>OY997270.1:574180799-574743299 GCA_963921465.1 Triticum timopheevii
CTGTTTTGGGTGTCCTATGAAGATGCATTTTATCCGCTTTGGGTTCGAGCTTATCAACCTAAAACTTTTTCACATAAGCGTCGCAGCCCCAAACCTTTAAGAAATGACAGCATAGGTTTCTCTAAACCATAGTTCTCATGGTGTCATCTCAACGGAATTACGTGGTACCCTATTAAAGTGAGTGCGGGTGTCTCTAATGCCTAACCCATGAACGATAGTGGTAATTCGATAAGAGACATCATGGTACCCACCATATCCAATAGGGTGCAACTATGATGTTCGGACACACCATCACACTATGGTGTTCCAGGCGGTACTAATTGTGAAACAATTTCCACAATGTCTTAATTGTGTGCCAAAACTCGTAACTCAGATATTCATCTTCATGATCATATCATAGACATTTTATCCTCTTGTCATGATGATCTTCAACTTCACTCTGAAATTACTTGAACCATTCAATAATTCAGACTTGTGTTTCATCAAGTAAACATACTCAACATCTACTCGAATCATCTGTGAAGTAAGAACATAACGATATTCACTGCATGCCTCAGCACTCATTGGACTGCACACATCGAAATGTGTTGCTTCCAACAAGTTGCTATCTTGTTCCATTTTACTGAAAACGAGGCTTTTCAGTCATCTTGCCCATGTGGTATGATTTGCATATCTCAAGTGATTCAAAATCAAGTGAGTCCAAACAATCCATCTGCATGGAGTTTCTTCATGCGTATACACCAATAGACATGGTTCGCATGTCTCAAACTTTTCAAAAATGAGTGAGTCCAAAGATCCATCAACATGGAGCTTCTTCATGCGTTTTATACCAATATGACTTACATGGCAGTGCCACAAGTAGGTGGTACTATCATTACTATCTTTTAACTTTTGGCATGAAAATGTGTATCACTACTATCGAGATTCAATTAACCATTCCTTTAGGTGCAAGACCATTGAAGGTATTATTTAAATAAATAGAGTAACCATTATTCTCCTTAAATGAATAACCATATTGCGATAGACATAATCCAATTATGTCTATGTTCAACGCAAACACCAAATGACAATTATTCAGGTTTAATACTAATCTTGATGGTAGAGGGAGCGTGCGACGTTTGATCGCATCAAACTTGGAAACACTTCCAACACATATCATCAGCTCACCTTTACCTAGTCTCCATTTATTCCGTAGCTCTTTTATTTCGAGTTACTAACACTTAGCAACCGAACCGGTATCTTAATACCCTGGTGCTACTAGGAGTACTAGTAAAGTACACATTAACATAATGTATATCCAATATACTTCTATCGACTTTGCCAGCCTTCTCATCTACCAAGTATCTAGGGTAATTCCGCTCTAGTGACTATTCCCCTTATTACAGAAGCACTTAGTCTCGGGTTTGGGTTCAACCTCGGGTTTCTTCACTGGTGCAGCAGCTGATTTGCCGTCTCATGAAGTATCCCTTCTTGCCCTTGCCCTTCTTGAAACTAGTGGTTTCACCAACCATCAACAATTGATGCTCCTTCTTGATTTCTACTTTCGCTGTGTTAAACATCACGAATATTTCAAGGATCATCATATCTATCCCTGATTTGTTATAGTTCATCACAAAGCTCTAGCAGCTTGGTGGCAATGACTCTGGAGAAACATCACTATCTCATCTGGAAGATCAACTCCCACTCGATTCAAGTGATTGTTGCACTCAGACAATCTGAGCACAAGCTCAACGATTGAGCTTTTCTCCCTTAGTTTGCAAGCTAAGGAAATCGTCGGAGGTCTTATACCTCTTGACGTGGGCACAAGCCTGAAATCCCAATTTCAGCCCTCGAAACATCTCATATGTTCCGCGACATTTCAAAAACGTCTTTGGTGCCTCAACTCTAAACCGTTTAACTGAACTATCACGTAGTTATCAAAACGTGTATGTACGATGTTCACAACATCCACAAACGACGTTTGGGGTTCAGCACACTGAGTGGTGCATTAAGGACATAAGCTTTCTACTGTCCGCATAATCGCTACTGTCAACTTTCAACTATATTTTTCTCTAGGAACATATCTAAACAGTGGAACTACAGCGCGAGCTTATGACATAATTTGCAAAGATCTTTTGACTATGTTCAGGATAATTAAGTTCATCTTATGAACTCCCACTCAGATAGACATCCCTCTGGTCATCTAAGTGATTACACGATCCGAGTCAACTAGGCCGTGTCCGATCATCACGTGAGACGGACTAGTCATCATCGGTGAACATCTTCATGTTGATCCTATCTACTATACGACTCATGCTCGACCTTTCGGTCTCCGTGTTCCGAGGCCATGTCTGTACATGCTAGGCTCGTCAAGTTAACCCTAAGTGTATTGCGTGTGTAAATCTGTCTTACACCCGTTGTATGTAAACGTAAGGATCTATCACACCCGATCATCACGTGGTGCTTCGAAGCGACGAACTTTAGCAACGATGCACAGTTAGGGGAGAACACTTCTTGAAATTATTGTAAGGGATCATCTTATTTACAACCGTCGTTCTAAGCAAATAAGATGCATAAACATGATAAACATGATAAACATCACATGCAATCAAATAGTTACATGATATGGCCAATATCACTTTGCTCCTTTTGATCTCCATCTTCGGGGCTCCATGATCATCATCGTCACCGGCATGACACCATGATCTCCATCATCATGATCTCCATCATCGTGTCTTCATGAAGTTGTCTCGCCAACTATTACTTCTACTACTATGGCTACCGGTTAGCAATAAAGTAAAGTAATTACATGGCGTTGTTTAATGACACGCAGGTCATACAATAAATAAAGACAACTCCTATGGCTCCTGCCAGTTGTCATACTCATCGACATGCAAGTCGTGATTCCTATTACAAGAACATGATCAATCTCATACATCACATATATTCATCACATTCTTCATGGCCATATCACATCACATAGCATACCCTACAAAAACAAATTAGACGTCCTCTAATTGTTGTTTGCATGTTTTACGTGGCTGCTATGGGTTTCTAGCAAGAACGTTTCTTACCTACGCAAAACCACAACGTGATATGTCAATTGATATTTACCCTTCATAAGGACCCTTTTCATCGAATCCGTTCTGACTAAAGCGGGAGAGACTGGCACCCGCTAGCCACCTTATGTACCAAGTGCATGTCAGTCGGTGGAACCTGTCTCACGTAAGAGTACGTGTAAGGTCGGTCCGGGCCGCTTCATCCCACAATACCGTCGAAACAAGATTGGACTAGTAACGGTAAGCATATTGAACAAAATCAACGCCCACAACTACTTTGTGTTCTACTCGTGCAAAGAATCTACGCAATAGACCTAGCTCATGATGCCACTGTTGGGGAACGTAGCAGAAATTCAAAATTTTCCTACGTGTCACCAAGATCTATCTATGGAGAAACCAGCAACGAGGGGAAGGAGAGTGCATCTACATACCCTTGTAGATCGCTAAGCGGAAGCGTTCAAGAGAACGGGGTTGAAGGAGTCGTACTCGTCGTGATCCAAATCACTGGAGATCCTAGTGCCGAACGGACGGCACCTCCGCGTTCAACACACGTACAGCCCGGTGACGTCTCCCACGCCTTGATCCAGCAAGGAGAGAGGGAGAGGTTGAGGAAGACTCCATCCAGCAGCAGCACGACGGCGTGGTGGTGGTGGAGGAGCGTGGCAATCCCGCAGGGCTTCGCCAAGCACCGCAGGAGAGGAGAAGGTAGAGAGGTAGGGCTGCGCCAAGAGGGAGAAGTTCTCGTGTGTTGGGCAGCCCCAAAACCCCCACTATTTATAGGAGGAGGGGAGGGGGCTGCGCCCCCTCTAGGGTTCCCTCCCCAAGGGTGGCGGCAGCCCCCAGATGGCATCTGGTGCGGCCAGAAGGGGGAGAGGGGGGAGGCGCACCTAGGGTGGGCCTTAGGGCCCATCTGCCCTAGGGTTTGCCCCCTTCCTCACTTCCCTTGCGCCTTGGGCCCTGTGGGGGGGGGGGGGCGCACCAGCCCACCTGGGGCTGGTCCCCTCCCACACTTGGCCCATGCAGCCCTCCAGGGTTGGTGGCCCCACTTGGTGGACCCCCGGGACCCTCCCGGTGGTCCCGGTACGTTACCGGAAAAACCCGAAACTTTTCCGGTGACCAAAACAGGACTTCCCATATATAAATCTTTACCTCCGGACCATTCCGGAACTCCTCGTGACGTCCGGGATCTCATCCGGGACTCCGAACAACATTTGGTAACCACATACAAACTTCCTTTATAACCCTAGCGTCATCGAACCTTAAATGTTTAGACCCTACGGGTTCGGGAACCATGCAGACATGACCGAGACGTTCTCCGGTCTATAACCAACAGCGGGATTTGGATACCCATGTTGGCTCCCACATGTTCCACGATGATCTCATCGGATGAACCACGATGTCAAGGACTCAATCGATCCCGTATACAATTCCCTTTGTCTAGCGGTATTTTACTTGCCCGAGATTCGATCGTCGGTATACCGATACCTTGTTCAATCTCGTTACCGGCAAGTCTCTTTACTCGTTCCATAACACATCATCCCGTGATCAACACCTTGGTCACATTGTGCACATTATGATGATGTCCTACCGAGTGGGCCCAGAGATACCTCTCCGTTTACACGGAGTGACAAATCCCAGTCTCGATTCGTGCCAACCCAACAGACACTTTCGGAGATACCTGTAATGCACCTTTATAGCCACCCAGTTACGTTGTGACGTTTGGTACACCCAAAGCATTCCTACGGTATCCGGGAGTTGCACAATCTCATGGTCTAAGGAAAAGATACTTGACATTAGAAAAGCTTTAGCATACGAACTACACGATCTTTGTGCTAGGCTTAGGATTGGGTCTTGTCCATCACATCATTCTCCTAATGATCTGATCCCGTTATCAACGACATCCAATGTCCATAGCCAGGAAACCATGACTATCTATTGATCACAACGAGCTAGTCAACTAGAGGCTCACTAGGGACATATTGTGGTCTATGTATTCACACGTGTATTACGATTTCCGGATAATACAGTTATAGCATGAATAAAAGACTATTATCATGAACAAAGAAATATAATAATAACACTTTTATTATTGCCTCTAGGGCATATTTCCAACAAACATATACTCATCAGAAATTCTATAGTGCTCCCACTCACTTCTTTGGAAATACAAGTTTCTCATAAACTTTGTATAAACCCAAAATCTTTGATCATCTCATCAAAGCGCATATTCCAACTCCGAGATGCTTACCCCTATCCTTAGAAGGATTGCTGGAGCTTTGCATACTTGGTAGCATCTTATAGTATTGACAAAACCTTCTGGTTGTATCACATACAACCTTTCCTCAAGAAAATTGTCGAGGAAACAATGTTTTGACATCCTATCTGTAAGATTTCATAAATAATGCAGTAACTGCTAATATAATTCTAACAGACTCTTAGCACCGCTACGAGTGAGAAAGTCTCATCGCAGTCAACTCCTTGAACTTGTCGGAAAACATCTTAACGACAAGTCGAGCTTTCTTAATGGTGATACTTACCATCATTGTCCGTCTTCCTTTTAAAATCCATCTGTACCCAACAACCTTACGACCATCAAGTAGTTCTTCCAAAGTCTATACTTTGTTTTCATACATGGATCCTCTCTCGGATTTTATGGCCTTGAGCCATTCGTCGGAATCCGGGCCCACCATCGCTTCTCCATAGCTCGTAGGTTCATTGTTGTCTAGCAACATGACCTCCAAGATAGGATTACATACCACTCTGGTGTAGTACGTATCCTTGTCGACCTACGAGTTTTGGTAGTGACTTGATCTGAAGTTTCATGATCAATATCATCAGCTTCCACTTCAATTGGTGTAGGCGCCATAGGAACAACTTCCTGTGCCCTGCTACACACTAGTTGAAGTGACGGTTCAATAACCTCATCAAGTCTCCACCATCCTCCCACTCAATTCTTTCGAGAGAGACTTTTCCTCGAGAAAGGACCCGATTCTAGAAACAATCCCTTTTGCTTCCGAATGTGAGACAGGAGGTATACCCAACTGTTTTTGGGTGTCCTATGAAGATGCATTTATCCGCTTTGGGTTTGAGATTATCAGCCTGAAACTTTTTCACATAAGCGTCACAGCCCCAAACTTTTTAAGAAATGATAGCTTAGGTTTCTCTAAACCATAGTTCATACGGTGTCATCTTAACGGAATTGTGTGGTGCTCTATTAAAGTGAATGCGGTTGTCTCTAATGCCTAACCCATAAATGATAGTGTTTATTCGATAAGAGACATCATGGTATGCACCATATCCAATCGGGTGCAGTTATGATGTTTGGACACACCATCACACTATGGTGTTCCAGGCGGTATTAGTTGTGAAACAATTTCCACAATGTCTTAATTGTGTGCCAAACTCGTAACTCAGATATTCATCTCTATGATCATATCATAGACTTTTTATCCTCTTGTCATGACGATCTTCAACTTCACTCTGAAATTACTTGAACCTTTCAATAATTCAGACTTGTGTTTCACCAAGTAAATATACTTAGCATCTACTCAAATCATCTGTGAAGTAAGAACATAACGATATCCACTGCGTGCCTCAGCACTCATTGGACTGCACACATCAAAATGTATTACTTCCAACAAGCTGCTTTCTTGTTCCATCTCATTGAAAACGAGGCCTTTCAGTCATCTTGCCCATGTGGTATAATTTGCATCTCTCAAGTGATTATAAATCAAGTGAGTCCAAACGATCCATCTGTATGGAGTTTCTTCATGCATATATACCAATAGACATGGTTCACATGTCTCAATCTTTTCAAAAACGAGTGAGTCCAAAGATCCATCAACATGGAGCTTCTTCATGCATTTTATACCAATATGACTCAAATGGCAGTGCCACAAGTATGTGGCACTATCATTACTATCTTATATCTTTTGGCATGAACATGTGTATCACTACGATCGAGATTCAATAAAGGGCTCCCTTCAATAAACCATTCATTTTAGGTGCAAGACCATTGAAGGTATTATTCAAATAAATAGAGTAACCATTATTCTCCTTAAATGAATAACCGTATTGTGATAAACATAATCCAATCATGTCTATGCTCAATGCAAACACCAAATAACAATTATTTAGGTTTAACACCAATCCCGATGGTAGAGGGAGCGTGCGATGTTTGATCACATCAACCTTGGAAACACTTCCAACACATATCGTCATCTCACCTTTAGCTAGTCTCTGTAGCCTTTTATTTCGAGTTACTAACACTTAGCAACCGAACCGATATTTATTACCCTGGTGCTACTAGGAGTACTAGTAAATTACACATTAATATAACGTATATCCAAAATACTTCTGTCGACCTTGCCAGCCTTCTCATCTACCAAGTATGTAGGGTAGTTCTGCTTCAGTGATCGTTCCCCTCATTACAGAAGCACTTAGTCTCGGGTTTGGGTTCAACCTTGGGTTTCTTCACTAGAGCAGCAACTGATTTGCCGTTTCATGAAGTATCCCTTCTTTCCCTTGCCCTTCTTGAAACTAGTGGTTTTACTAACCTTCAACAATTGATGCTCCTACTTGATTTCTACTTTCGCGGTGTCAAACATCGTGAATTGTTCAAGTATCATCATGTGTATCCCTGATATGTTATAGTTCATCACGAAGCTCTAATAGCTTGGTGGTAGTGACTATGGAGAACCATCACTATCTCATTTGGAAGATTAACTCCCACTCGATTCAAGCGATTGTAGTACTCAAACAATCTAAGCACATGCTCAATGATTGAGCTTTTCTCCCTTAGTTTGCAGGCTTAAGAAACTTGTCAGAGGTCTCATACCTCTTGACGTGGGCACTAGTCTAAAATCCTGTTTTCAGTCTTTGGAACATCTCATATGTTCTGCGACGTTTCAAAAACGTCTTTGGCGCTTCAATTCTAAACCGTTAGCCTTACGCACTGAACTATCACGTAGTCATCAAAACATGTATGTCAGATGTTCGCAACATCCACATACGACGCTCGAGGTTCAGCATACTGAGCGATGCATTAAAGACATAAGCCTTCTGCGCAGCAGTGAGGACAATCCTCAGTTTACGGACCCAGTCCGCATAATTGCTACTATCAACTTTCAACTAAAATTTTCTCTAGGAACATATCTTAAACAGTAGAACTAAAGCGTAAGCTACGACATAATTTGCAAAGACCTTTTGACTATGTTTATGATAATTAAGTTCATCTGGTTATTTAATGAACTCCCACTTAGATAGACATCCCTCTAGTCATCTAAGTGATACATGACCCAAGTCAACTAGGCCGTGTCCGATCATCACGTGAGACGGACTAGTCATCATCGGTGAACATCTTCATGTTGATCGTATCTACTACACGACTCATGTTCGACCTTTCAGTCTCTTGTGTTCCGAGGCCATGTCTGTACATGCTAGGCTCGTCAAGTTAACCTAAGTGTTTCACGTGTGTAAATCTGGCTTACACCCGTTGTATGTGAATGTTAGAATCTATCACACCCGATCATCACATGGTGCTTCGAAACAATGAACTTTCGCAGCGGTGCACAGTTAGGGGGAACACTTTCTTGAAATTTTATGAGGGGTCATCTTATTTATGCTACCGTCGTTCTAAGCAAATAAGATGTAAACATGACAAACATCACATGCAAATCATAAAGTGACATGATATGGCCAATATCATCTTGCGCCTTTGATCTCCATCTTAAGGCACGGCATGATCACCTTCGTCACCGGCATGACACCATGATCTCCATCATCATGATCTCTATCATCGTGTCTTCATGAAGTTGTCTCGCCAACTATTACTTCTACTACTATGGCTAACGGTTTAGCAATAAAGTAAAGTAATTACATGGCATTATTTAATGACACGCAGGTCATACAATAAATTAAGACAACTCCTATGGCTCCTGCCGGTTGTCATACTCATCGACATGCAAGTCGTGATTCCTATTACAAGAACATGATCAATCACATACATCACATATCATTCATCACATTCTTTTTGGCCATATCACATCACATAGCATACATTGCAAAAAAAAGTTAGACACCCTCTAATTGTTGTTGCATGTTTTACGTGGCTGCTATGGGTTTCTAGCAAGAACGTTTCTTACCTACGCAAAGCCACAACGGTGATATGCCAATTGCTATTTACCCTTCATAAGGACCCTTTTCATGGAATCCGATCCGACTAAAGTGGGAGATACTGGCACCCGCTTGCCACCTTTATGCAACAAGTGCATGTCAGTCGGTGGAACATGTCTCGCGTAAGCGTACGTGTAAGGTCGGTCCGGGCCGTTTCATCCCACAATACCGCCAAAACAAGATAGGACTAGTAACGGTAAGCAAATTGAACAAACCAACACCCACGACTACTTGTGTTCTACTCGTGCATAGAATCGACACAATAGACCTAGCTCTGATACCACTATTGGGGAACGTAGCAGAAATTAAAAAATTTCTACGCATCACCAAGATCAATCTATGGAGATTCTAGCAACAAGAGAGGGAGAGGATGAGCATCTTCATACCTTTGAAGATTGCTAAGCGGAAGCGTTACAAGAACGTAGATGATGGAGTCGTACTCGCGGCGATTCAAATCGCGGAAGATCCGATATGGCGCCGAACGGATGGTGCCTCTGCGTTCAACACACGTACAGCCCGGGGACGTCTCCTCCTTCTTGATCCAGCAAGGGGAGAGGAAAAGTTGAGGGAAAACTCCGACAACACGACGGCGTGGTGGTGGTGGAGCTCATGGTTCTCAAGTAGGGCTTCGCCAAGCACTATGAAGGAGGAGGAGGTGTTGGAGGAGGGAGAGGGTTGCGCCAGGGGAAGGGTGCGGCTGCCCTCTCTCTCCCTCACTATATATAGGGGGAAGGGTGGTGGAGGAGGCGCCCTAGGGTTCCCTAGGGGATGGGTGCACTACAAAAAAAATACACTTCCGTGATGATACGTGTTTGTCACAGTAGGTCGCATTTTTTGTCATGCATGTACATCCATGACAAATTTATGACAGAATCAAGATAGTCATACCTATGCTTCGTAGAAGTGTTCCATGACATTACCAAAATTATCATCACGGAAGTGTCCACTTCCATGACGATAAATCGCGCATCACAGAAGTGCTTTCGTCAAGGGTGACCGACACGTGGCATCCAACGTAACGGAACACCGTTAAGCTATCGGGTCGGGTTTTGGATCCGATAACCCGTTAACAGCCCCGACCAATGGGGATTTTCCACGTGTAAAATCATCATTGGCTGGAGGAAACACGTGTCGGCTCCGTTGGGACAGATGTCATCCACTCATTGGACAGAAGGCGCCTATGATACGTCGACACGTGGCACGACCCAACAGAGGCCCATTCCTGTGAAAAGGCCAGCCCGTTTGACTTGGTCAAAAGGTGGCGGGCCGGTCCATGTAAAGCCTGTTAACGGCCTGTTCGCATATAGCCCATTTACAGCCCCCTAACCCAAGGCCCGTTACGCCCTATCCTAATTAGGCACAGTAGCATCATCTGGGCCACCCAATATGATTCCAGCCCGTTTTCACTTCTGGCCCATGTATGGCCCATGACGTCTTTCGGCCCATATGAGGCCCTATGTAACTCTTGGCCTATTAACGACCCGTGGTGAAACTGGCCCGTAATGAACAGTGTATAACTTTACACCCATTAACGGCCCGTGGTGAAACTGGCTCGTAATGAACAATATATCACTTTATACCCATTAAGGGCCCGTTATTCCGTTGGGCCGTTTCCAGCCCATGTTATCTTTCGGCCTTCTCAGAGCCCATTTATTCTTGGGCTCATTTCCAGCATTCGTTTACTTATGGCCCGTTACTGTCATTTTCTGCTTATGGGCCAAATTCAGCCCGTGGTTACAGTTGGCCCGTTTGTGGTCCGTTAACACGTTGGGCCATTTTCATAGCGTCATGAAATATGGCCTATTAACGATGGCCCGTTATGGTCGGCCCATGAATGGACGATTCCAACTCTAGCCTGTTTACGGCCATAATGCGGCCTATTATTGGCCCATGTTTGGCCAATCGATCATACTGCCCGTATAAGGCCCATTGATGATACGGTCCGTAGAAGGCCCATTGTTTGTACGGCCCATAGAAGGCCCATTTTTTCTACGTCCTATAGAAGGCCCACTGTTTCTACAGCCCGTAGGAGGCCCAGTGTCACTATAGTAAATATTAGCCCATGGTTATTGTGGCCTAGTTTTAAAAAATAGGTTATTGCAGCCACTAGCAAACTGCGGAAAAAGAACTGCAGTGACTACAAGCGAACAAATAAACAAGACAACAAGGAAATAAATAAGCAAGCAACTTACGCTAGGCTATCACGGCTATCACACATATTACATCCACTGGGCATCAAAGTTTGCCACCAGTGCAAATAAACGCGCCGACAAAAGAATATACAAAACTGAGAGCACTTCAGAAGGCACTAGGCCTGGCCAGGTCGAGCTCCCCAAACAGTTGAAGAAGCTGAGTAGACCTCAGTTGTGTCAACGATAGATACATCAACACTAGATTTAAGGCATGATGGTGCGCACGGCAGTCCTCTGACATCTTCATTGCATCTTTGACTTCAAGTTGGAGCTGAGCTGAAGCAAGCCTTTCCGCTTTAAGTTGATACTGAAGAAGTCGAACTGATTGAGGCAGCGACTGCACAGAGGTTGTCTCACACCTGCTGGTGAGTAGCTTCAAGTCACTATCTTCATCAAGACAGGACCTTGGGGTCATCTCGCTGTCCTCAAGATGGTTTGGCTCACTATCTTCCCTAAAGTTCTGCCTGGCGTAAGAGATACGACTCTGAAAGAGAAACAAGGAGACACGTAACAGGTTTCACAATTATATAAGCAAATAAATGGATCTGTTCTGCATAAGGAACATGTTTTTACAACTTACAATTTGAAACTGGTAGTTGTTGCAAACATCCAATCAGATGTAAACAGCAAAGCAAACAGCAGTGGAGGCAATGATGCCTATCCAAATCTATACTAGAACAAAGTTTGAAGGCTTGAGAAGGATGAACTTACATTACATGTTAACACGGGATGGACAAATCCCTTCTCCATGTTGATGGAAGGATAATTCAATAAATTCCCCAAAGAAAATTCTTTATAAGCGTTGCCATTATTCTACATTTTGCAAAGAGTAAATATAGATCAAATAATATTGGAAGAAACAGAGGATAATGAAGCTCAGGTGCAGACTGATAATACATAATCAAATAGCAATTAATTAAGTACATCGTTACAAGGCAAAAGGGAGAGAGGTACTGACAAGAGCAATGTAGAGCCCATTATTGTTTTGAGATCGTATGATCCTTTGAGCAAGGAGATTCATCTGAAATTAGTTTTCATACAAGAGAGAAGGT
This sequence comes from Triticum timopheevii, assembly GCA_963921465.1. Classification (NCBI taxonomy): domain Eukaryota; kingdom Viridiplantae; phylum Streptophyta; class Magnoliopsida; order Poales; family Poaceae; genus Triticum; species Triticum timopheevii. Next base: position 574,193,256 of record OY997270.1, read on the forward strand.
AAGGCACAAGCAGAAATTTAGGAGTTCAAATTTTGAATTGATATCATAGACAGTACCTGACGCTGGGCTCCCAGCAGTTCTAATAGGGGTTTGGCCACTGGAGTAGGGGTAAAGTGTGGTACAGTTGGGCCTGTGTTTTCTGTGGCTGCTGATCTATCTGATTTAATAGGTACCACTACCTTTTCCAAATACCTAGTTTGTACTCCTTGAGGATCTGCACTCACCCTCTTCCTTTTGGACTTCTATCACGAAAGAACAACATTTGACTGGAAAAACATAGTGTGACGACACATGGAATAGGTACAGAAAATGGATAGTTATGGCATATACTCATATATGATGCTTAAACTAAGCAGATGGTGTAACAAAGTAGAAGAATTGCAAGAGGTCAGATGCAAAATATGTGCGACCAATACAACTTTGCGAAGTTAGAGCAAGCACCTTGATGGGTGAATAAGATAGGCCATCCTCCACCATGCCAAGTTTGTTAGCCAGTGGATTGTTCCACAATATTCCTCTCGTGCGCCCATTCTCATATTCATTTTGATAATGTTCAATATCTGACATGCATGAAAACATAAAAACAAGTGAGATTTTCTTTGTAATGCAGAAGTGATTCTAATCCAATACTGCCTCCCTGTAAACCCCTTTGTGCTATCTCTGCAATTCTTTTAAAAGATGCCATGCATGCTGTAATTTGTTGTGTGCATTAATATAATGTGGCCTACTACTCAAAATATGAGAGCTCCAGAAGTGATGACACTTCGCAGATGATAGCTTCAACATATAGTAAAGAAGAACAAGTCGACCTGACCTGACAGATTCAAAATATACTAAGGGAGAACAACTCGACCTGACCAGTCAACCGCAAGAGAAGAGTATCATCTTAAAGAAGAGCAGAAGAGTAAGCAGATTGAAGATATTACAAGTGTTTCAATACAATGTCGGTTGGCCACCCATGATGAACCAGAGCGCATAGAGAAATACTATTCTTTCCGGTCTCTCCATATGTGGCTCACATGCATTTCGAAACTAAAGTAGGAACATTTAGCTAACCAATTAAACATCTCTCAGTTTTACTAATATCAACAATAATATCATATATGAATTTGTACAACTAAGCTTCTTTAGCTCGATGGGTGGAGCAGTGCTATTACGACACGAACCACGTAGGCTGATTGTGGTCATCATAAAATGGGGAAAACATAAGCATGATCAGTACAATGTTGACCGTGGCAGTGGGATGGCAGATCTGAAGCTGCAAACCGCACAAAGGGTAGTTAGCAACCGATGTTTGCTTTGAAATAACAACTAAGATTTGGTATGGACAAGAAAGTACGGTCAACAAGTGACAAAGAAATGCAATTATGCTGTCTCTCTATATGTCGCGACATGCATTTGGAAACTCAAGTGGGACCTTTAGTTAACCAACTAAATGTGTCGGTTAACTAATATCAGTATCATATCACAATCATATTTGAACAACTAAGCTTTCGAATTCTGAGTGTTGTGCTGTTTAGCTTGAAGGGTGGAGTAATGCTAGTACGACAGAAAGCACCTACGGAGATCATAGTAGAGTAGATAAAAGGGGAAAACCCTAAGCATTAAGAGAAAAATCAGGAAAGTGGAACTAGCTGGACCAGTGGGTGGCGCACATGCTTTTCGAAACGAATATAGGAACATTAGGTGACCAATTAAACATTCTCTGTTTTAGTGATATGAGCATCATATCAGATTCGTATTTGAACACGTAAGCTTTGGGTTGAGGTCTTGAGGAGCAGTGCTAGCACGACACGAAGCACCTACGATGATGGTAGTGAATATAAAGGGAGGAAACCATAAGCTTTACGAGTATAGTGCCCGTGCCATGGCTGATCTGAAGGTGCAAACCGGACAAAGCTACTTTGCAACCAATGTTTGCTTTCAACTAGCCACTACGATTTGGTACAGACAAGAAAAGTACAGTAAACAAATTACGATATATTTTCTGGGTGAGATCAATAACTTAAGCACATATGGAAGAGTACCACCTCTCTTGCGACGCTGTGTAGGCCTATGCTGATACGTTGAGGGTGCTGCGGGTGCGATGGCTGTCGGCGGCAGGCAAGAAGACTTTAGACGGTAGACGGCCAGGTCGGGGGATATATCCTGTTGCCGTGGACGAGGCAGTCATAGGAGCGGCAACGGCAAGGTGGACGACAGCGCCAATGAAGCGAGAGGAGGCGATGAAAGGATCCTGGTCCAGCACCGTGGATGAGAGACGTCCAACTCTTGCAGTGGACGACGTGGTAGGGGTAGCAGCTCTGGCAAGGTGGAGGATGGGGTGGCAGATGGAGGAGGCTGGCCGCAGTGCGGAGGTTGTCGTGCCGCCGACGGTGTATGGATGGGGAAATGGAGGGGAGGGGGGGCGATCTCAAACTTTGGGACGCGCTTCTCTGAAATGGGGGAAAGTTACGAACTTATCCCCCGTTTAAAATTTCAGACATCGCGTCGGTTGGGGATAGGACGGTAATCTTGCATCTCCCAAATATTTGCCGGTAACTATTTCGGGTGAGGAGAGGGTGTTTTGCCGCCCACGGTTGGCGCCCATGGTGTATGAACGGGGCTGACAGGTAGGGCGGTTGTGTCACGTCTGATGGAAGTTACACATCTGCCCCTATTTAAAGTATTAGCCTACATCGATTTCGGACGAGGAGAGTTTGTTTTGCCGCCCACCGTGTATGAATGGGGAAATGGAGGAAGAGACACATGTGTTTCGGACGAGCTTGAATCAAATGTGTTTTGCCGCCCATGTTTGGTGCCCACCATGTCTGAATGGGCTCAGAGGCCGTCGTTTCACGTCTGATTGAAGTTACTAGTCTACCCCTATCGACAACAGTGTAAATCCGGTCGATAAGGATGTCAAGTGTCAGGGGTAGACAGTAATTTCCATCTTGCAAACACTTGCTTCGGGCGGCCCACAAATTATAGAGGGTGTTTAGCCACTTCATTCAAAACTTGGGAGAATTAGCATTCACGTTTGCCCTTGGACCTGGCAAACTAAATTCAAATCCAGTTTGTATTCGATTACGAATATCCACAGATAATTATACATTTTGTTATTTATTTCTTCAAAACCACAACAAAGATTTATTCCACCTTTATATATGATTATGATTTAGAAATGCCGTGATCTTTGAATTCAGTAGGTTGGATACACTCTGATTCAAACAGTTATTTCATCCAATACAATATGCTCACACAAAAAACAGTTCACCTTATGTCAATCATACAAGTACTGAGGATTACCTCGCCTAAAAAATTCAGATCATTACAACACATGGACAACATGGAATTCTGGACAACATAGGGGGTCTTGCAACATAATCCATTCAGAGACATGACACAACATGCAAGTACAATAATCTAATGACAATTTCAACTGGTATCTAAAGAAGAACCGGGATTACCTTGGGCTTCAGATAGCAGAAAGAGCAGGACCTCCTCCGTCTTCAAATGCAACATTCTTACTTCCTCCAATTCTTGGGTTGCTTGCATAATGCGTGCCGCTAATTTCGTAATTTCCAGCCTCAAGATAAAGATTACCTCATTCATGGCAGCCACACCATCTCTTTCTGCCTCTAGTAGAGCCTCAAGCAGTATAATATCTGTGCTCAGACTACTCTCCGGCGGTGTTGCCTCTAAACTGCTACCATCTAGTAACATGGATGGTGCACTGCTTCCACAAATAGATTCTGGGGTTATACATTGTGTCCTAGTGTGAACCACATCCTGAAAGGTTTCCGCTGGACATAAGTAAGAGATAGTTATCGTATGATCCAGGCAGTAAGCTTACATGGTAAACGACGGACGAATTATTGCTGAGCATGGCAAACTATATTTAAATGGTTCGAAGTAGCATCAGCCGAAAAGAAATTAAAATGGTAAGATGAAAGTTGACAGGGAGTGTACAGCCGCTATATTTAAGTTGCCAAGGCATCTAAGCAGTTGAAATAATCTGAGAAAGCACTTAACAGTGTGGCCTCATATAAACTACGAAGACAGTCTTATGATGAAGTTGAGAGGAAAAGTTAAGGACTCAAATGAAATAGGCATGCATTTCTTTACGATAGTACAGCAGGCACTGCTGACATATTGGCCAACTCAGGTATAACGTAATAACAAACAAGCATTCGAATCAAGCAATACAACAAATCAGACAACTGAACTATTTGTAATTCAGTAGGATTACACGTTGAGGGCACAAGCCAAGAAAGCAGCCCACTCGCATTACATTTAACATGTACTAAAACACACTGGCTTACCATATGTTGCTGTGAAGCCTAGCTACTGTTGCAATGTTCTTTGAAGATATCGTCGGCATCCCGTGGTTGCAAATCTAGTTGTTGTAGTTTATTCTGCACCATCTATTTAGGTAAAATTAATTTTAGTTGCATGCATTGGTCCGAATTGATCATCAATGGTTCATCTAAACTAATGAAAGAAGGGTGTGTGCATACACGACAATATATCTGCTTCCCTCTATTTTTATGCTTGTTCGAGGTGCCAGCACCAAAATAACAAATATTTTGCTTGATGGGGTTGGCAGCTCCATAATTAATAGAAGCATCAAATTAGTCATGCAACTTGGGAAGATCAAGAACACACAAACAAGTAATGAGAAGAGGCTCGGAGTAGTGATGTAATAGCTAGCATCAGAAAATGTAGGGTAAAACGAACAAAAAGCAGCGGAACCACATGCTAGTTTGCTGATGTGTAATTAAGCATAGAGAACATTAAGCAGTCTGATGGAACCAACAGGTGGCATCAGAACAAAACTAAAGCATATTAACTATATGTGCACTGGTATGTAATTTAACACATGTAACATGTTCACTACCAGAAGTATGGCCCTACAGGTGCAAGCAAAATAACGCGTCTCATGAAAAACTGAATGATGCCCTGAAGAAATTCAAAGGTGCGGTGCTTATGCTAGGAAAGTTAATGCAGGCGCCGGCCGTTGGATAATAGTACCTGATTCTCGGCGGCGTATGGGTATCGTTGTCATACTTGATAGCTAAGGATCGTCGATGGTGCTCGTGTTGCAGTTGAGTTTGGGCCGGCTGTCGCCGTCGCTGAAGCTGCTCTGGTGCTACGGTTGTGGCGCCTGTCGACATACAAGAAAGCTCACCTGTGGTAAGTGAACAGTTGCACGATAAAGAGAAAAACCAAAGGAGTACAAATTGAAATAACCTTATGAGGCTGTGGCGTCGGTAAAGGAGGGCTGGTGGAGTTGAATATGGCGTCCGTGGAGCGGGTCCGGTGCAGTGGATGAAGGCTTCGGCGGGCGCGTTGTATAGTGCTTTCGGTGAGGCGGATCTATTGCGTCGGACGAGGGCTTGTATGAAGGGCCAGCGAAGGGGCGGACGAGGGAGTCAGCGAAGGGCCTACGCTGTGGTGGAGGGCGCTGGTTAAGCAGATCCGGTGCGGTGGACCATGATGGCGGTCAAGGAGATCTGGGGCGGTGGACAAGCCAGTCGCTGAAGCGGCTCCGGTGAAGTGGTGAGTTGGTAGTTGGGGATTCCAAGGTGCGGAAGGTAGATCCGGCGGGGTGTGAGGTCCATCGCTGCGGCGGGGGACTAGATTCGGCGGCTTGCCGTGGTTGGGGGGGTTGGGGAGGGGAAGGGGAGGGGCTCTGGGGAAGAATGTTGGGGGCAAAGAGGGGGAAACAACGGAGTTACCAAAGCAGCCTTTTTCCGTTCATGTGGCAAGGGTAAAACACGAATATCGTAGGGCTAAACTTTCGGGCACGTGATATTTCGATGTGAGCGGGAAGTTTGAAAGCTTTTCGCACCTAAAATTATAAGTATTCTACTCTCGTACGGCCGACTATGATATCATGGCCGACAATTTGTTTGTTTTGCACGCAAAAAAAATGTGCAAGTTTTGAAAATCAATGTCTCCAACTCGAAACTTAGATTGTCTATTCAATTCAAATATGGATCATTGAGCTACTACAAGCAGATACCATCATACGGTCCAATTCAAATAAAATTCCAAATGTGTTTATCCTAAATATGATGACAAAAACAAAAATGTGTATGTGTATGAATAAAGTGGATGATTATAAAGTTTGAACATGCCCGTATGTGTATATCTCTAGGTTTGATATATGAATTTGAAATCACGAAATCCCGGCTTAAAAAATGTACCTCCGCTTAAATGAATTACAAAAGCTAATGATGGAGTCGAATTCAAAAATTCCAATCTTAGGTTTGTAATTCTGGTACATCAAGGTATATCACGCATGTTCAAAAGTATTGTTATCTCATAGTACAAACTGTGAAACTAATGGATCAACCATGAGTGCACAATATATCAATTACGCTAAAGTCCCTCAAATATAGACACCTCACTCTTTATGTGAAGTCACCCCACCACACACACACACACACACACACACACACACACAGAGAGAGAGAGAGAGAGAGAGAGAGAAGTCGTTCTCTTCCCCAAACACCAACACACGAGCACATTAACACCCCTCTCTCTTGTAAAGTTCGGACCCCAACATAGGTCTCTATCACTTTGTCTCTCAGGCATGCACACATCTCTTCCCTCACTCTCTAGGTCTCCCGCTATCTCTCTTACCCAAGCACACACACTATGTAGAGTGTATATTTCCCATACACACAAAACGTCGCCCCCAAACGTCTATCTCCCTAGTTATGTGGTTCTCGCGCACTCACCTCACACATCACCCCCACTGCAAACAAGCACACTTTGTCTCCTTGTGCACCACTCTCCTCTTTCTATCTCTTCCACATGCGGACCCGCCCCAGCTCCTTCCCTGCATACATATATGTCGTGACTCTTTGCATAGCTCCCTAATTTATAATCATTCTCGATTTTGCACATTGTTCTCTACACCATCTATTCTAGATCTCTCATGAAGTCCCTATCACACACACAATGACTCGCTTCCCTTGCGTCTTCGTTCATAGGCCAATTTCGGACAACATCAACATTGTCTCCCTATCTATACGCCATTTATGGACAAAAACGACCCCTCTTGCCCCCTCTCTTCCTCTCTCTCTCTCTCTCTCTCCGTCGCTAGCTCTCTCTTTCTCTCGCTCTCACACCCCTCTCCCACACACACACTCGATGTCTCTTCCAAATAGTCTGCTCCCCTAGCCCGCACCCGTGCTATCCCGCTACTACACATGTCACACCATTACCCCTTCCCTTGTACTAGGTTTACATCATCAGTGGTCTCTCTACTCCACGTACACTCTCACCCTCTCACACACAAACGCGTGCACAAACACACACAAACACGCACAAACACCCATTTATCTGGATCCTCATCTCTCCCCATGTCCGCATGTGTATCTCACACACTCAATCTCTAATTATGTATATGTGTCTCCATGTTACACAACACAAAGCCCCATGTACATGTCTCTCTCTATCCTCCACACACATAGACACAAAGAATCTGTTATCATTGCCTCAGTCTCTAACATATCACACACGCACACTGTCTCTCCCTCTCTCGCAAACACGCTCATCATGGGTTTCCCCGTGAATAACATACCGTCTATTCATCAACAGTCGTGGCAGTACGGCGAACACGAGACGTGAAAAAGAATAAATCTACATGTGCTTAGACCACCTTGTATGACTACTAGGAATAGAGCAAGCCAAAAAGCGCACTGCCGTCACCCCCTCCTTGTCGGCGACGGGAAATTCTTTGTTTTACACAGTCGAGAAGTCATTGTGCTAAGGCCCCACATGCCGATGCGTTGAATAGAATGTAGATGCTAGTTTACGGAAGCAAGTATCGATAATACGTTTGTATCTCCATACTTATATTTCTTCTCTTATAAAAAACCGAGGTGATGATGATGGTACGTGTGCCATTTTGCAATATAGACCGTCCGATCTATATCTGACGGATGGAAATTAAACTAAAAGATACCCGCACCCCTCTCCACATTTGCAGACAAGGCCTTCCCTCGTTCATCTCTATCTCCAACAAACCTCATTATTGAGCAATTAAGAAAGGAAGCCTTTGGAACAAACTGGCCTGGTGGCCGCTGTCAGCGTCGTCAATCCCCATGCCTCCGCTCAGTCCGACCACCAACCACCACCACACCCTACTCCTCTTCACCTTATCTCATATTTCTCGAGATATCATTAGTTTTTACACATGGGATTACTCCCGCAAGGATCAATCACAACAAGTGTTTTATAAAAAAATGCATCTTGATGTTCTGTGCAATGCACGGATCTTGCTAGTACTCCTGCACAAGACTAAGTTGGTGATGCAGTGTGTCTGCCATCTGTCGTTTCTGACCATTAGATCTACATCTAATGATTGTGAGGTAAGTTGTTGCCTTTTCTCACCAACATCCCACTTGTCTACCAATTTGCAGAAAAACCCATAATTAGTACCTTAAAACCAACCACGTCCCTCCCTGACCTCACCAAAGCAGCCCAAGGAATATATTCTAATTGAAACATATGTATATCAAAATTAGAGTGTTTTGTACCAAGTTTGTGAATAAGTATTATTCTAATTATGATTTGTTGCAACGGACATGAACATTGCTAGTATTTCCAACCATGCATTTTTTCCTAGTATTCCATAGTTTCGAGTTTTCCATCAAGATATTAGTCACTCATGGTTGATATTTACTTTCAATCATGTACACATATGCACTATGTAACTAGCCTTACTTATTGGCTTCCAAAGCTTAACTTTCACTCCTACTTACAATATGTAGAGTATTTAACAAAAAACTACCACTTTCAACCAGCCCTAGGAAGAATCTATTGTATAAAAAATAGCAAAAACATACCCAAAATTTCTTAATCCACGCCAAAAACTACTACCTAGTACTCCTACCAATTAGGTTTGTTTAAACCCATTTATGACAGGGTTGGCCCACATGTCCGTGCTGACGAGGTAGCTTAAAGCAACACATTTTGTTTGACCGTTGACACGAGGGACCCACATCTGACCTTCTATCCTGTTATTCCCCCTCAAATCATTATTTTTCCTGAACATTACTTCAAACAGTACTGATGCGTGTTCATCGATGGCGCCGGTGATGAGCGAGTTGGCCGCCGCTCCGCCAGACGGGCTGGACGCCACGCTGGCCTCCGCACGGGTTGGCAGGCTGGCTCGAGCGTGACTCATGAGCGAGCAAGCCGCCGCGCTGGCCTTCGCTCGAGCCAGATGGTTGACCTGAGTGCGGCGCGCGCGAGCAAGCCGCCGCGCTGCCATGCCAATCTAGCTAGCAAATCTTGCAGACAAGTAGCTGGACGGAGCTATCTTGGCTAGCTAGCGGCCGCGAGCGCCGGATGGAGCTGGCATCTGGGCTGCCGCAACATGGGATCCGCACCGCTAGCGGTTTTGACCTCGCCTTCTGCCGGCGGCGGTAGCTGCGTCCCATGGCCGAGGATGACTAGGTGGACGGGCCGGAGGTAGGAGGTAACTCGAGGATTTTTGTTGGTAAGAGCATGTACAATGGTTGATAAGGTAGTCTTATCTTAAGTCTGCCACGTATGCAACTGATAGAAGTTTCTTGGCATTTTAGTGGTTTCTTGCATTATTAGGGGTTTCTTGTAAGGAACAATGTACGTACTACTAGCGACAAAAGGCGATTCTAGGTTGCGTTATACTCCAATGAGTACTACTAGTGATCGCGGGAGTGTATACCTCGTTTTGTGGGTTCGATCCCGGCCAAACGCACGGCGACCTTTTAAAAAAATAGTACTACTACACTTCGCTGCGAGCCATATTTTACATGGGTAGTTTGAGTTTTGAAGTCGAACAGACGTGCGGCCCCACAATCTGGGTGCACTGGACAACCTAGCCACATGAACGGGTTTTCCTTCCTAGCATCCCGTGGCTCGCATGCTCGCCCTAGCCGCACCTCGCTTGCCGCTTCCTTATCAGCTAGTAGCATATTTAAACTAGCACCTCCCAATTAAGCCCAAGGAGCCAAAAAAGCCTAGCAGGGCATCGGGAACTGTGCAATATGGCTCCATACGTAAAGTGCTCTACTACTACTCTGTAGCTTGTGGCGTTGCACGCATGGAATTCACTCCATTATCGGCTCTACTATAAAAGAAATTCCTCTTGACGTGTATTTTTTAAACGGAGGCAAAAGCTTTGCTTCATCTCATTCATAAAGAAGGAACTACTAACAAAGTTCGACGAGATCCATTACACCTGAAAGTGCTAGTTATCGACTAGAGGGGGGGGGGTGAATAGGCGATTTTTACGAAAGTCTTCAAAACGTGGAAGTTTCAAAGATAAGCAATAGAAATGGCCTAATTGATATGCAGCGGAAGATAAACTACACTAAGCAAGCCATAGTCAAGTATGCGATAATGTGAAAGTACAAAGACTAATAGCAGCTAGGTAGTAAGGATCAGGATGGAAGATAGTATGAAGCCAACAAACGATAGTAGTCAAGCAATGAAGTCAAACAGGTATGACAATTAAGCAATGACTTCACGAAGACAAACACTAAGTAAAGGGGGAAGAGGATAGAACCAGTCACTTGTTGGAGACACAGGATTTGTTGGACCAGTTCCAGTTGCTGTCACAACTGTACGTCTGGTTAGGGAGGCTAAGATTCAACTCAGAAGACAGTGTCTTCACCTTATTCCCCTTGAGCTAAGGACACCTAGTCCTCGCCCAATCACTCTGGTAAGTCTTCAAGGTAGACTTCCGAACCTTCACAGACTTCGTTCACCGGCGATCCACAATGACTCTTGGATGCTCAGAACGCGACGCCTAACCGGCTGGAGAATACACAGTCCTCAAGTGTAATAAGTCTTCAGGTCACACAGACAGAAAGACTTCAGTGATGCCTAACACTCTTTGGCTCTGGGTGTTTGGGCTTTGTCCTCGCAAGGATTTCTCTCTCTCAAAGGCTTCGAGGTGGGTTGCTCTCAAACGACAAAAGCCGTAAACTAACTCTGAGCAGCCACCAATTTATGGTGTAGGGGGTGGGCTATTTATAGCCACAAGGCAACCCGACCTGATATGTCCGAAATGACCCTGGGTCACTAAGGAACTGACACGTGTTCCAACGGTCAGATTTCAAACACACACGACAACTTTACTTGGGCTACAAGCAAAGCTGACTCATCCAGCTCTGGATAAGATTTGCTCTCATTGTCTTCGCTCGAAGACATAGGATTTGGGTTGAGCATCACTTCAGTCATTCTGACTTAGTTCACTTGGACCCCACTTAACAGTACGGTGGTTCCTATGACTCAACAAAGAAGAAAAGGAAACAACGGAACGACACAGTCTTCGCGCTCCATAGTCTTCACTCAATGTCTTCTCATGTCATTGTCTTCAATGTGAATAACTTCACACACCACCATTGTCTTCAATGTCTTCATACATTTTTAGGGGTCATCTCCGGTAGGTAAACCAAATCAATGAGGGACACTACCTGCGTTATCCTGCAATTCTCACAAACGCATTAGTCCCTCAACCAACTTTGTCGTCAATACTCCAAAACCAACTAGGGGTGGCACTAGATGCACTTACAACACCTCCACAAATGGAAGCGAAAAGCCTAGTCTTGCTGTATCAAATAACTCAAATGTTCTGCCCCCGCAGTAACCGTCACTGATAAACAGGCTGCTAGTGTGTGCGTGAGAGGAGCAACTGAGTAGGCCAGCTACTTCTACATGAGAGGAGCGGCTGAATATAGCACTGAGAGTACCCACTAGGCCACTACGCGGGTGTACTTCCCCTGCATTGATAGTGCAACGATGGTTCTAGAGTTGTAAACACTAGGCAAAATATAAAGCAACCGCCCATTTGAACTCGCTTGAAGACTATCAACTCATATGCTTCTCCCCCTTTTGTCAGTAATGACCAAAAAGGTTTGAAGACATAGAGCATCTACTCGTTCTCATGAGTAGGAGAAGCATCAGGGTTGTCGTTGTTGTTTGGCGGTGCAGACGTACTTGGTGCAGTGTTGATGCGTGCAGAAGTAGGAGGCGGTGAAGTAGCATCGTCTTCATCATCGATCACTCTGGCATTCACAGTTGCCGCGGAGGAAGAATAGTCAGAGTCTTCAAGAGATGGGGTTCGACGTGGGACAACATTCCGTGGAGGAGTGGAGTCAAACTTGAATCTTTCAGTGAAGCCATCGTCTTGAAGATCTTCTTCAGCACTAAGCAGCGTCAAACTCTTCCATGATCGCCGACAGGTCTCGTGAGTGACAAAAGCATTCTTGGTGGCAAGATTTCGAATGCGATTGACGTCCACCAAGAGGCTTTGCATCTGTCACTTGAGCCAAAAGTGATGCTTATCTTGTTTCTGATGCAGTGCCACAAGTAGTTCTCGGTCATTTAGAACGCGAGAGCGCTTCTTGGGTCTTTGGGCAACTGTGCTCTCAGTAGCTTCAGTTTGCGCACGATGAGGCAGACGAGTGTTCCCAGCCATTGGATAGATACGAGTTACTGCTTGGACTCCTTCCATGGGCTAAGTGAAGCTTTGGTGTTCAACATTTTGAAGACAAAGAGGCTTCTTCGCAGGCTCAGGGTATTTGGCTTCAATTGACATATCAACCTCTGGTAGAAAGATCAGATGATTGCGAGCAGAGGGCTGATAGTTGATAGCAGAGTGTAGCTTGATGAGGCACATGACGCATGGAGCATAGAACTTCAGGCCAAAAAGGTTAGATCCAGACGCAGCAAGTTGCCGGATGAAGAATTCTTGTGTATTGAAGCTGATGCCATTGAGGATGTAAAAGACCAATGTCTTCATGGCTCCTTCAAGTTTTGCAGCTGATGAATGCCCTTTGATAGGCCATAGAGTCTGCCTGATGATGTGATATATGGTGCGAGGCAGATACTCAAGGTCATCAACAAAGAACTCTGTTGGGTATTCAGCGTCATGTGGCAAAGGCTTCATCATGCTCAACATCTGGCTCATGTTGGGTTCTGGCTTATGGAAGATGCTTTCCAGTGCATTGCGGTGGAGTTGACAATCAGGTTCATATAGCTCTCCAGGACTGGATAAGCCTGCAAGCTCAATGATGTCATGAGCTTTGGCTTCATGATGAACATTTCCAGTCATCCACTCGAGAACCCATGTCTTTATATCCCTATTGTAGCCGCGAATGTGGAGGGTAGCATAGAATTGAAGCAAAAGTTCCTCATTCCAATGTTCTTGTCTGTCACAAAGCTGAGCAGACCTGCATCATGAAAGTAGTCAAGTGCTTCTTCTAAGCATGGCAGTCAGCAATGGCTTCAGTGTCGAGGCGCGTATGAGGGAAAATGCGCCCTTGATCATACAGAACGCAGGAGTAATAGCTTCGCTGCTGATAGCTCCAGAAACGACCAGATGATATTCTTGGCTTTGTGTAGGGGTTCTTTGCGCTGTCAAAGAAGGTGTTGTGGCTTTTGAAGCCATTTGCATTGAAGGACCCTGTAGAGTTGGCAGTTTCGGGGAACCTTGGCAGTCTTGGCTTTGGTTACTGGACCTGAGGCCTATGCTCAACATGATAATCAAACCGAGGACCAGAAGCAGTAGGCGAAGGAACCAGAACGGGCCATTTGACATTGATAAGCTGACCATGATTGTATGCTTGCTCAATTGTATGGGGCCTTGGTGGCGGAACAGGAGCAGTGGCAACAACTGAGGCTTCAGGCCGCACAACAGACACTTCAGGAGCAGTTCCATCATTGGCTACGGGCACATTGATTGGTGCAAGCTCCACATTAGCTTCAGCCATGACAACGTCATTGGCTTCATTGGTGTTGGTGGTGGCAGCCTCAAGATTTTCAACCTCCACTTGATGAGCTGGAGGGTCAGGCACTGGCATGTTCACATCAGGAACAACTTCTTCAGTAATGGGGGGAGTAGGGACATGTACATCTTCTTGATTGTCATTGGCTGATGCAGCCGGATTGTCTTCAGCAGCTTGGGCTTCAGACACGGAGACATTCGCAGTCGGAGTGGCTTCTGGAAACACTTGACGTGCAATAGATGAGTGGTGCACTTCTCCTTCTGGAATGCTCGAAAGAGGGACCTGAGGCCTTTATCCTTTGCGAAGCCTGCGAAATGCTGGCGACGCCTTTGGAGATGGAGTTGGTTGGGCCTCAAAGTTTTCTTGTTCTTCTTGAACAGGCGGTGTAACTTGTGTATGTGGTTGGGGAGTACTTGGGGAGTCTTGTTGCTATGGGTGATCAGCCCATGATGCATCCTGAGCAATTGGCGTTAGAGGACGACCAATGCTGATGAGTTCGCTGTTTGTGAGAACAGGCGATGATACCAAGTTGTGTTCGATCTAAGGAAGAACGTCATCATCTTCAACATTGTCATGGTGACCAATGTCTTCAGCAGCGATGGGTTCAACTGCTGGAATGTCTTCAGCTTCATAAGCCTCTGTGGAAGCAGACTCATGAACTATCAGCTGTTGTTCATGGTGTTCAGATGCAGGACGCACCATTGAGATAGGTTCAACAACCAAGGTCTCTGTGGGAGCAGCCCGATTCTTCTTGGTTTTGCGCTTCTTCTTGGAGGGAGTAGCATTAGAGGCTTCTGTAGTTTTCCTTTTTCTGGCTTCAGCCTCTCAGCCCTCGTCATGCTACTTGGGAAGACTATGCGAGGTTCTTCTTGCCTTGAAGGTGCAGATTGGGCAGTTGATAGCTTCTTCTTCTTTGCAGCCATTCTTGGGTAAATGCCAGGACGACCAAGAGACTTGCGCTTCTCAGCCTCATTGTAGGCTAGCACACACTTGTCAGCCAGACTCTTCATATGCTCACGAGAGCCTTGAGCTTCTTCACGCTTCTTATGAAAGGCTTATTTGAGCTCTTGCAGCATGATCTTGAAGTTTTTGACATCTTGCACGCTGAGCTTGGCCACATGCTTCTTGAACTGAGCCTTCTCATAGTCGATTTTGTGCTTCAGTTCAACGATGCACTGAGCAAGAGCTAGCTCAGAAGCAATGGCGCCATTGAAGGCGACGCTGAGGCCAATGGGAAGTTGCAGATCATCAAAGCTGAGATTTGGGGTGTCAAACCACTCATCAATGAAGTTATGGATGATTGCCACATCAAAGAGGGGCAAATTATTGAAGATCTCTGCTTCTTCCTTGCTCTTGATCAGTTGCTCAAGGGCATCATCTGCAAGATCTTCATCGCTGGACAGATCAATGTGCTCTTCTCGCAGAATGGCAGCAGGAGTCAAGATTTGATCAGTGTGCTTGACGATTTCTTTTTCTTCTCCGTCTTCTTGGAGATACGTGATAGATCCTCAGACTGCACACTGTCTTCAGGAGGTGCAGTGGCCAGTGGCTTCACACGTGAAGCTTTTGGAGGAGCAGCTGATCCTAAAGCCTTAAGCTTCTTTAGCTTCTGCGGCTTTGGAGGAGGAGCTGGGGCTTCATCAGTGTCAGCATCATTATCAGAATGATCCACTTTGGCACCTTGGACCATGATGTAAGTGATGAGGCCATCAAGGTTGGAGAAGGGGCCGATGACATTGGGTTCTGCATCACGTGAGCCGTCAGCATGGGGAGCAGAGGGACTAGGATTGAAGTCTAATCCCAATGACTTCTTGTTTTCTTTGGCTGATGCCTTTGCGTGCTGAAAGTTATGCTTGAAGAGATTGTCGTCACGACACCAGAGCAATGACGTTGAGTTGGCATTTTCAGGCTGAGGTCCACGGACCATATAGGGATAGAAACCCTGTGCAATAGCTTCAGCTCTGTTCTTGGGTTGAAGGCCTCGATAGAGAATATCACCCCAAGGACTTTTGATAGCATTCTTCTCAACATATTCCTGGGTCACGAACTTGTATTTGAACCATTGTTCAACCCAATATCGTCGAATCCATTGGATCCGTGTCTTGCGCTGATGATAATTCTCTTCAGGATCTGTCTTGTAAAGTTCTGCGAGGTCATCAGGCAAATCTTTTGATGTTCCTCCTCGACGCTGTCTGCCACCCTTCCTTACTGACTTCTCTGTAGGCATGAACTTCAAACTGAATGGTTTCAATATGTTCAGACGCTTCAAGGGCTTTTGCTTGCTGGACAAACAGGAACTAGCTTCAGGAGAATCAATGTGATGCTGTAAGAATTCTACAAATGAATGCAGACTATGAGAACCAAGGGATTCTCCCACGGACATGTACCTGTGACAGCATTAGAGATGCGAGGGAAGGGGAAGAGGTCATATGCATTCTCAGAAGATTTTGAAGATATATCAGTTTGAAGACATTGACCTCACGATGCGAAGACATTCACTTATATGTTGAGAGTTGGTTCTAGATTTGTACGAATCCGTGAATAAGTACAAGTGAGGAATCTAACTAGATATGAAGCTTAAGTGAATATACTAGGTAGTATAAGGTGCAGACAGACTAGATCTAACATTGTATAGGTAGAAATCACTTTTGGTAAATAGGATGAATCTTTGAGGATCAAAAAGATGGTAAAAATAGAGTTATATTTACCACACGAAGAACTGCTAGATGGGATGAATAGGAGACCGAGCAGTTCAATCCACCGTGCCCTAACTTGGCGACGGAGGACACCTACGGCGGCGGCGGAGAGGACGATGTCCGCGGCCGGCGTGAGGACAGCGTTGGAGAAGTCGCGGCAGCTAAGCGCTTCATCGCCGACGTCGTTGAGAGCTAGTGGTGGCGCTAGGGTTTTGACGAGGTGGAGAGGTGGAAGAAGGTTTTCTTTACAGCAAGGGGCATGTATTTATAAGGAAGTGTGCGGCACAGCGCAATTATACAGGTGCCCCTGGCAGTTCACATCTGAGGGGCACGTGGCAAGCATGCAACATACTCAGAGTTGTCCCACGTTCCCACGCCCGCCAGGCATGTTGGATGGTTGTTTCGGCTTTTCCGGATTTCAACCAATAAAGATAAATCATTTAAAACAGACTTAATGTTTGTCTCCGTGTCTTCTGCTGACTAGGACACAGAGAAGACATTCGACAGTTTCAATAGAATGCATATGATTTGGACAGATAGAGTTTGAGATAGAAAGCACAGAGTGATTAGGGTCCGATCACATTCACTTAGTTCAAAAGATTCAAATAGGGAGACATAGCTATAAGTGAATGTTGTAGAGGACTGAACACTAGTATATATATATATATATATCAGAAAGCAATCAAATCATCATAGTGAAGAGAATCATGAAGATAAGTTGAAGTTGAAGACAAACAAAATGCGAAGACATTGCAAAAATAACGCCATGAGTGAAACACTTCAAACCAAGAAATTTGGTGGTGGTGTTACCCACCATATAGGAAGTATTAGACCCAGACACGGCGCACAATTATCGTGGCGCTCTGAAGTCAAATTCCATGTTAATCTATTCACACTCAGAATGTAAGTCTTCATTAATTGAAGATATACTTTACTTCGTGTGTTGCACATCTAAGTCATCAACATGCATAAGTGTTAGGATGTGTGCCTGATCACAGGACATTTGAGGATTCCAAGATATTTAGCTCACACCGTAACTTGCAAAACCTTTTCTCATCCAAGGGCTTTGTGAAGATATCTACCAGTTACTCTTCAGTGTTGACGTGAATGATGTCAATATCTTTCTTCATGACATGATCTATCAGAAAGTGATGACGAATTTCAATGTGCTTTGTCTTCGAGTGCTGGACTGGATTGTTGGCAATCTTGATGGCGCTTTCGTTGTCGCAGAAGAGAGGTACTTGTTTCAGATTGATGCCATAGTCCTTGAGAGTTTGCTTCATCCATAGAAGCTGAGCGCAGCAAGATCCAGCAGCAATGTATTCAGATTCAGCAGTTGAGAGTGACACACAGTTCTGCTTCTTTGAAGACCAACAGACAAGTGATGGTCCCAGAAAGTGACATGTGCCTGATGTAGACTTGCGATCCACCTTGTCACCAGCATAATCAGCATCCGAGAAACCAACCAAATCAAATTTTGAGCCCTTTGGATACCATAATCCGAGTGTTGGGGTGTAAGCCAAATATCGAAGAATTCGCTTCACTGCTAAGTGATGCGATTCCTTTGGTGCCGCTTGGAATCAAGCACACATGCAAACACTAAGCATAATATCTGGCCTAGATGCACATAGATAAAGTAAAGAACCAATCATGGAGTGGTATACCTTTTGATCGAACTCTTTACCATTGTCGTCGGGACCAAGATGGTGTTTGGCTGGCATTGGCGTCGTATAGCCTTTGCAATCTTCCATTCCAAACTTCTTCAGACAATCTTTGAGGTATTTTTCTTGAGATATGAAGATGCCATTCCGTTGCTGAAGAATTTGAAGACCAAGGAAGAATTTCAGCTCACCCATCATGGACATCTGATATTGCTCTTGCATCATGTATCCAAATTCATCACTATACTTCTGGTTGGTGCATCCGAAGATAATGTCATCCACATATATTTGGCACGCAAACAGTTCACCATCATATGTCTTCGTGAAGAGTGTGGGGTCAAGGGATCCAGGTTTGAATCCTTTGCTCTTCAAGAAGTCTTTGATCGTATCATACCAAGCGCGAGGAGCTTGTTTGAGGCCATATAGTGCTTTGTTTAGCTTGTACACCATATCAGGATGTTTTGGATCTTCAAAACCAGGTGGTTGAGCTACGTACACTTCTTCTTCAATCTTGCCGTTGAGAAATGCACTCTTCACATCCATTTGATGTAGCAGAATGTTGTGGTGATTAGCATAGGCTAGCAGTATACGAATAGCTTCAAGCCTAGCCACAGGAGCAAATGTTTCATCAAAGTCAATTCCTTCAACTTGAGTATATCCTTGAGCCACAAGACGTGCTTTGTTTCTGACTACTTGACCATGCTCATCTTGCTTGTTTTGATATATCCATTTTGTACCAATAATGTTATGCTTGCGAGGGTCAGGACGCTTGACAAGTTCCCAAACATTGTTCAGCTTGAACTGTTGAAGTTCCTCTTGCATTGCTTGTATCCATTCAGGTTCCATAAAGGCTTCAGCAACTTTCTTGGGTTCTGATATTGACACAAAAGAAAAGTGCCCATAGAAATTTGCTAACTGTGTTGCTCTTGAGCGAGTAAGTGGACCAGGTGCATTGATGCTATCTATTATCTTCTCAATTTGTACTTCATTTGCAACTCAAGGATGAACAGGACGAAGACTTTGCTCTTGCTGATCATTGTCATCATTTGGAGGATTGTCTTCAGTCTGTGCATTGTCTTCTGATTGGTTAGGTGCAGAAATGATAAGTTCCTCTTCAGGATGTGCTTCAGAAGGCATGATTTCACCAGTTCCCATCAGCTTGATCGATTCGCTGGGCGGAGCTTCATCTAGTCTACTTGGTAGGAGCTCTCTTAGTGAACCATTGGTTTCATCAAATCTCACGTCCACAGTTTCAACGATTTTGTAGAGATAGAGGTTGAAGACTCTGTAAGAGTGAGAGTCCTTTCCATAGCCAAGCATGAAGCCTTCGTGAGCTTTAGGTGCAAATTTTGACTTGTGATGGGGATCCTTGATCCAACACCTAGCTCCAAATACTCTAAAGTAGCTGACATTTGGCTTCTTGCCAGTAAGGAGCTCATAGGATGTTTTGTTCAGAAGCTTATGGATGTAAACATGGTTGATGACGTGACAAGCTGTATCAATAGCTTCAGGCCAGAACTTTCTTGGTGTCTTGTACTCGTCGAGCATTGTTCGAGCCATCTCAATGAGGGTTATGTTCTTGCGCTCTACGATGCCATTTTGCTGAGGAGTGTATGGAGCTGAAAACTCATGAGTGATTCCCATTGTATCCAGATAAAGATCAAGCCCTGTGTTCTTGAACTCAGTTCCGTTGTCATTTCTGATATGCTTGATCTTCACACCATAATTGTTCAATGCTCGATTGGCGAAGCGTCTGAAGACATCTTGCACTTCAGTCTTGTAGAGAATTATGTGCACCCATGTGTATCTTGAGTAGTCATCAACAATGACAAAGCCATAGAGACAAGCAGTTGTTGTGAGGGTAGAATAGTGAGTAGGGCCAAATAAGTCCATGTGTAACAGCTCGAAGGGTTGAGATGTAGTCATGATTGTCTTCGAGGGGTGCTTTGCCCTTGTCATCTTTCCAGCTTTGCAGGCACCACACAAATGATCCTTCTTGAACTTGACACCCTCGATGCCTATGACATGCTTCTTCTTGACGAGTGTGTGTAAGTTCCTCATGCCAGCATGCCCCAGCCTCCGATGCCAGAGCTAGCATTCTGAAGCTTTTGCAAGAAGACATATGGCAAGCTATGGACCTGCTGAGAAATCTACCATGTATAGATCATCTTTCCGATACCCTTCAAAGACTAGAGACTTGTCAGATTCCATTAGTACAAGGCAACGATATTTTCCGAATAGCACAATCATGTTCAAGTCACAAAGCACTGAGACAGACATTAAGTTGAAACCAAGGGATTCAACAAGCATAACTTTATCCATGTGTTGATCCTTTGAGATTGCAACTCTACCTTGACCCAATACCTTGCTTTTACCAGTGTCAGCAAACGTGATGTGACTCTTGTTTGATGGACGTAAGGTTGAGTCCATGAGAAGACTTCGATCACCAGTCATATGATTAGTGCATCCGCTATCAATAATCCATTCTGAAGCTTTTGGTGTCATACCCTACAGTGCAATTAGGAGGATAGGCTTCACAAAGAGTGTTGTGAAGCATAAGTATTTGTCGCTCATAAGGATTATCACAGCATAGGTCAAGGTTAGGACACATAGTATGACTTGTAAGCGATTCAGATGTGAAATACATAGTAAGATCATTTTATCATGCGTCCCATAATGTGTTTTAGGTCCCCATCAATAGTATTGGACGCCATTGATTGCTGGCTGGAGACCATTCCCTGCAAAAGAAAGTTAATTCTTCTTCACCACCCACATCTTCAGGGGTGGTTTAGAAGCAATGAGTCTAAGTGTAGCATCTGAGAACTTCGGCTTTGAAGCCCTAGCAAATAGCCTTGCAGGAGATGAATGATACTCATATGAATAAGCAGAAAAGTTCTTAGTTCTATGAACATAGAGGTTTGAAGACACACACTCATATTCATCAGTTTGAGTACGATTTCCCTGCAAAACATTGGCGTTAGGGTGACTCAGGTGAGTCCTGTATCTGTATGAAGCCTTTGGGCCATATGAAGCCATAGGTCTGGGGTTTGTCTTCTTCCTTGGTGGTGTCATGATGACATTCACAGGAAGATTCTCAATACACTGCTTGGGTACCCAGATCTTCTTCATAGGTGGTCCATTCCTGCAGTTAGTACCAATATACCTGGAAAACACTTCACCATTTTGATTTTTGAACAGTTTATAGTTTGCATCAAAGGATTCATCAATGATGATAGGGTTAGTGCAAGTGAAGCCAGATAAGGTGGATGGATCTACTGAAGGTTCCTTTGCAGCAACCCATGTGGTTTTGGGATACTGCTCAGGCTTCCAGTAGGAACCATCAACATTCATTTTCTTCTCGAACCCAACACCCTCTTTCCTAGGGTTTCGGTTCAGAATCTGCTTTTTGAGGACATCGCAAAGTGTCTGATGTCCTTTCAGACTTTTATACATCCCTGTTTCAAGCAATGTCTTCAACCTAGCATTTTCATCAACAATAGTAGTGGTATCCTCCGCAGAGGGGTTAGTTACCACATTTGTAGTTGAAGACAATGCAATAGTAGCAGCAGTGGAACATTCAGCAATAGAGGTAGCGTTATCACGCTCAATGCATTTTAGACATGGTGGTTTAAATCCATCCTGAGCGGAACTGATCTGTTGAGCGCGAAGTGACTCATTCTCCTTTTGAAGATCTTCATGAGCCGCTTTCAATTTCTCAAGCTCTTGCTTCCTTTGAAGATAATCATAGGAGAGCCTTTCATGAGTGGTTGAGAGCGTTTCATGAAGACTTTCAAGGTCTTGGTACTTAGCATGAAGATTTTTTATGTCTTCAACTAAGGACTGTGAACGTGTCATTTCCGCGTCCAACAGGTCATCGCTTTTGTCTAACAGTTTTTGAGTGTTTTCCATAGCTTTTTGTTGTTCAGTTGCAATTTTAGCAAGAGTTTTGTAGCTGGGTTTGGATTCACAGTCAGAGTCATCTTCACTTGATGTTTGGAAGTAAGCATCACGTGATTTTACCTTGGCACCACGTGCCATGAAGCAGTAGGTGGGAGCAGGATCGTCCTGGTCATCAGCTTCAGCGTTGGTTTGGAAGTCAGTGTCTTCAGTGTTGAAGATGGACTTGGCAACATAGGTTGTGGCTAGAGCCAGACTTGCAACGCCAGGGTCGGACTCCTCTCCAGACTCCACCTCCACCTCCTCAGAAGCAGACTCCTCCTCTGAATCCATTTCTTTGCCAACAAAAGCACGAGCCTTGCCAGATGAGCTCTTCTTATGAGATGAAGACCTTGATGAGGACTTGGAAGAAGACTTTGAAGATTTCTTCTTCTTCTTGTCATCAGAATCATATTCCTTGCTCTTCTTCTTCTTCTTCTTCTCATTTTCCCACTATGGACACTCAGAGATATAGTGTCCAGGCTTCTTGCACTTGTGACATGTTCTCTTCTTGTTGTCATGAGTGGAAGGTTCATCATTTCTTGAGCTAGATCATGAAGACTTTCTGAAGCCTTTCTTCTTGGTGAACTTCTGGAACTTTTTCACAAGCATAGCAAGTTCCTTTCCAATGACTTCAGGATCATCAGAACTGCAGTCAGATTCTTCTTCAGATGAGGAAACAACTTTTGCCTTCAAAGCGCGAGTTCGGCCATAGTTGGGACCATAGATATCTCTTTTCTCAGAAAGCTGGAACTCATGTGTGTTGAGCCTCTCAAGTATATCAGACGGATCGAGTGTCTTGAAGTCAGGGCGTTCTTGTATCATGAGGGCAAGGGTGTCAAAGGAGCTGTCAAGTGATCTCAGTAGTGTCTTGATGATTTCATGCTTGGTAATCTCAGTGGCGCCAAGAGCCTGAAGCTCATTTGTGATGTCAGTCAGACGATCAAACGTGGGCTGGACATTTTCATTGTCGTTTCTCTTGAAGCGGTTGAAGAGGTTGCGAAGAACACTGATCCTTTGATCTCTCTGGGTTGAGACGCCTTCGTTGACCTTGGATAGCCAGTCCCAGACTAGCTTTGACGTTTCTAGAGCACTCACACGACCATACTGTCCTTTGGTCAGATGACCACAGATGATGTTCTTTGCAGTAGAGTCCAGTTGAATGAACTTCTTGACATCAGTGGGGGTGACACCTTCACCAGTTTTGGGAACGCTATTCTTGACGACATACCAAAGGTCGACATCAATTGCTTCAAGATGCATGCACATCTTATTCTTCCAGTAGGGATATTCAGTTCCATCGAACACGGGGCAAGCAGCGGAGACTTTGATTATCCCTGCAGTCGACATAGCTAAACTCCAGGTGGTTAAACTGAATCACATAGAACAAGGGAGTACCTTGCTCTAATACCAATTGAAAGTGCTAGTTATCGACTAGAGACGGGGTGAATAGGCGATTTTTACGAAAGTCTTCAAAACGTGGAAGTTTTGAAGACAAGCAATAGAAATGGCCTAATTGATATGCAGCGGAAGATAAACTACACTAAGCAAGCCATAGTCAAGTATGCGATAATGTGAAAGTACAAAGACTAATAGCAGCTAGGTAGTAAGGATCAGGATGGAAGATAGTATGAAGCCAACAAACGATAGTAGTCAAGCAATGAAGTCAAACAGGTATGACAATTAAGCAATGACTTCACGAAGACAAACACTAAGTAAAGGGGGAAGAGGATAGAACCAGTCACTTGTTGAAGACACACGATTTGTTGGACTAGTTCCAGTTGCTGTGACAACTGTACGTCTGGTTAGGGAGGCTGAGATTCAACTCAGAAGACAGTGTCTTCACCTTATTCCCCTTGAGCTAAGGACACCTAGTCCTCGCCCAATCACTCTGGTAAGTCTTCAAGGTAGACTTCCGAACCTTCACAGACTTCGTTCACCGGCGATCCACAATGACTCTTGGATGCTCAGAACGCGACGCCTAACCGGCTGGAGGATACACAGTCCTCAAGTGTAATAAGTCTTCAGGTCACACAGACAGAAAGACTTCAGTGATGCCTTACACTCTTTGGCTCTGGGTGTTTGGGCTTTGTCCTCGCAAGGATTTCTCTCTCTCAAAGGCTTCGAGGTGGGTTGCTCTCAAACGACAAAAGCCATAAACTAACTCTGAGCAGCCACCAATTTATGGTGTAGGGGGTGGGCTATTTATAGCCACAAGACAACCCGACCTGATATGTCCGAAATGACCCTGGGTCACTAAGGAACTGACACGTGTTCCAACGGTCAGATTTCAAACACACACGACAACTTTACTTGGGCTACAAGCAAAGTTGGCTCATCCAGCTCTGGATAAGATTTTCTCTCATTGTCTTTGCTCGAAGACATAGGATTTGGGTTGAGCATCACTTCAGTCATTCTGACTTAGTTCACTTGGACCCCACTTAACAGTACGGTGGTTCCTATGACTCAACAAAGAAGAAAAGGAAACAATGGAATGACACAGTCTTCGTGCTCCATAGTCTTCACTCAATGTCTTCTCATGTCATAGTCTTCAATGTGAATATCTTCACACACCACCATTGTCTTCAATGTCTTCATACATTTTTAGGGGTCATCTCCGGTAGGTAAACCGAATCAATGAGGGACACTACCTGCGTTATCCTGCAATTCTCACAAACGCATTAGTCCCTCAACCAACTTTGTCGTCAATACTCCAAAACCAACTAGGGGTGGCACTAGATGCACTTACAACACCTCCACAAATGGAAGCGAAAAGCCTAGTCTTGTTGTATCAAATAACTCAAATGTTCTGCCCCCACAGTAACCATCACTGATAAACAGGCTGCTAGTGTGTGCGTGAGAGGAGCAACTGAGTAGGCCAGCTACTTCTACATGAGAGGAGCGGCTGAATATAGCACCGAGAGTACCCACTAGGCCACTACACAGGTGTACTTCCCCTGCATTGATAGTACAACGATGGTTCTAGAGAACAGTAGTACCCTCCACTTCCAACTGTAGCTCCCTTGCCCTGAGATTCAAGAGTTTAAAACTGGTGCACTATACTAGACTAGACTAGAAGTACAGTACATCGCATTACTAGTTGAGAAAAGTAGTACTGGTACTGCTACAGTACGAGTACGTACTCCTCCGTCACATAATGTAAGACGTTTTTTGACACTAGTTGGCGTGTACAAAAAATGGCAAAAACATACCCAAAATTTCTTATCCACACCAAAAACTACTACCTAGTGCCAAAAATTTCTTACTAGTGCTATTATTTACAGTATAATGCAATCCCATAACGTTCCATAATGCTAGTACTAGTAGTAAATAATAGCCTCACCCCTTCGCTGAGGAACGATCTACAGTTGGAAGGGACGAGGCCCTGCGGTTACTACGCTCTTATCTCCTCCTCGCCAGTTCCCCTCCCCTCGAAGAGAAGGCAGTTCGTCGCTGCTCCCATGGATTCGTCAGGCAGTTCTCCTCCTCGTCGGGGCTGGGAGACCTTGGATGACGATCCTCTGGGAGAAATTGCACGCCGCTCCGACGTCCTCACCGCTGCAAGACTCGATGCTTCCTGCACCAACTTTTTCAAGACGCTGCTTAAACAGGCTTGGGAAAAGGCCATGCTTGTTGGTATTCCATGCATCCTTGAGGAGAAGGTTCTTCTATGGGACAATCCTTTGAACAGTCCACCGCTCCCTGGCCATGGTTGCACGTTGACTCCGCTAGAGTTGCCGACGTTGAGAGGTAGTCGGATTTTGTCCGATGAGCAGGCCAGTAATGGAGTTTGATCATGTAGTACTTAGTTATTCCATTTCCATCCCGTAATTTCTCTGCTTCCCACCGTCTTATATATAGGTCTGGGTCGGTGCCAACGAAGATTGGCTTGCATACCTCCGGCCGGATACCACCATCATTTTGCACAACATCCACAGCAGTGCGGCCATTCCGGTAGACCCCTTCTCCACCATTGGGATCGGCCTTCCGGACTGGCTAGGCTTTAATACGTATGATGATGCCTACATGAGATTGAAGAAGATAGCAATTGCGGACCCGCCGACAAAGCAACACGGCTACGACGATTACTATCTCATTGCGGTGTTCGACATAAGGATTGCCATCAATGCAAGACGCAGTAACGGCAGAGGCTGGCGCATGTTGGCGACGGCAGATTTGTACCGCTACATGTTCGAAGACGTCGTGCGCCATCTAGGCCGCATATTTGCGGTGACAAGCCAGGGGACTTGTTTCATCTGGTTGCCATCCTACAGTACGGGAGATTACAAATGGAATGCACAAACCATCATCTACATCCCTAACGGTACTCCATTATTTTGCAGGGACCAGTCATCCCCCGATCAAAATAAGATAGCCGGTCCTGGATGTGCATTTGCATCAGTGATTCAGTCTAACCTGGAACCTTGTAGCTGACTTTGGCATATTGGGATCAACTATCTTAGCAGTCGTTACCCATGGTACCACTGATGTGCAACATGGTCACACAATCTACCACGATCGGACCGTCACCATCTACCCAGGTATTCCATTTTTTAACCCTCTCGCCTTCTCTTTCATTGTTGTACTAGTAGTATACTTAGTAGTACTAGTAGAAGTACTTTTTACCTTGGAGGACGCGTATAGCTAGCTAGGCCCTTGAAGACTTGAACCCACTAGCTGCCACCATTTTTGTTTTTCCATGTCTTACTATCTCATCCATGTAGCCAAGAGTGGCTATATATAATAAGCTGGTTATTTTACTTCCTCTATACCGGAGTAGTACTATTTGCTGCACAGTATTACTGACCGCCATATTTGAGCACAACATTATTATGCATGGACCTTGACTATGTACATCACCATGTGTCCAGATCTGGGATGCCGCGTGTACCAGATGAACGGCGCTGAGTTCGACCCCCGTGATGCTACGTGGGTGCCTTGGAACACTCTTGGAGAGTACTCGCTTTTCATCGGGGACAGCTACCCCATTGTGAAGCGGATTCCACCTTCCGTGCACGACATGGAAGGCCTGCCGTTCATGAAGCATGGTTGTGTCTTCATTGCGCACTGCCTGATGAACGACATGCTGGGACACGCTATCCCTGATTTATGTCGCTTCAGCTTGGATGAGTCTCCATCGTGTGGAACCGGACTAGAAAGCCGCGACAATGATTCCCGTTGCCCACCGCTATGGATCGTTCCATCCATGAAGAACACCTGGGACTGGAACCTGGAGGAGGACATGCATGTAGCCCATCTATAACGTGTAAATGGAGTACGGTAATTGTGAACGGTAGCGCTGTGAATATATGTAGACTAGTCGTGCACAAATTTATCACATGAATTGGAGATGAACTTGTGTGGCATACTGGCATTTGTCCTTTAGAATTTATTACTAGTAAATGTGTTACGTGTACGTGCAACTTGTGTGGTTGTTGCACGGGCTCCAACACGCTCTTTGAGAAAAAAAGGTGGCACAACTTTGGATATACGTGACGTGGCGACATCATATAGTAGCATCGTTCGCTATAGTTGTAGTACACTCCTACTAGGACGACAACTCCTATAAAACCTTGCGCTTGGCTCTTTGCCTCTTCGGGAGGTTCAATAGTTCGTACTCGTGTGAACCTTGCACTTGGCTCTTCGCCTCTTCGGAAGGTCCAACAATGATGATACTATAGTATAATATGCTTCTGGCAATCTGACACCGATTGAACTGCTGCACATCCACCGCGAGGGCGAGGGCGAGGGCGAGGGAGAGGGAGAGGGAGGGAGAGGGAGAGGGCGCTGTAGTCAAAACCCTCTCCTCGTCCTCTGAACCACCGCGCGCGTGGGCGAGGGAGAGGCGTAGTAAGCAAGCTTCTCCTCGTTCGGCGAGTTGACGGGACACATCAAAGGAGTACTAGTACTAGTAGTAGTCCATACTGCGTCCTTTCCGATTAATATGGCTTAATTTGAAACGAGAAAAATACACTGGCGGTCAACGTATGTAACAATACGCTCTTTACGGTCACTGTATATAGTTTTGCGGCGATTATACGATCACTAGCTCATCGTAGAGCACCGTATTGCACCCTACTGACCGGCCACATAGTTGACATGGCACTTTGTTGACTGGTTAAATTGTCACCTAGTTTCTGGGTCCCACCTATCAGTTGTTAGAGCAAAGAAATCAGTTAAACAAAACTTTACGCAGGCGCGACACGAGTGCAACCCTTGCGCGCGAACCGCCCTGGCTGTGTATGTGAGTGCATGCACGTGTCCTCCCTCAGTCTTCCAACAAAGAGTGTACATCGGCTACAAAACAAAGAGTGTGGTACATAATGTACATCTACACTTCCAATGCATTTAGCCTTTAATCTAAATCGATATTGATTGACTAATGCACCAACTTGTGCTGTAGGTATAGGCTACATGTCTATCCTTAATTACAGCATGCAACGGCCTTCATTTAATCTTCTTATCTCAATGGTCGCATGCACACATAAGTCTGCTACTTTTGGGCGTTAATTATGCCCTGGTCAATGTGTAAATCTCTAAATGTATAGTCTTTCATGGACGTAGGGAGTAGGTTGAGCACTTGAGCGTGAGCTGTGTGTGTTGCGTCGTGTGCTGTGTGCCGCATGGGTGCGTGAGTGTTGCGTGCGTCCATGTGTACGTGTGAGTGTTGCATGTTGCATGCATGCATGCATGGGGCTTACTCCCTGCCATTGACATGTTCATATTTCAAGCTTCCTCTGTTCCCTCCATATGGTGATACTCCCTCTGTTCCCAAATAGTACGGAGTAAAAGCCTCCCTCTGTTCCCAAATACAGTGTATTTTTCTTTCTACAGATTTCAACAAGTGATTAGGTACGGAGCAAAATGAGTGAAGTGAGCGTAGAGGCATAGGGATACTGTAGAAAGGAAGTCCTCGCGATCCATTATTCCCCATCTCGGTCAGAGAGAACTATTCAACTAGTCTTGGCAGTGAAGTGGCAATACACGCTGCAGCAGATGGGACACGTAATTAATAAGCTGAACCAGCGTGTTGTTGTTACTGCCATCATGTTTGCCAGTAGAGCACGCTTCCACAAATACGCCTACGCACCTCTGTCCTCCATTAACTAACATATGGGCCCTCTTGTGGTAGATCCACATGTCATCGGTGTAACTATTTACACTCCGAAGGACGGTATATCTTGGTAGTAGTACTAGTAGAATTGAGATTTAATGCACTTTCTTCCCCGTCTTCCACTCTTCTTCCTCCTCTCTTCTTCTTCCTCCTCTCTTCCCCATCGTCGGCCGCACACCATTTGCCCCTGCTCACTGCTCGCCCGCCCGCACCATCTTCCTTGGTAGCTCGCGCGTACCATATCCCCCCGCTCACTGCTCGGCCACACGAGGAGAAGCTTCTTGGCTCGCCCGCCTGAATCCACTTCCCCGCTGGCTCGCAGGCACCGAAAACCCCAATGGCAGAACCGACTGACACGTAGAGCCGCGATTGGAATTCCCTCCCTGATGTTCTCTTGGAGCAGATCTGTAGTCGTATGGACCTACTCAGCACCGTCCGTCTGGCCGCATGCTCGCTGTCTTTGTACCGTCTACTCGTCTGCAACCGGACGACTCTTTTCAAGACATCCTGCTTGCTGATGCCCGATCCTCGCAGGTGCCCAGACACCGACTTGACGATCCTACGGAGGTTGCCGTGGTGCCCCTCGACATGCTACCACTACCCGTCCACCTGTCCTTCATGCGCACCCACTACTGGGCGGGCATGAAGGCCAACTGGACCGTCCTCATCCACCACACCGGTAGTCCGTGGTGTCTCATGGATATCTACACCCAGCGAGAAATCACCCTTCCATCGTTGGATACCGCCGACGTCGAGCCTCGCGGCCCGCCGGACACTCCTTCCTACTACGCACGAGATGCGTCAAGCTTTTGGCTCGACCTCTGTTTGCAGAAAGTTGTAATCTGCGAAGTGCCCACACCATCAGAAGACTACATGGATTACAAGCTCATTGCCTTGTTCAACATGGGATTAGTCTATCTGGAATCCGGTCGCCATACATGGTTATGGCTCATCATCAATCCTGTTGAGGCAACATTTCTGTCTGATGCTATAGTGCATGATGGCATCGTTTACGCAGTCGACGCACATATTGGCTGCATATACTGGTGGAATCTATCGTCGTGTAATTGTTCTATCTCATCTCATCTTTACCTTATGAATACGACTGCCTGTTCATTTGTTACAAATTTAGAATGCATAGCATGTCTATAACCACATCATTGCTATGTGTTCCTCTCATTTCCTAGATTTTTATGACCACACATGTTATTGTTAGAGTTGATATGAGAATAATTGGCATCTAATGATTGTTAGAATACATATTATGAGCATAACATCATGATTGCTATATGTTACTCTCGTTTACAAGATTTTTATAACAACACATGTTATTGCTTAGAGTTGATATGAGAACAGTAGTAGTAAGTGCTATGGTAGAATATGAGTAGGCGCTGTCATAGCTGTTTTCCTCTCATTGTTACATGATGTTTGAACCATGACATGTTGCTAGAATATGAAAGCCATTGGCTTATTTTTTTAAAGATGGGGTATGATTATGACCACGGCATTGCAATTCTCTGTCTATGATATGTGTCACTGTTATAATAATCTTAATTCCACACATACTCTGAACATGATTGTTTATTTTTTTTCCTTTTGGTCCCAATTTGAATTGTTCCAGCAGACGCAAATGCGCTCGCCTTCATGACTCCAGGACCTGGAATCATACCAGCCGATGGGTGGTGGTTTATTGCTCATTCAGCTGACGACAGTCATTTGATGCTCATTCGCACGTACCAAATTGACCAAACCATTATATCAAACCACATGCAGTACAATGCGTGGGGCGTTCGTGACATTGATGGCTATGGCTGCTTCGTGTTCGAGAAAGATCCCAGCTCCGTTGGGCCAGGCGTATTCAACTGGAAGCGGGTTTACAGCCTTGGCAACCACTCCTTGTTCCTCGGGCTCAATTATCCGATCATCCAACCAATCATCGATCATATCATCGGTGATGATTACTGTGCTATGCAACTTCCATTCGCGAGGGGGAGCTGTGTTTACACATCATACCATGGGTTTCATGAATCACCATATCCAGAGATTCGTCGACACAGCTTGTTGCCAGGTAATCTTAAGTGTGTGAAAGCCATCAAGCTTCCATGCGATGGATGGCTTTTGCAAACCCGACATGCGGCGATGTGGTTCATGCCAACAGCAAATATGCACAACTTGATTCGTGCTGATATCTAGACTGAGCCATGTATTCTGCTGCTGTAGCACGACCCTCTTTTGTTGTATATTATGTACTATTGTTAGTTTGAAGCACTCCTCTGGTTTGAAGGATAGATACCTTCCTGGGTTCAAGTGCATCCTAACTCACCTGCGTAGGATGTACTGATAATGATGATGGAGATGTTGTGCAGAAGCCATATATATATATATCAGTTAGGCTTCAAGTGCGTACTTGTTAGTTAAACCTATGTATAAATTGTGACACTAAATACGACTAGTAAGTAGTACAGTAGCAGTACTAGTATACGTCGGTCAAATTATTCATCATATCCACACATTGAATTGACGTGACAACATGCTGCGCGTCAGGTGACACAAGAATCCCGGCAGCATGTTCGGGTATTCTGGACTTCAGATTTGGAGTACCACTTATCTGTCGAAATCTTTCATCATTCACTTAAAATAGTCGATTGATCATACATTGAGTACCATATAACTAGAATTACCAATGCAAGTCGAAGAAGGATTGGCCGGTGCTGCCGGCTGGCGTCAAGTTCGATCTCATGGAGAGCTGATTGAGCACCTTGAGGCCAAAGTGAGTGCTGACAGCGCAAGATTTCAGTCTCTCATCGATTTGTTCATACCAACCATCGACAGCGAGCACAACATATGCTACACCCAACCTGAGAAACTTCCAGGTAAGACACCGATCGGCCGTCTACTTGCACAAACATATTCCTTTGTTTATAGCTCTATTTTTCTTTTTAGACGCAGACCTGGTGAAGCAATTACAATTTGACAGTTAATAAAAAGTGAAACAAGTGACTGCAACATGCCAAAGATGTTATGAAAATGCCAACTACATACACTAAAACCTGTATTCCACAATATTGCAGGTATCACACTAAGTGGCCTAAGGAAGCAATTCTTCTAGCGCAATTCCAGGGCGTTCAAAAGGGGCACATGGACGCGTCGCAAGATACAGTCGGAGTGCGGCATGCACGTGATGTGGCACAAGACCGGCAATACCTTGCCGGTGATGGTCAACGGCCAGCAGACGGGCAGCAAAAAAGGTTCTGGTGCTGCACACCAACAAGAACTTCGACCAGCAGAGGACCAACTGGGTGATGCACCAGTACCACCTCGGGGACCTGGAGCAAGAGAAGGAGCGGGAACCAGTCCTCTGCAAGATTTTCTACCAGACGAACACTAGGTCCAGGAGTAAAAAGATTATAAGTTAGTTAGGTATTGGTAGTTGTACTACCTTGTCGTCCGCAAGTTGGTATTGTTGTTAACGATCTTTTGGTTTGAACTTGCATTTGCTTCCAACCATCATGCCGAGGGTCGGCGTGGATATAAAGCTGAATCATTTGTTTCAAACGAATTTTCATGCACCTGATTTTTATTTGATGGGTAGCATAAGCACCCGCCGTTCGAATTCCCAGTTCTCCAATTTTTTCGAAACAAGTGCATGCACTTATTATCACGATAAAAAAACAATATCCGTGCTGCATCCCAGTTATCAGTCTAGACTTGCAAAATTCTCTCGTTTATTGAGCATGTATATTGTTTTTTCAGGTCAAGCAAGTTTCAACTGGGCTGCAGACTGCCTAGGGTTGGTTTTGTTTTTAACAAGCCCAGCCCATGACGACAACGGGGCACAAAGATCTAGCAGGTATCTACCGGCCTCTGGCCCGCCAGCGTTAGTTATATTTTGTCTTACAACATCCGCAGACAGTTGTTTTTTACTGAATCAAACACACAGCCCAATTCTATTTTCCTCTTGAAACGCATGTCCTACATCCGTTTTCTAATCTATACCTATAGTTTTACTAGTTCATATACACGTATCATTATATTGAAAACACATGAAATTACCTTTTCATATTTACATCCTTATTTTTGTTGTTTTTTCCCACCCAGCAGCTGATTTTTTTACCACTGGTTTTTCCTTAAACCAACTCAATTGTCCCACGTCTTATTTGCTCACAAAAACAAAGCGATTTTTTGGCAAATCAATAAGTTCTTAAAAAAATGTTTATCATTTTGGGATTACAACAGTTTGGACTCCACTGAAATATGCAAAATAAGGTTGAACTTTTTGACCGTGGTCCTGGACACAAAATGGGCTGTAATAAATTACTTAAGAATTAGCAAATGGGCTGCAAATTATAAAAAATAGCAAATGGGCTTTATGTTGTCTGCCACAGATTTGGAGGCTGACTTGTGGGCCTACCAAGTTCATGCGTACACAAGGTTTCGCAAAAAAGAAACTTAGTTAACAATCGACTCTACCAGCGTCAGACCGTTAGATGTCAATCTAACGGCAATCATGCTTCTTCAGTCTCTGATCTTCCTGCCCCAGCCGCCCAAACCAGCGTCGTTGGAACCGCCTGCTCCCGCCTCCCGTGGCCGGCAGTGCTGCCGGGCAGGACTCACGGCCCTATCATACTCGCATCCCTGGCTTGTCTATCCCTCTACTCACCCACACCTCCTGTTATTTTCCGGCGACGGCAGCCGAACTAGTCAACCCTCGTACTCTCCACCGCGTGGGCAGGCACTGCCGTGTTTTCCCCGGCTCTGTGTCGTTCCCTTCGTAAGCCTCGCCGTCGTCCACTGCCCTGGTGCTCTCGGCGCGGCATGGTTAACAATGTCCATCCAACGGCCGTAGTGCTTCTTCAACCTCTGGTCTTCTTGCCCCAGCCGCCCAAAGCAGCGCCGGTCGTGCCGCATGCTCCTGCCTCCCGTGGCCGGCTGTGCTGCCGCGGAGGCCTCACCGTCCCCATACTACTCCCATCGCTGGCCAGGCCATCCCTCCACTCACCCACTCCCCCTGTTATTCTGCGGCGACGGCAGCCTCACACCGCAGCCGAACCAGTGAACCCTCGTACTCCTCTCCGCGTGGGCATCCATTGCCATGTCTTCCCCGGCTCCGCGTCGTCCCCTTCCTAGGCCTCGCCGTCGTCCACCGTCGTGGTGCTCTCGGCGCGGCATGGTCAATGTGGTCAACGACTGACTTCCATCGGAAGAGTACTGTACGTGGAGAGGCTGACAGCTGGGTCCACGACAGCCTCAAGGAAGTGCCTCCTTATTACTCGCAAAATAATTATTCCTCCGCCTGACAGCAGGGACCCACCGGACATGGCACCAGTATTTCGCGGAAAAAACGTTTTCCCCCTGACTGCTGGGACCCACCGGATGGGCCACCGTATTTCGCCAAAAAAATATTTGCCCCTGACTGCTGGGACCCACCGGATGGACCACCGTATTTCGCGAAAAAACGTTCCCCCTGCTGTCAGCTCGGACCCACCGGAAGTGCCTCCTTATTACGCATAGAAAAATGAATACTCCCCCTGCTAGCTGGGACCCACCATGGTGGGAGGCTGACTTGTGGGCATACTAAGTTGACGGGGACAGAGGGCTTTGTCAACTTAGTCAATATGAACGATTCTAGCTCCAGTGACCGTACGATGTCCATCCAACGGCCATCGTGCTTCTTCAATCTCTGCTCTTCCTGCTCCAGCCGCTCAAACAAGCGCCGATGGGACTGCCTGCTCCCTCCTCCCCACGGCCGGTTGTGCTGCCGCGCAACCCTCACCGCCCCACCGTACTCCCATCGCTGTCCTAGCCATCCCTCTACTCACCCACACCTACTGTTATTCTCCAACGACGGCAGACGAACCAGTAAATCCTTGTACAGTCGTACTCCCTTCCGCGTGGGAAACAACTGCCGAGTCTTCCCTGCCTCCGTGTCGTTCCCTTCCTAGGCCTCGTCGTCGTCCACCGCCCTGGTGCTCTCGGTGCGGCCTGGTCAACATGGTCAACAACCCACATGCATCTGAAGTGGACTGTACATGGAGAGGCTGACAGCTGGGTCCACGGCCGCACGCAAGGAAATGCCTCCTTATTACTTGCAAAATATCCACCTAACATCGGGGACCCACCGAAAGGGGCTCTGTATTTCGCGAAAAAAGCATTACCGCCGCTGACAGCTTGGAACCACTAGCTATATCTTCACAGGCAAGGAAGTGCCTCCTTATTACGTACAAAAAAAATAAATACTCCCCCTGTTAGCTGGGACCCAGTATAGTGGCAAGCTGACTTGTGGGCCTACTAAGTTCACGGGGACGGAGGGCTTTGTTAACTTAGTCAATATGCACGATTCTAGCTCCAGTGACCGTACGATGTCTATCCAACGGCCGTAGTGCTTCTTCAACCTCTGGTCTTCTTGCTCCAGCCGCCCAAACCAGCACCGGTCGTGCCTCGTGCTCCTGCCTCCCGTGGCCGTCTGCGATGCGGCGAAGGCGTCACCGCCCCCTACTACTTCCACCCTGGCCAGGCCATCCCTCTACTCTCCCACACCCCCTGTTATTCTGCGGCGACGGCAGCCTCACACCGCAGCGAACTAGTGAACCCTCGTACTCCTCTACGCGTGGGCATCCACTGTCGCGTCTTCCCCGGCTCCGTGTCGTCCCCTTCCTAGGCCTCGCCGTTGTCCACCGCCCTGGTGCTCTCGGCGCGGCATGGTCAACATGGTCAAGGAACGACTTCCATCGGACGTGGACTGTACGTGGAGAGGCTGACAGCTGGATCCACGGCAGCAGCAAAGAAGTGCCTCCTTATTACGTGCAAAATAATTATTCCTCCACTTGACAGCGGTGACCCACCGGACGGGCCACCGTATTTCACGAAAAAACATTTCCCCCTAACTGCTGGGACCCACCAGCTACATCTTCGCACGCAAGGAAGTGCGTCCGGGCCAAAAAAAACGATTCGCCCCCCTCACTGCTGGGACCCACTAGCTACATCTTTGCACGCAATGAAGTGCGTCCAGGCAAAAGAAAACGATTCGCCCCTCTGACTGCTGGGACCCACCAGCTACATTTTCGCACGCAAGGAAGTGCCTGACAGTCGGGACCCACCTGGTCGAAGCGTACATAGCGTTGTCATTCTGGTCGCGAATGTGTACGTACATACTGGTTGTTGTAGAGGCGTGCACGTGTCTTAGTAGAGGCGCGCACGTAGCATGTACATGTACGTACAACGGCCAGGGTGCAAGAAAGAAAATACGGCCATGTATGTGTACATACGGGTGGGGTCTCGAACGCCTACTCGCGCATACGTACGGCGAGGGCTCGTGTACATGGCTGGGTCGGAACGGAGAAACAACGTTGTCGTCGTGTTCATGGGAAGCCAACCGGCTGGGTCGGAACGGAATGTGTGGTCGTGTTCATCGAGAGGGCTTGGACGGAACAGGCGATGAAAACGAGGCTTGGCATACCGCACAACGGAGGAAACGGACCTCCTATGTTCGGAACGGGGTCCTGTTGATCGGGAGGGGTGTAGCGTACCGCAAAATGGAGGAAACGGACCTCCTACGGTCGAAACGGGGGTCCTGTTGATCGGGAGGGGTGTGGCGTACCGCAAAACGGACGAAACGGACTTGTGTTGGAGCGCTACAGTCGAAACGGGGGTCCTGTTGATCGGGAGGGGTGTGGCGTACCGCAAACGGACGAAACGGACTTGTGTTGGAGTGCTACGGTCAAAACGGGGGTCCTGTTCATCGGGAGGGGTGTGGCGTACCGCAAAATGGGACTCCACGGGATACTGTTCATCTCCACTGTCGACCTCTTCTAGCCTCCACGGGCTACCGTCGACCTCCTCCAGCCTCCACGGGCTACCGTCGACCTCCTCCAGCCCCCACGGGCTCCTGTTCATCCAGCCTCCACCGCGCGCTACTCCACCGGCTACTGTACAACCACCCCTCCACCGTCTACTGTACATCCAGCCCTCCACCTTCTACTGTTCATCCAGCCCTCCACACCACGGGGTCCTGTTCAACCACCCCTCCACCATCTACTGTTCATCCAGCCCTCCACACCACGGGGTCCTGTTCATCCAGAGGCAACGCCACCGCTCACTGTTCATCCTACCCCCCCCCCCCCCCCGCAACGCTCACTGTTCATCCAATCGATCGGCTTCAGTTAGCAGTAGTAGCGAAGGAATCGCTCCATCGGGTTCAGTTAACAGCCATCGATCGATCGTTCGGGTTCAGTAACGCGTAGCCTGCAGTGCAATCGCTCGGGTTCAGTTAGAGCCCAACGCCTCGCTCAGGTTCAGTTAGAGCCAACGCCTCGCACACACACGCGTACGTGTACAAGAGAAAAGCGCATCGCTCGGCCCCCGACCTCCCATCGTAACCGGCAACTCCCCGAAATTTTCCTCCCCCTCGCTTCTACCACGGTTTTTTCCGTCATGGACGCCCCAAAGAATGTCATGCAGCTGCGTCTCCGGCCCGCCCAGGACGAAAAGCCCATTTTCTGTCATGATTTTTTGTCATAGAAGTAGGAGCCCACCACATCTATGATGATACCGGGTTTTGTCACAATTATCGTCATAGAAGTGTCATATGTATGACAGAAAACAAAATTGTTCGGCCCAAAATGTCACAGATGTGTCTTTTTTTTGTAGTGGTGGCGGCCACAGGGGAAACCTTAGATGGGTTTGGGCGCCCCCACCCCTAGGAAACTTGCCCCCCAAGCCGGGAGGGGCGGCTGCCCTAGGGAAGGCGCCCCCACCTCTCCAGGTTACGTGAGAGGGGTTGGGAGGGGCGCACAACCCCTTAGTGGGCTGGTGTGCCCCCTCCCCTTGGCCCATAAGGCCCCCCAACGCTTGCCGGGGCCTCCGAAACACCTTTCGGTCATGCTGGTCGTCACCCGGTACTCCCAGAACAATTCCGGACTCCAATACCCTTCGTCCAATATATCGATCTTCACGTCCGGACCATTCCGGAGTTCCTCGTCACGTCCGGTATCTCATTCGGGACTGCGAACAACCTTCGGTAACCACATACTATTTCCCATAACAATTCTAGCGGCACCGAACCTTAAGTGTGTAGACCCTACGGGTTCAGGAACCATGCAGACATGACCGAGAAACCTCTCCGGCCAATAACCAACAGCAGGATCTAGATACCCATGTTGACTCCCGCATGTTCCATGATGATCTCATCGGATGAACCACGATGTCAGGGATTCAGTCAATCCCATATATAATTCCCTTTGTCAATCGGCAGCGGCGGGTAGCTAGCTAGCACGCTCGTGGCGGGCAGCGGCTAGCTAGCTATCTAGCTAGCTAGTACACGCGCGGCCATCCACCGGTGACGCGCATGGTTGTAGGACAGCGACGATGAGCGCTTGTCCGCCGCTGCGCCGGCAGCGGGAGGAGGCGGCGACTGCATGTGCTTGGCAACGGGAGGAGGAGGCGGCTTCTTGTGTTTGGCAACGGGAGGAGGAAGCGACGCCCCGCTCGTGACGGAGGCCGAAGCAGCCGGCGCCATGCCCGCGTCTGCATGCCCGATGGCATCGAGAAAGAGAGAAAAGGAGGAGAGAGACGGGGGTGGGATGGGTGGGTGGCCCTCGATGACAGATGGGCCGGTGCTCGCATGCAGCGGACGGAGGCGGACGAGGAGGCCACAGAAAACGTCCGCTTTGTGTCCGCCTCCAACCCAAATGTGTCCCAAATTTGGGATGGAAATGGGTCTGAGCGGACACAAAATGGACAGCGGGCGGACGCTGTGTCCGTTTGAGTCGCCCCGCTGGGCCAGCTTTTGTGTCTGGATGACCCAAACGGACAAAATGGGTCGCCCCATTGGAGTTGCTCTAAGAGCATCTACATTCGGGCGCCCTAAATACATCTCAAACACCTGGGCGGGCTGAGCGGTCACAAAAAATCGACCCATCCAAGCGCCTCAAACGTCCAGACTGACCAGCACCCCTCATATCTAGCCCAAATATGGGGCGGTCCGGGCGCGCCCACCACGCCGGCTTGGCCCAGCCTGGCCCACGCCTGCCCCACAAATATTGCCGTCCAGAAAACCCTAGACCACAGTCAACCCGAACTCAACTTTTTACTCCCCTCTCCGTCCACTCCACTTCCAGTCCCCACCAAATGCATCCGATGGCCGACGACCGAAGTAGCGCTGCCTTCGCCGCAAGAATGCCAAGGTGCTCTGACTAGCCATCGAGTTGTCGGAGCGTGAGGCAACAAAGGACGCGGCGGCGAAGGCGAAGGTGACCAGCCATGCGAAGGAGCAGGGCCGCCTGCTCCGCAAGCTATCGGGCATGAGGTGCAGCTCCGACTCGGACATGACGGACGACTCCACCTCCAGCTCCGACGACGATGTGCCTCCGCACGCCGACGCCTACACGGAGGAGGGGCACAGCCGCGCCGATGACCAGAAGGGGAAGGGGCCGGCGAGGAAATGGTATTTTTCTCCGCCCTTCCTCGTTCTGTTTATATTTTACCTATTTTTCATAAGTAGTTTGTAGTATGGATTTCTACTGCCCGCCTTGAATTCTGATGAATTATGTTCCTTTTGTCCAGCTGATCCGATGAACGGCACTTTGATCATGTGTTTTACGTAGCGTTGCATGAATTGCATGGTTTTAAGGTTTTCGGATATATAAGTGACGTGAGTGTGGAAGACAAAATATAAGGCGTGCCCAGTCAGTGCCCGCGGACACGCTCCGGACGCGTTCGCCGGCGTTTGAGGGATCGGATTTGCCCATCGTGGTTGTAGATGCTCTAACGTGTAGACTCAGCAGCCAACGTGTCCTCCTTTTTAAAGTTTAGGTAAATCAATTCATTTGAGTCTACTGACCGCGAAGAAAAACACTAGGAAATCAACGAACATTCATAAAAAAAGGTTACAAAATACAAAAATGACCCGTTGAAGCTTCTTGATTTTATTGTGGCGGGTTGACCTGAGGCCCTCCAGTTCTTGTTCAGCACACAGGAATGCAGGTCGGCCGTCCCCTGCAAGTAAAACACTGCATGTCTGCATGTAAAACACTGGCCTGTCTTTGATTCTAGTTCTAGATTGACACCATCAGCTTTGGCGCGCGTGACAATTTGGCTAATCTATTCTTGCCGTGGTTTGCCAAGTGAGCTTCCCACAAGTCAAATTAGCGGTCTCATTAGGCAGGGTGTATATATGATGGTTGCTTTCGTTGCATAAACACGACTACTTCCTTGACCAACATGTGTGAGTGCGATGCTCTTTAAAATCCATGATGACGCGTGAAACCTGCACACCAAGGTTGCCAAAGTCACAATGGTAATTCGCGCCAATTTTATCAAACGAAAATTCTCGTCAAGCAAAAGAAATTCTCAGGCTAACGGGAATTCTTTTGTTTGCTTTCTTTCTCCCGTTGTTTGGGTCCTACATTTAACCCCGGGAATTGATTGCAACTTTGGTAGGTTCTAAACGCTAAGGACCCTCTTAGCTCCGAGACGAGATGCGAGGCCTGCACCGAGGGTGCTAGGGTTTCTTCTGCACCGAACTAATTGTGCCAAATATTGATACCGGTGAAACTTCAGAAGAGAAAATGGCTCAAGTTTCCTTGATTATTCTATTAGCACGCTTCCTTGACTTGTATGAAGCCCAAAATGATCCTTGAAGTTTCTTCACTTTATTGTTGTGGCGGCTGACCTTGAGAATGAGTTTCCAGCTCTTGTTTATATTAGCACACAAAGTTGCATGAGGATATAGCCGTACTCAGCAAGTAAAACACAGGTCTCATCTTTGATTCTAGCTCTAGCTTGGCTCCATCAGCCTCACAGAAGTCAAATTAGCCGTCTAGGCACGGCAGGGGATGCATAAAGCCATTGATATGGATGTTGCTTTGTAGCGTAAGCACGATTAGTTCTTGAACAAAAAGTGAGCGTGATTATCTTATCTTAAAAACCCATGATGATCCAAACAGCGGGAGTATAAAGTCCTAGTACGGTGTCGGGATTTGACCCCTGAAAGATTGGCTAGCAATTCAACATATATAGCCTAGCTTGAGTTTTCTTCGTACGATCAATTTAGACCAGAATACGTCTACATTGGCTAGCTGTAGACAGATAATTTGCAATGTGATTTATTGATTAGGAGTGCTGGTGCACGTATATATAATACAAGGGAAGGCCTCTACCTCAACTATACAGGACTAAGAGGTGGGCTACAACTCCAATGTACATGCAACACAAATACATATTCAACACCCCCCCCCCCCCCCCCGGCAGTAGCGTCGCTGGAGACACAGAGACTGGACCGAAACTCCTCGAAGACGGGAGTAGGCAATCCCTTAGTCATCACATCAGCAAACTGCATATTTGCTACTCTACGTCGACGACATCATCCTCACGGCGTCCGCCCCCGATCTTCTTCAGCGGTTGACTGCTCGTCTTCATGATGAGTTCGCCCTCAAGGACTTGGGGCCCCTACACTACTTTCTCGGCATCGAGGTGATTCGGCGGGCTGACGGTTTCTTTCTGCATCAGCAGAAGTACGCCCATGAGCTTCTTGAGCGCTCCGGTATGCTTAACTGCAGGCCGGCGCCCACCCCCGTCGACACGAAGGCGAAGATCTCTGTTCTGGAGGGGTCTCTCGCGTCCGATGGAGCGTTCTATCGCTCTATCGTCGGTGCTTTACAGTACTTGACGCTGACACGCCCTGACCTGCAGTATGCTGTTCAGCAAGTGTGCCT
This sequence comes from Triticum timopheevii, assembly GCA_963921465.1. Lineage (NCBI taxonomy): Eukaryota > Viridiplantae > Streptophyta > Magnoliopsida > Poales > Poaceae > Triticum > Triticum timopheevii. The sequence continues at coordinate 574,235,148 of OY997270.1, forward strand.
TCACATGCACGCCCCGCGTGACTCTCACTGGACTCTGGTGAAGCGTATTCTCCATTACATACGCGGCACCATGTCTTTGGGACTCACCGTGACGGCCTCCGCCTCCCTCGACCTCGTGGCCTACTCTGATGCCGACTGGGCTGGCTGTCCTGACACACGCCGCTCTACGTCAGGCTACTGCGTCTACCTTGAGCTCTGATACCATGTAGACAGATAATTTGCAATGTGATTTATTGATTAGGGGTGCTGGTGCACGTATATATAATACAAGAAAAGGCCTCTACCTCAACTATACAGGACTAGAAGGTGGGCCACAACTCCAATATACATGCAACATAAATACATATTCAACACTAGCAATTCAGCATATATTATGAGGAATTCACTCGATGAGTATAGGAAAATGTGTGAATCAGAATACGTCTTGGCCAGAGGGTACACATAACCGGTCGCTTTTGGGGCGCCACATTTGGGCAAGACCGGTGGTGGACAATATTGATTTGGGAGCCCAAGCGACGAGTTTCGTGCCATGCTCAATCCCTCAGCTTTCATTTTGGGCCCGCTGCTGAGTAGTATTATTAGGCTGGTCACAATGGGGAGGAACTTAGGCTGGTCATAGTGGGGAGTAACTTAGACTAGTAACATGCATATGTTACTAGTCTATGTTACTACCTCTATAGTGGGTAGTAACATATGTGCAGTGTCATGCATCACCTCATTTATTGCTTTGTAGACTCATTTTGCATTGGGAACCGCTATGTGATGGTAACATATTATGTTACTCTATTTGCCTCTCTCTTCATTAATTATTTGACACATCATCTTTTTTGCTTATGTGGCATGTATGTTACTACCTATGTTACTCCCACTATGGCCAACCTTAGAAGTAACATCACACACTCCAATACAACTTTGCTTATGTGGCACATATTTAATAAAGAGAGAGGTGCTTGTGGTAACTAGCTAAGTTACCGGAACATCACACACTCCAAGAAACAATAAGTCTATAACCTAATAAATACATCGTTGCATGACACTACATAGATGTTTCTATCCACTATGGAGGTAGTAACATAGTCTAGAAAAATGTGTAAGTTACTAGCTTATATTCTTGCCCATTGTGACCAGCCTTATTAATTAGTACCCTCTTGTTAGATGAAACTGATGGATTAGCTCCTCTAATCACAGCCATATATTAGATGGCTTTAATTTTCATGCGAACAAAAAAACTCCCGGAAAGAATAGACGCGCTTCTCAAATTTTGGTCATGCCAATTTTTTGGTAAGAACAATAAATTCTTGCTCGAGCCAAACACAAAACAATTATGCCTTATAAGAGGAATACGACATATCAGTACTTCTTTTGCAACACAGATCTTTATTTAGAGAAGCTAGCACTCGGTCATGGATGAAATTCCTTCGCATCCGAAAGAGCGCAGCTGGGATTGCAAGGAGGACACCTTTTCTTGCAGTCGTCGCTTGTGGCGAAACACGGGCTGTCGGGCTTGTTGAGGCAGCAGTAGCAGTCTACTCCAAATGGTGAATCAGGTGAACCACATTTCTTTCGGAGACAAAACTTCACACTGGACTTGCTTTCATTGATATCACCAGCAGTACTTGTCTTGGTACGATAATCCAGATCGGTCTTTCTTCCAGCCTCGAGACGACCTATTGCATGCATATTTGAGTATATCTGCATCAGTTTGCTGTTTGAATTGAAAGCGAAAGTTTTGGTTGGGGGTACACTAATTGAAAAGAAAAGGTAAACGATTCGCCTTTGTTCAAAGTATGAAGGTAATGGCAAGAATACAATGATAGAGAGAGGATGATGTTGTATACTCACACTCTGCACTCCCTGCGACCCAGCCGATGAACAAGATGGCCATCACGTAGGCGAAGCGGCTCTTTGTCATATTGGTTCTTTGTCTTTGTATTGTATAGACGAGTGGAAGATGGTTTGAGGGAAACGCCACACTCGGGCGATCAGCTCGTGATTGATTTATATCAAAGTTCAAGGACGTGAAATAGGTAGGATTAGATTGCCTAATCACGTATACAAGGTAGAGTATGATACATTACCATATCAAATCTTTACAATCCAAATAAGATCGGGTTGATACGGTAGGGTGAGATTGCCTAATCACCTATACAGTGCATGATACATTACCGTATCAATCTCAACAATCGAAATCAGATTTACCGTATCAATCTCAACAATCCAAATTAAATTGGGTTCATACGGTAGGGTAAGATTGCCTAATCAGAAGTTAAACACGTAGACTCTCAGCAGCGAGGAGCCCAGGACACTCTTTTTTCAAGTTCATGTAAAGTAATTCACTTAACTGTCACAAAAAAATAATTCATTAGAAAATGACACTGAAATTGATCAATAGATAAAATTCTGCATGTCAATGTCCGCTTAAAGAAAGATACTAGGAAGTCAACAGCAATCTAGAAAAAGGGAATAAAAGGTCACAAAAATACCAAAAACGTTGGAAAATTCAAAAAAAATGAATCAAGTTTTTTTGGGTTGCCAAATATATAAAAAAGAGACCAACCTGGAGACTAGCCTGTTGACATTTTCAAGACTTGAATCCTGGTGGGTTGGCTGCGGACTCCCGCGCCTTGCCAACTAAGCTACGCTCAGTTCTCAAGTTGATACTGGTGAAACTTCAGAAGAGAAAATGGCTCAAGGTTCCTTGATTATTCTATTAGCAAGCTTCCTTGACTTCTATGAAGCCGAAAATGATCCTTGAAGTTTCTCGACTTTATTATTGTGGCGGCTAACCTTTATAGCATCTCTAGCAGACCCCGTATAATGCCGACCCGCATAACGGGTTTACAGTTCGAGGAATATCTGTTTTGCAGGGCGAAATCGTGCGCCATAGATATACCCTGTATATGAAACAGTATAATTTGAAAAAAACTTCATAGGAGAAATTGCAACCACACTGATCATTCATAGTTCATCACATACTACATGATCATACATACATACATACTACTACTACTACTACTACTAGAGGGGGGGGGGGGGGTGGGGGGGTGGGGGATCTGCGAGCTCGCGGCGTCTACCAAAATGGACGAGCTCACGACGGAGGAGAAGTCCTCCTCGTCGAAGCAGTCCTCCTCGTCCAACAAGAGTATCACAGCCGAAGACCACGAGCACCACCAAGTCCATGAAGACAGGCCACACCATAAGGACAATCAAAAGACTGATGACCATCCATCAAGAAGCTGCGGACGCCTTTCCTGTGGCGCCACTCTTCTTTCTTTAGTTTCTTGAGAGCCTCCTTCACAATCGCCTTGCCAGATCCAGGGTTAGCCGCCTCTAAACATTTGAGCAAGCTGTGAATCTCTAACTCGAAGAGAATCTCATCGACCTTGTCACGCACAGACATCACGTGCCCAACGGTTGCGCGTGAGTTAGTGACCGGAACGTTAGAACCTCCGCGGTCGACAAAGGCGAGCTACTGGCTGGACTCCAAAGGGTCTGGCGCCAACTGAAGGAAATATTCCCTAGAGGCAATAATAAAGTTATTATTTATTTCCTTATATCATGATAAATGTTTATTATTCATGCTAGAATTGTATTACCCGGACACATAATACATGTGTGAATAGATAGACAAACATAGTGTCACTCGTATGCCTCTACTTGACTAGCTCGTGGATCAAAGATGGTTAAGTTTCCTAACCATAGACATGAGTTGTGATTTGATTAATGGGATCACATCATTAGGAGAATGATGTGATTGACTTGACCCATTCCGTTAGCTTAGCACTTGATCGTTTAGTATGTTGCTATTGCTTTCTTCATGACTTATACATGTTCCCATGACTATGAGATTATGTAACTCCCGCTTACCGGAGGAACACTGTGTGCTACCAAACGTCACAACGTAACTGGGTGATTATAAAGGTGCTCTATAGGTGTCTCCGAAGGTACTTGTTGAGTTGACATATTTCGAGATTAGGATTTGTCACTCCGATTGTCGGAGAGGTATCTCTGGGCCTCTCGGTAATGCACATCATTATAAGCCTTGCAAGCAATGTAGCTAATGAGTTAGTTACTGAATGATGCATTACATAACGAGTAAAGATAATTGCCGGTAACGAGATTGAACTAGCTATTGAGATGCCAACGATCGAATCTCGGGCAAGTAACATACCGATGACAAAGGGAACAACGCATGTTGTTATGCGGTTTGACCGATAAAGATATTCGTAGAATATGTGGGAGCCAATATGAGCATCCAGGTTCCGCTATTGGTTATTGACCGGAGACGTGTCTCGGTCATGTCTACATAGTTCTCGAACTCGTAGGGTCCGCACGCTTAAAGTTAGATGACAGTTACATTATGATGTGTTTTGATGTACCGAAGGTAGTTTGGAGTCCCGGATGTGATCATGGACATGACGAGGAGTCTCGAAATGGCCGAGACATAAAGATCGACATATTGGACGACTATATTTGGACACCGAAATGGTTTCGGGTGAGATTGGGACAATACCGAAGCTCCGGGAGGTTATTGGAACCCCCCGGGAGGTATATGGGCCTTAATGGGCTTTAGTGGAAAGGGTCAAGGGAGGGGGCGCCCCCCCAAGCCCAATCCGAATTGGGAGGGGGGCCGTCCCCCCTTTCCTTCCTCCCTCCTTCCTCTTCCTTCCCTCTCCTTCTCCAAATAGGAGAAGGAGGAGTCCTACTCCCGGTGGGAGTAGGACTCCCCCCTTGGGCGCGCCTCCTCCTCTTGGCCAGCCCCCTCCTCCACTCCTTTATATACGGGGGAGGGGGGCACCCCATAGACACAACAATTGATCATTGATATCTTAGCCGTGTGCGGTGCCCCCCTCCACCATAGTCCACCTCGATAATATCATAGCGGTGCTTAGGCGAAGCCCTGCGTCGGTAGAACATCATCATCGTCACCACGCCGTCGTGTTGATGGAACTCTCCCTCAAAGCTTGGCTGGACCGGAGTTCGAGGGATGTCATCAAGCTGAACGTGTGCTGAACTCTAAGGTGCTATGCGTTCGCTACTTGATCGGTCGGATCGTGAAGACGTACGACTACATCAACCACATTGTGCTAACGCTTCCGCTTTCGGTCTACGAGGGTACGTGGACAACACTCTCCCCTCTCATTGCTATGCATCACCATGATCATGCGTGTGCGTAGGAATTTTTTTGAAATTACTACGTTCCCCAACAGTGATATCAGAGCCTGGTTTTATGCGTTGATGTTATATGCACGAGTAGAACACAAGTGAGTTGTGGGCGATACAAGTCACACTACTTACCAACATGTCATACTTTGGTTCGGCGGTATTGTTGGATGAAGTGGCCCGGACCGACATTACGCGTACGCTTACGCGAGACTGGTTCTCCCGACGTGCTTTGCATACAGGTGGCTGGCGGGTGTCAGTTTCTTCAACTTTAGTTGAACCGAGTGTGGCTACACCCGGTCCTTGAGAAGGTTAAAATAACACTAACTTGATGAACTATCGTTGTGGTTTTGATGCGTAGGTAAGAACGGTTCTTGCTAAGCCCGTAGCAGCCACGTAAAACTTGCAACAACAAAGTAGAGGACGTCTAACTTGTTTTTGCAGGGCATGTTGTGATGTGATATGGTCAAGACATGATGCAATATTTTATTGTATGAGATGATCATGTTTTGTAACCGAGTTATTGGCAACTAGCAGGAGCCATATGGTTCTCGCTTTATTGTATGCAATGCAATCGCCCTGTAATTGCTTTACTTTATCACTAAGCGGTAGCAATGGTAGTAGAAGCAATAGTTGGCGAGATGACAACGATGCTACAATGGAGATCAAGGTGTCGCGCCGGTGACGGTGGTCATCATGACGGTGCTTCGGAGATGGAGATCACAAGCACAAGATGATGATGGCCATATCATATTACTTATATTGATTGCATGTGATGTTTATCTTTTATGCATCTTATCTTGCTTTGATTGACGATAGCATTATAAGATGATCTCTCACTAAATTTCAAGATAAAAGTGTTCTCCCTGAGTATGCACCGTTGCCAAAGTTCGTCGTGCCCAGACACCACGTGATGATCGGGTGTGATAAGCTCTACGTCCATCTACAACGGGTGCAAGCCAGTTTTGCACACGCAGAATACTCAGGTTAAACTCGACGAGCCTAGCATATGCAGATATGGCCTCGGAACACTGAGACCGAAAGGTCGAGCGTGAATCATATAGTAGATATGATCAACATAGTGATGTCACCATTGAAAACTACTCCATTTCACGTGATGATCGGTTATGGTTTAGTTGATTTGGATCACGTGATCACTTAGATGATTAGAGGGATGTCTATCTAAGTGGGAGTTCTTAAGTAATATGATTAATTGAACTTAAATTTATCATGAACTTAGTACCTGATAGTATTTTGCTTGTCTATGTTTGTTGTAGATAGATGGCCCGTGCTATTGTTCCGTTAAATTTTAATGCGTTCCTTGAGAAAGCAAAGTTGAAAGATGATGGTAGCAATTACACGGACTGGGTCTGTAACTTGAGGATTATCCTCATTGCTACACAGAAAAGTTACGTCCTGGAAGCACCGCTAGGTGTACCACCTGCGCCAGCAACTGCAGACATTGTGAATGCCTGGCAGTCGCGTGTTGATGACTACTCTATAGTTCAGTGTGCCATGCTTTACGGCTTAGAACCGGGACTTCAACGATGTTTTGAACGTCATGGAGCATATGAGATGTTCTAGGAGTTGAAGTTAATATTTCAAGCAAATGCCCGGACTGAGAGATATGAAGTCTCGAATAAGTTCTACAGCTGCAAGATGGAGGAGTATAGTTCTGTCAGTGAACATATACTCAAAATGTCTGGCTATTTCAATCACTTGATTCAACTGGGAGTTAATCTTCCGGATGATAGTGTCATTGACAGAATTCTTCAATCACTGCCACCAAGCTACAAGAGCTTCGTGATGAACTATAATATGCAAGGGGTGAACAAGACAATTCCCGAGCTCTTCGCAATGCTAAAGGCTGCGGAGGTAGAAATCAAGAAGGAGCATCAAGTGTTGATGGTCAATAAGACCACCAGTTTTAAGAAAAAGGGCAAAGGGAAGAAGAAGGGAAACTTCAAGAAGAACGGCAAACAAGTTGCTGCTCAAGTGAAGAAACCCAAGTCTGGACCTAAGCCTGAGACTGAGTGCTTCTACTGCAAGCGGACTGGACGCTGGAAGCGGAACTGCCCCAAGTATTTGGCGGATAAGAAGGATGGCAAGGTGAAAAAAGGTATATGTGATATACATGTTATTGATGTGTACCTTACTAGAGCTCGCAGTAGCACCTGGGTATTTGATACTGGTTCTGTTGCTAATATTTGCAACTCGAAATAGGGACTATGGATTAAGCGGACACTGGCTAAGGACGAGGTGACAATGCGCGTGGGAAATGGTTCCAAAGTCGATGTGATCGCCGTCGGCACGCTATCTCTACATCTACCTTCAGGATTAGTTTTAGACCTAAATAATTGTTATTTGGTGCCAGCGTTGAGCATGAACATTATATCTGGATCTTGTTTGATGCGAGATGGTTATTCATTTAAATTTGAGAATAATGGTTGTTCTTTTTATATGAGTAATATCTTTTATGGTCATGCACCCTTAAAGAGTGGTCTATTTCTGATGAATCTCTATAGTAGTGATACACATATTCATAATATTGAAGCCAAAAGATGCAGAGTTGAAAATGATAGTGCAACTTATTTGTGGCACCGCCGTTTAGGTCATATTGGTGTAAAGCGCATGAAGAAACTCCATACTGATGGACTTTTGGAATCACTTGATTATGAATCACTTGGTACTTGCGAACCATGCCTCATGGGCAAGATGACTAAAACGCCGTTCTCCGGAACTATGAAGCGAGCAACTGATTTATTGGAAATCATACATACTGATGTATGTGGTCCAATGAATATTGAGGCTCGCGGTGGGTATCGTTATTTTCTCACCTTCACAGATGATTTGAGAAGATATGGGTATATCTACTTAATGAAACACAAGTCTGAAACATTAGCAAAGTTCAAAGAATTTCATAGTGCAGTTGAAAAATCATCGTAACAAGAAAATAAACTTTCTACGATCTGATCGTGGAGGAGAATATTTGAGTTACAAGTTTGGTCTACATTGGAAACAATTCGGAATAGTTTCCCAACTCACGCCACCCGGAACACCACAACGTAATGGTGTGTCCGAACGTCGTAATCGTACTTTACTAGATATGGTGCGATCTATGATGTCTCTTACTGATTTACCACTATCATTTTGGGGTTATGCTTTAGAGACGGCTGCATTCACGTTAAATAGGGCACCATCAAAATCCGTTGAGACGACGCCTTATGAACTGTGGTTTGGCAAGAAACCAAAGTTGTCGTTTCTTAAAGTTTGGGGCTGCGATGCGTATGTGAAAAAGCTTCAACCTGATAAGCTCGAACCCAAATCGGAGAAATGTATCTTCATAGGATACCCAAAGGAAACTGTTGGGTACACCTTCTATCACAGATCCGAAGGCAAGACATTTGTTGCCAAGAATGGATCCTTTCTAGAGAAGGAGTTTCTCTCGAAAGAAGTGAGTGGGAGGAAAGTAGAACTTGATGAGGTAACTATACCTGCTCCCTTATTGGAAAATAGTTCATCACAGAAACCAATTCCTGTGATGACTACACCAATTAGTGAGGAAGTTAATGATATTGATCATGAAACTTCAGGTCAAGTTACTACCGAACCTCGTAGGTCAACCAGAGTAAGATCCGCACCAGAGTGGTACGGTAATCCTATTCTGGAGGTCATGTTACTTGACCATGGCGAACCTACGAACTATGAGGAAGTGATGATGAGCCCAGATTCCGCAAAATGGCTTGAGGCCATGAAATCTGAGATGGGATCCATGTATGAGGACAAAGTATGGACTTTGGTTGACTTGCCCGATGATCGGCAAGCCATCGAGAATAAATGGATATTCAAGAAGAAGGCTGGCGCTGATGGTAATGTTACTGTCTACAAAGCTTGACTTGTTGCGAAAGGTTTCGACAAGTTCAAGGGGTTGACTACGATGAGACTTTCTCACCCGTAGCGATGCTTAAGTCTGTCCAAATCATGTTAGCAATTGCCGCATTTTATGATTATGTGATGACCCACAAGTGTAGGGGATCTATCGTAGTCCTTTCAATAAGTAAGAGTGTCGAACCCAACGAGGAGCAGAAGGAAATGATAAGCGGTTTTCAATAAGGTTTTCTCTACAAGCACTGAAATAGTAGGTGATACATAGTTTTGTGATAATATAAATAGTAACGAGCAAAAAGTAAATAAAGTAAATAAAGTGCAGCAAGGTGGCCCAATCCTTTATGTAGCAAAGGATAAGCCTGGACGAAATCTAATAATGAAGAAGGAGCTCCCGAGGACACATTGGGAATTATGGTCAAGCTAGTTTTCATCACGTTCATAAGATTCGCGTTCTGTACTTTGATAATTTGATATGTGGGTGGACCGGCACTTGGGTACTGCCCTAACATGGACAAGCATCCCACTTATGATTAACCCCTATTGCAAGTATCCGCAACTACAAAAAGGAGTATTAAGGTAAACCTAACCACATCATTAAACATATGGATCCATATCAACCCCTAACGAAGCAACGCATAAACTAGGGTTTAAGCTTCTGTCACTCTAGCAACCCATCATCTACTTATTACTTCCCTATGCCTTCCTCTAGGCCCAAATAATGGTGAAGTGTCATGTAGTCGACGTTCACATAACACCACTAGAGGAGAGACAACATACATCTCATCAAAATATCGAACGAATACCAAATTCACATGACTACTAATAGCAAGACTTCACCCATGTCCTCAGGAACAAATGTAACTACTCACAAAGCATATTCATGTTCATAATCAGAGGGGTAATAATATGCATGAAGGATCTGAACATATGATCTTCCAACAAGTAAACCAAATAGCATCAACTACAAGGAGTAATCAACACTACTAGCAACCCACAGGTACCAATTTGTGGTTTTGATACAAGATTGGATACAAGAGATGAACTAGGGTTTTGAGATGAGATGGTGCTGGTGAAGATGTTGATGGAGATTGACCCCCTCACGATGAGAGGATCGTTGGTGATGACGTTGGTGATGATTTCCCCCTCCCGGAGAGAAGTGTCCCCAGCAGAACAGCTCCGCCAGAGCCCTAGATTGATTCCGCCAAGGTTCCGCCTCGTGGCGGCGGAGTTTCGTCCCGTAAGCTTGCCCACAATTTTTTCCAGGGGAAAACCCTTCATATAGCAAAAGATGGACGCCGGAAGCCCACCAGGGGGGCCAGGATATAGGGGGCCGCGCCCTAGGGGGGGCGCCCCCTATCTCCTGGACAGGGTGTGGGCCCCCTGGCCTATTTCTTTTGCCCAAAAATTCTTATTAAATCTAAAAAGTTTTTTCGTGGAGTCTCAGGTCTTCTGGAGTTGTGCAGAATAGGTTTCCAACGTTTGCTCCTTTTCCAGCCAGAATTCCAGCTGCCGGCATCCCCCCTCTTCATGGTAAACCTTGTAAAATAAGAGATAATAGCCATAAGTATAGAGATATAATGTGTAATAACAACCCATAATGCAATAAATATTGATATAACAGCCCATAACGATTGCTTAGACCTCGCTTGTCCTCAAGCGGAAGCCGAAATCGAAAAATATGTCCACATGTTTAGAGATAGAGGTGTCGATAAAAATAAAATACGGACATGAGGGCATCATGATCATTCTAATAACAGCAACATATATGGATTTTGTCATATGATTTCCTATGTTCAAGTAATAAGCAATTCACAATGTCAGGTATGGTTCAAAAACTTCATTGGGAACTAACAAACTATAATCTCAGTCATTGAAGCAATTGCAATCTATCGTAACATCAGAAAGAGTCAATAATAGAGCTTTTCAGCAAGCTCACATACTCAACCATCTCGTAGTCCCCTATAATTGTTAACACTCACGCAATACTTGTGGTTATAAAGTTTCAGCCGGACACTGAGAAAGATAGGGGCTTCGCAGAGGGAAGCAGAGGTTGTCATGCGCTTTTAGGGTTGGATACACAAAATCTTAATGCAAAAGAACATCACTTTATATTGCCCCTTGTATGTGGACCTTTATTATGCAATCCGTCGCTTTTATTACTTCCACAACAAGTTCGTACAAAGCTTATTTTCTCTGCACTAATAAGTCATGCATATTTAGAGAGCAATTTTTATTGCTTGCACCGATGACAACTTACTTGAAGGATCTTACTCAATCCATAGGTAGGTGTGGTGGACTCTCATGGCAAAACTGGGTTTAAGGAAATTTGAAAGCACAAGTAGTATCTCTACTTGGTGCAAGAAATTTGGCTAGCATGAGGGGGAAAGGAAATCTCAACATGTTTGGAAGGTCAATGACAATATACTTTAACTGAGATGTTGGAAAACATAAACCATTACGTTGTCTTCCTTGTCCAACGTCAACTCTTTTAGCATGTCATACTTAATGAGTGCTTCACAATGATAAAAGATGTCCAAGATAATATATTTATATGTGAACCCCTCTTTCCTTATTACTTCTTATTAATTGCAATGATGACCAAGGCTACGTTCATCAACTCTCAACAATTTTTATGCCTCATACTTTCTATGTGTGAAGTTATGACTATCCATAAGATCAATATGATCTCTTTTGTTCTTTCTACTTTCTCAAGATCATAGCGACATAGCAAAGCCCTTGACTCAACACTAATCTTTATTATAGATAGCACACGGACTGGATTACATAAAGAGATCACAACAAAAAACTCAAAACTACTTGATACCAAAACTTCGAACTAATAGATCAAGATACTACTAAAAGGATCGAACTAAATAAAGCGGTAAGATAAGAGTGTGATGGTGATACGATACCGTGGCACCTCCCCCAAGCTTGGCAGTTGCCAAGGGGAGTGCCCATACCCATGTAATTATTTCTCCTTCTTCACGGTTGGTGTTACGATCTTCTTGGCTATGATGCCCTTCAGGATACGGTTCTCCTCCTCGAGCTTATTGACTTGTTGTTTGAGGTCCATAGTTTCTTTACGGAGCTTTCCCGTAACAGCCAAAGCTCCTTTTACCCAAGGATGCTGCATAGCTTCTGGAGAACACATGAAACTCTTTTTCATATTTTCATAAGAAAGAAATCTAGAGTTGGAAGGGATGACCGAAGCAGGGATAGCCAGGCTAGGTAGTTCCCCCGTAGTGAATTCTGCTTGGAGACGAGAGGTAACTTCTTGATCTTCCTCCATGGCATCTATCCTTTTCAAATCGGCCTCCATCTCATCCTCCATTGATAATCCAAAGTGATAGGCATCGCTATTTGCTCCTGGACCTGGCGTTGGGTGAGACACCCGGCTCTCCCCAACTGATTCCTGAGAAGACATCTCGCTTTATTCTACAACAGGAACAACTCGAAACGAAAACAGAGGATATTTGCGTGATACGGTGGTCAAAACCTTCGGGAGTATATATAATGAGTTTTTACTGACCAAAATACATAACGTACAAGAAAACGGAGTCCGGGATGCACACGAGGTGCCCACGAGACAAGGGGGCGTGCCCTACCGGGGGGCACCCTCCTCTCTTGTGGGAGCCTTGTGTCCCTTTCGGACTACTTCTTTCTTCCTAAAATCCTAAAACAATCCAAAACTGATGAAAATTGCCATTAGAGTTGTGTTGGAGTCGGTTTACTTACCGTACCACGTACCTATGCCTTTTTGGAGTCTGGAACGTTCTGGAAAGTATCTCTTATGTATTCCTCAGGGGTTATGGTTTCAATAATATTAGTTTCAACATTGATAGGATTACCTGAAATATAATGTTTAATTCTTTGACCGTTTACCACCCTAGGATTTGTGCGTTCAAAGTTGTTGATTTTTATAGCACCAGAATGATAGACCTCCTCGATAACGTAGGGACCTTCCCATTTTGAGAGAAGTTTTCCTGCAAAAAATCTTAAACGAGAGTTGAACAATAACACATAATCTCCTACGTTAAATTCACGCTTTTGTATCCTCTTATCATGCCAACGTTTGACTTTTTCTTTCAAAAGCTTAGCATTCTCATATGCTTGGGTTGTCCATTCATCAAGTGAGCTAATATCAAATAACCTTTTCTCACCAGCAAGTTTGAAGTCATAATTAAGCTCTTTAATAGCCCAATATGCTTTATGTTCAAGTTCAAGAGGTAAATGACATGCTTTTCCATAAACCATCTTATATGGAGACATACCCATAGGATTTTTGTATGCAGTTCTGTAGGCCCATAATGCATCATCAAGTTTTTTGGACCAATTCTTTCTAGATCTATTCACAGTCTTTTGCAAAATTAATTTGAGCTTGCTATTGCTCAACTCTACTTGACCACTAGACTACGGGTGATAAGGAGATGCAATTCTATGATTAACATCATACTTAGCAAGCATCTTACGGAAAGCACCGTGAATAAAGTGTGAACCACCATCAATCATAAGATATCTAGGGACTCCAAACCTCAGAAAAATAACATCTTTAAGCATTTTAATAGAAGTGTTATGATCAACACTACTAGTTGGAATAGCCTCTACCCACTTAGTAACGTAATCAACAGCAACTAAAATATGTGTATAACCATTGGAGGCAGGAAAAGGTCCCACATAATCAAAGCCCCAAACATCAAACGGTTCAATAACAAGAGAATAATTCGTAGGCATTTCTTGAGGTCTACTGATGTTACCTATTCTTTGACATTCATCACAAGATACGACAAACTTACGAGCATCTTTGAAAAGAGTAGGCCAATAAAAACCAGATTGTAGTACCTTGTGTGCAGTTCTATCTCCAGCGTGGTGTCCTCCATAGGATTCAGAGTGACACTTGCGTAGGATTTGTTCCTATTCATGCTCAGGCACACAACGTCTAATAATACCATCTACTCCTTCTTTATAAAGGTGTGGATCATCCCAGAAGTAATGTTATAAATCATAAAAGAACCTTTTCTTTTGCTGGTATGTGAAACTAGGCAGTATATATTTAGCAACAATGTAATTAGCATAATCAGCATACCAAGGAGCAGTACAAGAAGCATTGACGACCGCTAATTGTTTATCAGGAAAGCTATCATTAATAGGCAGTGGGTCATCAAGAACATTTTCTAGCCTAGACAAGTTGTCTGCAACGGGGTTCTCAGCTCCTTTTCTATCAACAATATGCAAGTCAAATTCTTGGACCAAGAGAACCCATCTAATGAGTCTAGGCTTAGCATCTTTCTTTTCCATAAGGTATTTAATAGCAGCATGATCAGTGTGAATAGTAACTTTGGAATCAACAATATAGGGTCTAAACTTATCACATGCAAACACAACTGCTAAGAATTATTTTTTAGTGGTAGTATAATTTCTCTTGGCAGTATCAAGAGTCTTGCTAGCATAATGGATAACATTCAATTTCTTATCGACTCTTTGCCCTAAAGCAGCCCCTACAGCATAATCACTAGCATCGCACATAATTTCAAAAGGTAAATTCCAATCAGGTGGCTGAACAATAAGTGAAGTGATCAAAGGTTTCTTAAGTGTTTCAAATGCTTCTACACAATCATCATCAAAGACAAAAGGAATATCTTTTTGCAATAAGTTAGTCAGAGACCTAGAGATTTCAGAAAAGTCCTTAATGAACCTCCTATAAAAACCGGCATGACCAAGGAAACTTCTTATACCTTTTATGTCCTTGGGACATGGCATCTTTTCAATAGCATCAACTTTCGCTTTATCAACTTCAATACCTCTCTCGGAGATCTTGTGCCCCAAGACAATGCCTTCATTAACCATAAAGTGACACTTTTCCCAATTCAGGACGAGACTAGTGTCTTCGCATCTCTGCAAAACTCGATCAAGGTTGCTCAAACAATCATCAAAAGAGGATCCATAGACGGAGAAGTCATCCATGAATACCTCACAAATCTTTTCACAAAAATCATAAAATATAGCCATCATGCATCTTTGAAAGGTAGCAGGTGCATTACATAAACCAAAAGGCATACGTCTATAAGCAAAAGTACCAAAAGGGCAAGTAAAAGTAGTTTTAGATTGACCCCCCGCTGATACAGGTATCTGAGAGAAGCCAGAATAACCATCTAGAAAGCAAAAATGTGTGGGTTTGGATAGCCTTTCTAGCATTTGATCAATAAAAGGTAAAGGGTAATGATCTTTCTTAGTAGCTTTATTTAACTTACGGAAATCAATTACCATCCTATAGCTTGTAATAATTATTTGTGGGATCAATTCATCTTTATCATCAGGAACAACGGTAATACCTCCCTTTTTAGGGACACAATGAACAGGTCTTACCCATTCACTATCAGCAACAGGATAAATAATACCTGCCTCAAGGAGTTTTAGTATCTCCTTTCTTACCACTTCCTTCATTTTGGGATTTAATCGTCTTTGAGGATCTCTAATTGGTTTGGCATCTTTCTCCACTGAAATTTTGTGTTGACATAATGTGGGACTAACGCCCTTAAGATCATCCAGGGTATATCCAATAGCAACTCAGTGCTTCTTCAGAGTTTTCAATAATCTTTCTTCTTCTTTCTCTGAAAGGTTAGCACTAATAATAACAGGATATATTTCTTTTTCATCAAGATAAGCATACTTAAGATTATCAGGCAATGGTTTGAGTTCAAACACGGGATCACCCTTGGGTGGAGGGGGATCCCCAAGAATTTCAACGGGAAGATTATGTTTCAGCATAGGTTCTTGTTTAAGGAACACTTCATCTATTTCTTCCCTTTCCTTCATAAACATATCGTTTTCATGGTCTTGAAAATATTGTTCTAATGGATCAGTTGGAGGAACAGCAATGGAAGCAAGACCAATAATTTCATCCTTACTAGATGGTTCCTTTTCACGATGTTGTCTACTAAACTTAGCAAAATTAAACTCATGAGATGTACTGTCTATGCCAACAGTGACAACCTTCCTCTTACAATCAATCTTAGCACTAGCAGTATTCAAGAAGGGTCTACCAAAAATAATGGGACAAAAATCATCTTGTGGGGAACCAAGAACAAGAAAATCAGCAGGGTATTTAATCTTCCCACACAAGACTTCAACATCTCTAATAATTCCAATAGGTTTAATGGTGTCCCTATTGGCAAGCTTAATAGTAACATCAATGTCTTCTTATTCAATAGGTGCAATATCATGCATAATTTCTTTATAAAGATCATAAGGTATCGCATTAGCACTAGCACCCATATCACATAAACCATGATAACAATGATCTCCTATTTTAACAGAAATAACAGGCGTGCCTACAATAGGTCTACGTGTCTTAGTATTGGGTCTAGCAATATTAGCAGTTTCACCCAAGAAAGAGATAACATGCCCATCTAAATCCTCATCCAAAAGATCTTTAATCATGGCAATACCAGGTTCAACATTAATTTTCTCAGGAGGTGTATAAGTCCTAGTATTACTCTTACGAACAACAGTCGAAGCTTTAACATGATCTTTTATTCTAACAGGAAAAGGAGGTTTTTCAACATAAGCAGTAGGAACAATAGGATCACTATATGTAATAGTCTTCTCTTCGACTGTAATAGGTGCAACTACTTTCACTTCAACAGGAGGATTATATTTAAACCACTTCTCTTTAGGGAGATCAACGTGAGTAGCAAAAGTTTCACAAAAAGTAGCTACTATCTCAGACTCAAGTCCATACTTAGAGCTAAATCCCCGGAAAGCATTGGTATCCATAAAATATTTAACACAATCAAACTTAGGTGTCATACCTGACTCCTTACCATCGTCGGAACCCCATCTTCAGAGTTGCGTTTAATTCTTACCAATAAGTCCCATTTCAAATCAATAGTCTTCAGCATATAGGAACCAGCACAGGAAGTATCGAGCAAGTTGCGATTATCAAGAGAAAGCCGAGCATAAAAATTCTGAATAATCATTTCCCGAGAGAGCTCATGATTTGGGCATGAATACAACATTGACTTAAGCCTCCCCAAAGCTTGAGCGGTGCTTTCTCCTTCGCGAGGCCAAAAATTATATATGTAATTACGATCACGATGAACAAGATGCATAGGATAGAACTTCTGGTGAAATTCCAACTTCAATCGCTTATAATTCCAAGATCTCGTATCATCACATAGCCTATACCAGCATCTCCCTTCAAAGATAAAGGGAAGACCTTCCTTTTGACAACATCATCGGGAATACCTGCAAGCTTAAATAATCCACAAACTTCATCCACAAAGATAAGGTGTAAGTCGGGATGCAATGTTCCGTCTCTTGCAAAAGGATTAGCTAGCAGTTTTTCTATCATACCCGAAGGAATCTCAAAGTGAATATTTTCATAAGGTTCAGTAGGTTGAGGAGCATCTCTTTGCTCTTCTGGTTGGGGTGAAGATACCCCAAACAAGCCCCTCAAAGGATTAGTTTCCATAGTGACAAGTAATAGAAAATTTCAGCACACTATATAAATGTTTCCTTACCAAGTTCCACTGACCAAGAGCGCTACGCTCCCCGGCAATGGCGCCAGAAAAGAGTCTTGATGACCCACAAGTGTAGGGGATCTATCGTAGTCCTTTCGATAAGTAAGAGTGTCGAACCCAACAAGGAGCAGAAGGAAATGATAAGCGGCTTTCAGTAAGGTTTTCTCTGTAAGCACTGAAATAGTAGGTGATAGATAGGTTTGTGATAAGATAAATAGTAACAAGCAAAAAGTAAATAAAGTAAATAAAGTGCAGCAAGGTGTCCCAATCCTTTATGTAGCAAAGGATAAGCCTGGACGAAATCTAATAATGAAGAAGCAGCTCCCGATGTCACATTGGGAATTATCGTCAAGCTAGTTTTCATCACGTTCATAAGATTCGCGTTCGGTACTTTGATAATTTGATATGTGGGTGGACCGACACTTGGGTACTGCCCTAAGATGGAAAAGCATCCCACTTATGATTAACCCCTATTGCAAGCATCCGCAACTACAAAAAGGAGTATTAAGGTAAACCTAACCACAACATTGAACATATGGATCCATATTAACCCCTAACGAAGCAACGCATAAACTAGGGTTTAAGCTTCTGTCACTCTAGCAACCCATCATCTACTTATAATTCCCTATGCCTTCCTCTAGGCCCAAATAATGGTGAAGTGTCATGTAGTCGACGTTCACATAACACCACTAGAGGAGAGACAACATACATCTCATCAAAATATCGAATGAATACCAAATTCACATGACTACTAATAGCAAGACTTCACCCATGTCCTAAGGAACAAACGTAACTACTCACAAAGCATATTCATGTTCATAATCAGAGGGGTAATAATATGCATGAAGGATCTGAACATATGATCTTCCACCAAGTAAACCAAATAGCATCAACTACAAGGAGTAATCAATACTACTAGCAACCCACAGGTACCAATTTGTGGTTTTGATACAAGATTGGATACAAGAGATGAACTAGGGTTTTGAGATGAGATGGTGCTGGTGAAGAGGTTGATGGAGATTGACCCCCTCCCGATGAGAGGATCGTTGGTGATGACGTTGGTGATGATTTCCCCCTCCCGGAGAGAAGTGTCCCCGGTAGAACAGCTCCGCCAGAGCCCTAGATTGATTCCGCCAAGGTTCCGCCTCGTGGCGGCGGAGTTTCGTCCTGTAAGCTTGCCCATGATTTTTTCTAGGGGAAAACCCTTCATATAGCAGAATATGGACGCCGGAAGCCCACCAGGGGGCCTAGGAGATAGGGGGCCGCGCCCTAGGGGGGGGCGCCCCCTGTCTCCTGGACAGGGTGTGGGCCCCCTGGCCTATTTTTTTGCCCAAAAATTCTTATTAAATCTAAAAAGTTGTTTCGTGGAGTCTCAGGTCTTTTGGAGTTGTGCAGAATAGGTTTCCAACATTTGCTCCTTTTTCAGCCAGAATTCCAGCTGCCGGCATCCCCCCTCTTCATGGTAAACCTTGTAAAATAAGAGAGAATAGCCATAAGTATTGAGATATAATGTGTAATAACAGCCCATAATGCAATAAATATTGATATAACAGCCCATAACGTTTGCTTAGACCTCGCTTGTCCTCAAGCGGAAGCTGAAATCGAAAAATATGTCCACATGTTTAGAGATAGAGGTGTCGATAAAAATAAAATACGGACATGAGGGCATCATGATCATTCTAATAACAGCAACATATATGGATTTTGTCATATGATTTCCTATGTTCAAGTAATAAGCAATTCACAATGTCAGGTATGGTTCAAGAACTTCATTGGGAACTAGCAAACTATAATCTCAGTAACTAAAGCAATTGCAATTTATCGTAACATCAGAAAGAGTAAATAATAGAGCTTTTCAGCAAGCTCACATACTCAACCATCTCGTAGTCCCCTATAATTGTTAACACTCACGCAATACTTGTGGTTATAAAGTTTCAACCGGACACTGAGAAAGATAGGGGCTTATTGTGTTGCCTCCCAACAGATTCACCTTTAGGTGATGTCAACAATAATAGCCTATGCCAACTTACATCCAATTGGATATATGTATCATGACCTTTCAAACACGAGGAGCTTGCCAAAGAAAAAAAATGAAAAAGGGAAAGGTGAGGATCACCTTGACTCAAGAATAAAGTAAAACAAAAAGTAAAAGATAGGCCCTTCGCAGAGGGAAGCAGAGGTTGTCATGCGCTTTTAGGGTTGGATACAAAAAATCTTAATGCAAAAGAACGTCACTTTATATAGCCCCTTGTATGTGGACCTTTATTATGCAATCCGTCGCTTTTATTACTTCGGTAACAAGTTCATACGAACCTTATCTCTGCACTAATAAGTCATGCATATTTAGAGAGCAATTTTTATTGCTTGCACCGATGACAACTTACTTGAAGGATCTTACTCAATCCATAGGTAGGTGTGGTGGACTCTCATGGCAAAACTGGGTTTAAGGAAATTTGGAAGCACAAGTAGTATCTCTACTTGGTGCAAGAAATTTGGCTAGCATGAGGGGGAATGGCAAGCTCAACAGGTTTGGAAGGTCAATGACAATATACTTTAATTGAGATGTCGGAAAACATAAATCATTACATTGTATTCCTTGTCCAACATCATCTCTTTTAGTATGTCATACTTAATGAGTGATTCACAATCATAAAAGATGTCCAAGATAATATATTTATATGTGAACCCGTCTTTCCTTATTACTTCTTATTAATTGAAACGATGACCAAGGCTACGTTCATCAACTCTCAACAATTTTTATGCCTCATACTTTCTATGTGTAAAGTTATCACTATCCATAAGATCAATATGAACTCTTTTGTTCTTTCTACTTTCTCAAGATCATAGCGACATAGCAAAGCCTTTGACTCAACACTAATCTTTATTATAGATAGCACACGGACTCGATTACATAAAGAGATCACAACGAAAAACTCAAAACTACTTGATACCAAAACTTCGAACTAATAGATCAAGATACTACTAAAAGGATCGAACTGAATAAAGCGGTAAGATAAGAGTGTGATGGTGATACGATACCGGGGCACCTCCCCCAAGATTGGCAGTTGCCAAGGGGGGTGCCCATACCCATGTGATTATTTCTCCTTCTTCATGGTTGGTGTTACGATTTCTTGGGGATGATGCCCTTCAGGATACGGTTCTCCTCCTCGAGCTTATTGACTTGTTGTTTGAGGTCCATAATTTCTTTACGGAGCTTTCCCGTAACGGCCAAAGCTCCTTTTACCCAAGGATGCTCCATAGCTTCTGGAGAACACATGAAACTCTTTTTCATATTTTCATCAGAAAGAAATCTAGAGTTGGAAGGGATGACTGAAGTAGGGATAGCCAGGCTAGGTAGTTCCCCCATAGTGAATTCTGCTTGGAGACAAGAGGTAACTTCTTGATCTTCCTCCATGGCATCTATCCTTTTCAAATTGGCCTCCATCTCATCCTCTGTTGACAATCCAAAGTGATAGGCATCGTTGTTTGCTCCTGGACCTGGCGTTGGGTGAGACACCCAGCTCTCCCCAACTGATTCTTGAGAAGACATCTCGCTTTATTCTGCAACGGGAACAACTCGAAACGAAAACAGAGGATATTTGCGTGATACGGTGGTCAAAACCTTCGGGAGTATATATAATGAATTTTTACTGACCAAAATACATAACGTACAAGAAAATGGAGTCCGGGAGGCACACGAGGTGCCCACCAGACAGGGGGGCGCGCCCTACAGGGGGGTGCCCTCCTCTCTCGTGGGAGCCTCGTGTCCCTTTTGGACTACGTCTTTCTTCCTAAAATCCTAAAATAATCCAAAACTGATGAAAACTGCCATTAAAGTTGTTTTGGAGTCGGTTTACTTACCGTACCACGTACCTATGCCTTTTTGGAGTTTGGAACATTCTGGAAAGTATCTCTTATGTATTCCTCAGGGGTTATGGTTTCAATAATATTAGTTTCAACATTTATAGGATTACCTGAAATATAATGTTTAATTCTTTGACCGTTTACCACCCTAGGATTTGTGCCTTCAAAGTTGTTGATTTTTATAGCACCAGAATGATAGACCTCCTCGATAACGTAGGGACCTTCCCATTTTGAGAGAAGTTTTCCTGCAAAAAATCTTAAACGAGAGTTGAACAATAACACATAATCTCATACGTTAAATTCACGCTTTTGTATCCTCTTATCATGCCAGCGTTTGACTTTTTCTTTGAAAAGCTTAGCATTCTCATATGCTTGGGTTGTCCATTCATCAAGTGAGCTAATATCAAATAACCTTTTCTCACCAGCAAGTTTGAAGTCATAATTAAGCTCTTTAATAGCCCAATATGCTTTATGTTAAAGTTCAAGAGGTAAATGACATGCTTTTCCATAAACCATCTTATATGGAGACATACCCATAGGATTTTTGTATGCAGTTCTGTAGGCCCATAATGCATCATCAAGTTTTTTGGACCAATTCTTTCTAGATCTATTCACAGTCTTTTGCAAAATTAATTTGAGCTCGCTATTGCTCAACTCTACTTGACCACTAGACTGCGGGTGATAAGGAGATGCAATTCTATGATTAACATCATACTTAGCAAGCATCTTACGGAAAGCACCATGAATAAAGTGTGAACCACCATCAGTCATAAGATATCTAGGGACTCCAAACCTTGGAAAAATAACTTCTTTAAGCATTTTAATAGAAGTGTTATGATCAGCACTACTAGTTGGAATAGCCTCTACCCACTTAGTAACGTAATCAACAACAACTAAAATATGTGTATAACCATTGGAGGCAGGAAAAGGTCCCATATAATCAAAGCCCCAAACATCAAACGGTTCAATAACAAGAGAATAATTCATAGGCATTTCTTGACATCTACTGATGTTACCTATTCTTTGACATTCATCACAAGATACGACAAACTTACGAGCATCTTTGAAAAGAGTAGGCCAATAAAAACCAGATTGTAGTACCTTGTGTGCAGTTCTATCTCCAGGGTGGTGTCCTCCATAGGATTCAGAGTGATACTTGCGTAGCATTTGTTCCTGTTCATGCTCAGGCACACAACATCTAATAATACCATCTACTCCTTCTTTATAAAGGTGTGGATCATCCCAGAAGTAAGGTCTTAAATCATAAAAGAACTTTTTCTTTTGCTGGTATGTGAAACTAGGCGCTATATATTTAGCAACAATGTAATTAGCATAATCAGCATACCAAGGAGCAGTACGAGAAGCATTGACGACCGCTAATTGTTCATCAAGAAAGCTATCATTAATAGGCAGTGGGTCATCAAGAACATTTTCTAGCCTAGACAAGTTGTCTGCAACGGGGTTCTCAGCTCCTTTTCTAACAACAATATGCAAGTCAAATTCTTGGAGCAAGAGAACCCATCTAATGAGTCTAGGCTTAGCATCTTTCTTTTCCATAAGGTATTTAATAGCAGCATGATCAGTGTGAATAGTAACTTTGGAATCAACAATATAAGGTCTAAACTTATCACATGCAAACACAACTACTAAGAATTCTTTTTCAGTGGTAGCATAATTTCTCTGGGCAGTATCAAGAGTCTTGCTAGCATAATGGATAACATTCAATTTCTTATCGACTCTTTGCCCTAAAGCAGCCCCTACAGCATAATCACCAGCATCGCACATAATTTCAAAAGGTAAATTCCAATCAGGTGGCTGAACAATAGGTGCAGTGATCAAAGCTTTCTTAAGTGTTTCAAATGCTTCTACACAATCATCATCAAAGACAAAAGGAATATCTTTTTGCAATAAGTTAGTTAGAGGCCTAGAGATTTTAGAAAAGTCCTTAATGAACCTCCGATAAAAACCAGCATGACCAAGGAAACTTCTTATACCTTTTATGTCCTTGGGACATGGCATATTTTCAATAGCATCAACTTTGTCTTTATCAACTTCAATACCTCTCTCGGAGATCTTGTGCCCCAAGACAATGCCTTCATTAACCATAAAGTGAAACTTTTCCCAATTCAGGACGAGACTAGTGTCTTCGCATCTCTGCAAAACTCGATCAAGGTTGCTCAAACAATCATCAAAAGAGGATCCATAGACGGAGAAGTCATCCATGAATACCTCACAAATCTTTTCACAAAAATCAGAAAATATAGCCATCATGCATATTTGAAAGGTAGCAGGTGCATTACATAAACCAAAAGGCATACGTCTATAAGCAAAAGTACCAAAAGGGAAAGTAAAAGTAGTTTTAGATTGACCCCCGCTGATACAGGTATCTGAGAGAAGCCAGAATAACCATCTAGGAAGCAAAAATGTGTGGGTTTGGATAGCCTTTCTAGCATTTGATCAATAAAAGGTAAAGGGTAATGATCTTTCTTAATAGCTTTATTTAACTTACGGAAATCAATTACCGTCCTATAGCTTGTAATAATTCTTTGTGGGATCAATTCATCGTTATCATTAGGAACAACGGTAATACCTCCCTTTTTAGGGACACAATGGACAGGGCTTACCCATTCACTATCAGGAACGGGATAAATAATACCTACCTCAAGGAGTGTTAGTATCTCCTTTCTTACCACTTCCTTCATTTTGGGATTTAATCGTCTTTGAGGATCTCTAACTGGTTTGGCATCTTTCTCCACTGAAATTTTTTGTTGACATAATGTGGGACTAATGCCCTTAAGATCATCCAGGGTATATCCAATAGCATCTCGGTGCTTCTTGAGAAATAATCTTTCTTCTTCTTTCTCTGAAAGGTTAGCACTCATAATGACAGGATATATTTCTTTTTCATCAAGATAAGCATACTTAAGATTATCAGGTAATGATTTGAGTTCAAACACGGGATCACCCTTGGGTGGAGGGGGATCCCCAAGAATTTCAACGGGAAGATTATGTTTCAGCATAGGTTCTTGTTTAAGAAACACTTCATCTATTTCTTCTCTTTCCTTCATAAACATATCGTTTTCATGGTCTAGAAAATATTGTTCTAACGGATTACTTGGAGGAATAGCAATGGAAGCAAGACCAATAATTTCATCCTTACTAGATGGTTCCTTTTCACGATGTTGTCTACTAAACTTAGCAAAATTAAACTCATGAGATGTACCGTCTATGCCAACAGTGACAACCTTCCTCTTACAATCAATCTTAGCACTAGCAGTATTCAAGAAGGGTCTACCAAAAATAATGGGACAAAAATCATCTTGTGGAGAACCAAGAACAAGAAAATCAGCAGGGTATTTAATCTTCCCACACAAGACTTCAACATCTCTAACAATCCCAATAGGTTTAATGGTGTCCCTATTGCCAAGCTTAATAGTAACATCAATGTCTTCTAATTCAACAGGTGCAATATCGTGCATAAGTTCTTTATAAAGATCATAAGGTATCGCATTAGCACTAGCACCCATATCACATAAACCATGATAACAATGATCTCCTTTTTTAACAGAAATAATAGGCGTGCCTACAATAGGTCTACGTGTCTTAGTATCGGGTCTAGCAATATTAGAAGTTTCACCCAAGAAAGAGATAACATGCCCATCTAAATCCTCATCCAAAAGATCTTTAATCATGGCAATACCAGGTTCAACATTAATTTGCTCAGGAGGTGTATAAGTCTTAGTATTACTCTTATGAACAACAGTCGAAGCTTTAACATGATCTTTTATTCTAACAGGAAAAGGAGGTTTTTCAACATAAGCGGTAGGAACAATGGGATCACTATATGTAATAGTCTTGTCTTCGACTGTAATAGGTGCAACTACTTTCACTTCAACAGGAGGATTATATTTAAACCACTTCTCTTTAGGGAGATCAACGTGAGTAGCAAAAGTTTCACAAAAAGTAGCTACTATCTCAGAGTCAAGTCCATACTTAGAGCTAAATCCACGGAAAGCATCGGTATCCATAAAAGATTTAGCACAATCAAACTTAGGTGTCATACCTGACTCCTTACCATCGTTGGAACCCGAATCTTCAGAGTTGCGTTTAATTCTTTCCAATAAGTCCCATTTGAAATCAATAGTCTTCAGCATATAGGAACCAACATAGGAAGTATCGAGCAAGTTGCGATTATCATGAGAAAGCCGAGCACAAAAATTCTGAATAATCATTTCCCGAGAGAGCTCATGATTGGGGCATGAATACAACATTGACTTAAGCCTCCCCCAAGCTTGAGCGATTTTCTCCTTCGCGAGGCCAGAAATTATATATGTAATTACGATCACGATGAACAAGATGCATAGGATAGAACTTCTGGTGAAATTCCAACTTCAATCGCTTATAATTCCAAGATCTCGTATCATCACATAGCCTATACCAGCATCTCCCTTCAAAGATAAAGGGAAGACCTTCCTTTTGACAACATTATCGGGAATACCTGCAAGCTTAAATAATCCACAAACTTCATCCACAAAGATAAGGTGTAAGTCGGGATGCAATGTTCCGTCTCCTACAAAAGGATTAGCTAGCAGTTTTTCTATCATACCCGAAGGAATCTCAAAGTGAATATTTTCATAAGGTTCAGTAGGTTGAGGAGAATCTCTTTGCTCTTCTGGTTGGGGTGAAGATACCCCAAACAAGCCCCTCAAAGGATTAGTTTCCATAGTGAAAAGTAATAGAAAATTCCAGCACACTATATAAATGTATCCTTACCAAGTTCCACTCACCAAGAGCGCTACGCTCCCCGGCAACGGCACCAGAAAAGAGTCTTGATGACCCACAAGTGTAGGGGATCTATCGTAGTCCTTTCGATAAGTAAGGGTGTCGAAGCCAATGAGGAGCAGAAGGAAATGATAAGCGGTTTTCAGTAAGGTTTTCTCTGCAAGCACTGAAATAGTAGGTGATAGATAGTTTTGTGATAAGATAAATAGTAACGAGCAAAAAGTAAATAAAGTAAATAAAGTGCAGCAAGGTGGCCCAATCCTTTATATAGCAAAGGATAAGCCTGGACGAAATATAATAATGAAGAAGGAGCTCCCGAGGACACATTGGGAATTATCGTCAAGCTAGTTTTCATCACGTTTATAAGATTCATGTTCGGTACTTTGATAATTTGATATGTGGGTGGACCGGCACTTGGGTACTGCCCTAACATGGACTAGCATCCCACTTATGATTAACCCCTATTGCAAGCATCCGCAACTACAAAAAGGAGTATTAAGGTAAACCTAACCACAACATAGAACATATGGATCCATATCAACCCCTAACGAAGCAACGCATAAACTAGGGTTTAAGCTTCTGTCACTCTAGCAACCCATCATCTACTTATTACTTCCCTATGCCTTCCTCTAGGCCCAAATAATGGTGAAGTGTCATGTAGTCGACGTTCAAATAACACCACTAGAGGAGAGACAACATACATCTCATCAAAATATCGAACGAATACCAAATTCACATGACTACTAATAGCAAGACTTCACCCATGTCCTCAGGAACAAACATAACTACTCACAAAGCATATTCATGTTCATAATCAGAGGGGTAATAATATGCATGAAGGATCTGAACATATGATCTTCCACCAAGTAAACCAAATAGCATCAACTACAAGGAGTAATCAACACTACTAGCAATCCACAGGTAGCAATTTTTGGTTTTGATACAAGATTGGATACAAGAGATGAACTAGGGTTTTGCGATGAGATGGTGCTGGTGAAGATGTTGATGGAGATTGACCCCCCTCCCAATGAGAGGATCGTTGGTGATGATGTTGGTGATGATTTCCCCCTCCCGGAGAGAAGTGTCCCCGGCAGAACAGCTCCGCCAGAGCCCTAGATTGATTCCGCCAAGGTTCCACCTCGTGGCGGCGAAGTTTTGTCCCGTAAGCTTGCCCACGATTTTTTCCAGGGGAAAACCCTTCATATAGCAGAAGATGGATGCCGGAAGCCCACCAGGGGGGCCTGGAGATAGGGGGCCGCGCCCTTGGGGAGGGGCGCCCCCTATCTCCTGGACAGGGTGTGGGCCCCCTGGCCTATTTCTTTTGCCCAAAAATTCTTATTAAATCTAAAAAGTTGTTTTGTGGAGTCTCAGGTCTTTTGGAGTTGTGCAGAATAGGTTTCCAATGTTTGCTCCTTTTCCAGCCAGAATTCCAGCTGCCGGCATCCCCCCTCTTCATGGTAAACCT
Source organism: Triticum timopheevii (assembly GCA_963921465.1). Classification (NCBI taxonomy): domain Eukaryota; kingdom Viridiplantae; phylum Streptophyta; class Magnoliopsida; order Poales; family Poaceae; genus Triticum; species Triticum timopheevii. The sequence goes on from OY997270.1 coordinate 574,262,829, forward strand.
TGTAAAATAAGAGATAATAGCCATAAGTATTGAGATATAATGTGTAATAATAGCCCATAATGCAATAAATATTGATATAAAAGCATGATGCAAAATGGATGTATCATTATGAAATTTGGCAATGGATGTCAAAACTGCATTTCCGAATGGATTTTTCGAAGAAGGAGTTGTATATGATGCAACCAGAAGGTTTTGTCGATCCAAAGGGTGCTAACAAGGTGTGCAAGCTCCAGCGATCCATTTATGGACTGGTGCAAGCCTCTCGGAGTTGGAATAAACGCTTTGATAGTGTGATCAAAGCATATGGTTTTATACAAACTTTTGGAGAAGCCTGTATTTACAAGAAAGTGAGTGGGAGCTCTGTAGCATTTCTAATATTATATGTGGACGACATATTATTGATTGGAAACCATATAGAATTTCTGGATAGCATAAAAGGATACTTGAATAAATGTTTTTCAATGAAAGACCTCGGTGAAGCTGCTTATATATTGCGCATCAAGATCTATAGAGATAGATCAAGACGCTTAATTGGACTTTCACAAAGTACATACCTTGATAAAGTTGTGAAAAAGTTCAAAATGGATCAAGCAAAGAAAGGGTTCTTGCCTGTAATACAAGGTGTGAAATTGAGTCAGACTCAATGCCCGACGACTGCAGAAGATAGAGAGAAAAGGAAGAAGTCCTCTATGCTTCAGCCATAGGCTCTATCATGTATGCAATGCTGTGTACCAGACCTAATGTGTGCCTTGCTATTAGTTTAGCAGGGAGGTACCAAAGTAATCCAGGAGTGGATCACTGGACAACGGTCAAGAACATCCTGAAATACCTGAAAAGGACTAAGGATATGTTTCTCGTTTATGGAGGTGACAAAGAGCTAGTCGTAAATGGTTACGTCGATGCAAAGCTTTGACACTGATCCTGACGATTCTAAATCGCAAACCGGATACGTGTTTATATTGAACGGTGGAGCTGTTAGTTGGTGCAGTTCTAAACAAAGCGTCGTGGCGGGATCTACATGTGATGCAGAGTACATAGCTGCTTCGGAAGCAGCAAATGAAGGAGTCTGGATGAAGGAGTTCATATCCGATCTAGGTGTCATACTTAGTGCATCTTGTCCAATGAAAGTCTTTTGTGACAATACTGGTGCAATTGCCTTGGCAAAGGAATCGAGATTTCACAAGAGAACCAAGCACATCAAGAGACGCTTCAATTCCATCCGGGACCAAGTCCAGGAGGGAGACATAGAGATTTGCAAGATACATATGGATCTCAATGTTGCAGACCCGTTGACTAAGCCTCTTCCACGAGCAAAACATGATCAGCACCAAGGCTCCATGGGTGTTAGAATCATTACTGTGCAAGTGGGAGACTGAATGAAATATGCCCTAGAGGCAATAATAAAGTTATTATTTATTTCATTATAGCATGATAAATGTTTATTATTCATGCTATAATTGTATTACCTGGAAACATAATACATGTGTGAATAGATAGACAAACATAGTGTCACTAGTATGCCTCTACTTGACTAGCTCATGAATCAAAGATGGTTAAGTTTCCTAACCATAGACATGAGTTGTAATTTGATTAACAGGATCACATCATTAGGAGAATGATGTGATTGACTTGACCCATTCCGTTAGCTTAGCACTTGATTGTTTAGTATGTTGCTATTGCTTTCTTCATGACTTATACATGTTCCTATGACTATGAGATTATGTAACTCCCGCTTACCGGAGGAACACTTTGTGTGCTACCAAACATCACAACGTAACTGGGTGATTATAAAGGTGCTCTACAGGTGTCTCCGAAGGTACTTGTTGAGTTGACATATTTCGAGATTAGGATTTGTCACTCCGATTGTCGGAGAGGTATCTCTGGGCCCTCTCGGTAATGCACATCACTATAAGCCTTGCAAGCAATGTAGCTAATGAGTTAGTTACGGGATGATGCATTACATAACGAGTAAAGTGACTTGCCAGTAACGAGATTGAACTAGGTATTCAGATGCCGATGATCGAATCTCGGGCAAGGAACATACCGATGACAAAGGGAACAACGTATGTTGTTATGCGGTTTGACCGATAAAGATCTTCGTAGAATACGTGGGAGACAATATGAGCATCCAGGTTCCGCTATTGGTTGTTGACCGGAGACGTGTCTCGGTCATGTCTACATAGTTCTCAAACCCGTAGGGTCCGCATGCTTAAAGTTAGATGACGGTTATATTATGAGTTTATGTGTTTTGATGTACCGAAGGTAGTTAGGAGTCCCGGATGTGATCATGGACATGACGAGGAGTCTCGAAATGGTCGAGACATAAAGATCGATATATTGGACGACTATATTTGGACACCGGAATGGTTCCGGGTGAGATTGGGACAATACCGGAGCTCCAGGAGGTTATCGGAACCCCCCGGGAGGTACATGGGCCTTAATGGGATTTAGTGGAAAGGAGGACAAAGGAGCAAGGGAGGGGGCACGCCCCCGCAAGCCCAATCCGAATTGGGAGGGCCCCCCCCCTTTCCTTCCTCCCTCCTTCCTCTTCCTTCCCTCTCCTTCTCCAAATAGGAAAAGGAGGTGTCCTACTCCCGGTGGGAGTAGGACTCCCCCTTGGGCGCGCCTCCTCCTCTTGGCCGGCCCTGATACGTCTCCAACGTATCTACTTTTCCAAACACCTTTGCCCTTGTTTTGGACTCTAACTTGCATGATTTGAATTAAACTAACCCGGACTGACGTTGTTTTCAGCAGAACTGCCATGATGTTGTTTTGTGTGTAGAAAACAAAAGTTCTCGGAATGACCTGAAAATCCACGGAGATAAGTTTTGGAAAATATAAAAAATACTGGCGAAAGAATCAAGACCTGGGGGCCCACACCCTGTCCACGAGGGTGGGGGGCGCGCCCTCCCCCCTGGGCGCGCCCCCTGTCTCGTGGGCCCTCTAAGGCTCCACCGACCTCAACTCCAACTCCATATATTCCGTTTCACAGCGAAAAAAAATCAGAGAGAAAGTTTCATCGCGTTTTACGATATGGAGCCACCGCCAAGCCTAATCTCTCTCGGGAGAGCTGATCTGGAGTCCGTTCGGGGCTCCGGAGAGGGGTATTCGTCGCCGTCGTTATCATCAACCATCCTCCATCACCAATTTCATGATGCTCACCTCCGTGCGTGAGTAATTCCATCGTAGGCTCGCTAGACGGTGATGGATTGGATGAGATTTACCATGTAATCAAGTTAGTTTTATTAGGGTTTGATCCCTAGTATCCACTATGTTCTGAGATTGATGTTGCTATGACTTTGCTATGCTTAATGCCTGTCACTAGGGCCCGAGTGCCATGATTTCAGATCTGAACCTATTATGTTTTCATGAATATATGCGAGTTCTTGATCCTATCTTGCAAGTTTATAGTCACCTATTATGTGTTATGATCCGAAAACCCCGAAGTGACAATAATCGGGATACTTCTCGGTGATGACCATAGTTTGAGGAGTTCAAGTATTCACTATGTGCTAATGCTTTGTTCCGGTTCTCTATTAAAAGGAGGTCTTAATATCCCTTAGTTTCCACTAGGACCCCGCTGCCACGGGAGGGTAGGACAAAAGATGTCATGCAAGTTCTTTTCCATAAGCACGTATGACTATATTCGGAATACATGCCTACATTACATTGATGAACTGGAGCTAGTTCTGTGTCACCCTATGTTATAGCTATTACATGAGGAATCGAATCCGACATAATTATCCATCACTGATCCAATTCCTACGAGCTTTTCACATATTGTGCTTCTCTTATTTACTTTTCCGTTGCTACTGTTACAATTCCTTCAAAACTGTTATCTTTACTTTTGCCACTGTTACCACTACTATCATACTACTTTGCTACTAAATACTTTGCTGCAGATACTAAGTTATCCAGGTGTGGTTGAATTGACAACTCAACTGCTAATACTTAAGAATATTCTTTGGCTCCCCTTGTGTCGAATCAATAAATTTTGGTTGAATACTCTACCCTCGAAAGTTGTTGCGATCCCCTACACTTGTGGGTTATCAAGACTAATTTCTGGCGTCGTTGCCGGGGAGCATAGCTCTATTCTTTGAGTCACTTGGGATTTATCTCTGTTGATCACTATGAGGAACTTGAAAGACGAAAGAACCAAGATTTTTCCCTCAACTACGAGGAGAGGTAAGGAACTACCATCTAGCTCTGCACTAGATTCTCCTTCTGTTTTGAGTAAGCTTGCGACACCTAAACCTGCTACTGCTATGAATTCTGATATGTCGTATGTTATTGATGATGCCACATCTGCTATGCATGATACTTATGATGAAACTACTTCTGTGCGTGATGCTACTTTGCCGTTGGGTGAATTTCTTGATGAACAACTTGCTACAGTTAGAGAGAATGAAATTATTGAAGATGCTATTATTGATGATAGTGATGATGAAAGTTCTCCCCCTGATTATGAATTACCTGTTGTTCCTGAGGGTTATGTTATGGAGGAGGAAGCTGCTAGAGCTATCTTTGCTTGCAAAGATAGATACGATCTTAAAAAGTTATTAGCTAAATGGAAGCAGCAATCTCTTAATGCTAGAATGAAACCTGACCCTGCTTTTGCTACTTCACCTATCTGTGTTACTGATAAGGATTATGAATTCTCTGTTGATCCTGAAATTATTACTTTAGTACAATCTGATCCATTTTATGGCCTTGAATCTGAAACTGTTGTGGCACATCTTACCAAGTTGAATGATATAGCCACCCTGTTTACTAATGATGAGAAGTCTCGCTATTATTACATCCTTAAGATATTTCCGTTCTCATTAAAGGGTGAAGCTAAGACTTGGTTTAATTCTCTTGATCCTGGTTTTGTGAGTAGTCCCTAGGATATGATTTATTACTTCTCTGCTAAACATTTCCCTACTCATAAGAAACAAGCCACCTTGCGGGAAATATATAATTTTGTGCAAATCGAAGAAGAGAGTCTACCACAAGCTTGGGGGAGGCTTCTCCGATTACTTCATGCTTTGCCTGATCATCCTCTTAAGAAAAATGAAATACTTGATATCTTTTATAATGGACTCACTGATGCTTCCAAGGACTACTTGGATAGTTGTGCTGGTTGTGTTTTCAGGGAAAGAACAGTCGACGAAGCTGAATTACTATTGAATAATATGTTGACTAATGAAAATAATTGGACTCTTCCTGAGCCAATTCCTGAGGCAATTCCTGAACCAATTGAGCCAACTCCTGAGCCTATTCCTAAACCCACTCCAAAGAAGAGAGGTGTTCTATTTCTCAGTCCTGAAGATATGCAAGAGGCAAAGAAATCAATGAAAGAAAAAGGTATTAAAGCTGAAGATGTTAAGAATTTACCACCTATTGAAGAAATACATGGTCTTAATATACCGCCTGTTAATGAACCACATTGTCTCGATAACCCGACATAGGTAGTAAAGGTAAATTCTCTCTATAGATATGATAAAGTTGAAATTCCCTCTACTAAATTTCATAGCCCATGCTTACATGAATTTGATGACTTTATGGCTAGACAAGAAAGTTTTAATGCTTATGTTGGTAGAGAATTAAAGAATAATGCTTTCGAGATAGGACGCTTGAGTGATTATATGGCTAGAGTTAAAGGTGAACTTAAACTCATTAGCAGATATGCTTCTATGGTTGCTACTCAAGCTGAGCAAGTACTTAAAGCTCAAAATGATTTGCTTGATGAATTAAATAATAAACCTGACCTTGCTGTTAGAGTGGCTACTAGAACCGGTAGAATGACTTAGGAACCTTTGTATCCTGAAGGCCACCCTAAGAGAATCGAGCAGGATTCTTAGAGAAATAATTTAGAGGCACCTAGTTCTTCCAAAAACAAGAAAAAGAAAAATGATAGGACTTTGCATGCTTCTAGTGAACCTGTCGTAGACACACCTGAGAATCCCAATGATATTTCTATTTCTGATGCTGAAACTCAATCAAGTGATGAACATGAACCTAGTGATAATGTTAATGATAATGTTCATGTTGATGCTCAACCTAGCAAAAATAATGAAGTAGAAATTGAATCTGCTGTTGATCTTGATAACCCACAATCAAAGAATCAACGTTATGATAAGAGAGATTTTGTTGGTACGAAGCACGGTAAAGAAAGACAACCATGGATTCAGAAACCCATGCCCTTTCCTCCTAAACCATCCAAGACAAAGGATGATGAGGATTTTGAGCGCTTTGCTGAAATGATTAGACCTATCTTCTTACGTATGCGCTTAACTGATATGCTTAAATTAAATCCCTATGCTAAGTATATGAAGGATATAATTACAAATAAAATAAAGATACCGGAAGCTGAAATTTCCACCATGCTTGCTAATTACACTTTTAAGGGTGGAATACCAAAGAAACTTGGAGACCCAGGGGTACCAACCATACCATGCTCCATTAAAATAAATTATGTTAAAACTGCTTTATGTGATCTTGGAGCAGGTGTTAGTGTTATGCCTCTATCTTTATATCGTAGACTTGACTTGAATAAGTTGACACCTACTGAAATATCTTTGCAAATGGCTAATAAATCAACTGCTATACCTGTCGGTATTTGTGAGGATGTGCCTGTTGTGGTTGCAAACGTCACTATCTTAATGGACTTTGTTATTCTTGATATTCCCGAGGACGATAGTATGTCGATTATCCTTGGTAGACCCTTTTTGAATACTGCAGGGGCTGTTATTGATTGCAACGAAGGCAATGTCACTTTTCATGTTAATGGTAATGAGCATACGATACACTTTCCGAGGAAACAATCTCAAGTTCATAGCATCAATTCTATTGGAAAAGTTCCGACTATTATTATTGGAGGTTTTGAATTTCCTCTTCCTACTGTCAAGAAAAAGTATGATATTCTTATTGTTGGGGATGTTCATATCCCCATTGAGGTAACCTAGTGTTATTCGAAATTTCTCCGGTTCCGTGTTATTCGGAATGAGTTTGTTAACAAGACTTGATCAACCTTGTTAGTGGATTCATTTTGATGATCATGAGATGGATGAAACTAGAAGGCACAACCTTCTGTACCCTCTTTTTTCTTTCTGTTATTTAGATTAAATAAAGCAAAAATAGTATTATCTGTCTGTTTTCTGAATTATCCGTGCAATAAAAAATATCCCGAAAATAAAAGTGCTCCAAATGCCCTGCAAATTTAGTATGATTTTTTATGGATTATTTGAGGATTTTAGGCACTAAAAACACTGCAGAAGGGGCAAGCACCTGGCCATGAGGGTGGAGGGCGCGCCCACACCCCCTGGGCGCGCCCACACTCCCTGGGCGCGCCCCCTGTCTCGTGGGCCCATGGTGGCCCCCTCCACTTATTCCTGCACCCACACACTCCATCTTCTTCCCAAAAAAATCCTCATGCAGATCAAGCACGAGTTCTAGCTCATTTTGCTGCGATTTTCGATCTCCTTGCTCAAAGCTCCATTCACAAAACTGCTTTGGCAGATTGTTGCTTGGTATGTGACTCCTCCATTGGTCCAATTAGTTTTTGTTCTAGTGCTTTATTCATTGCAAATTTTTGCTGCATAGGTGACCCTGTTCTTGAGCTTGCATGTCAAATTTATGAGGTCCCAAGTAATTCTAATGCATGATATAGGCTCTAGGCACTTGTAGGAGTAGTTGCTATCAACCTTGTTTGGTTTTATTCACTTTTATTTTGAAGTTACTAAAATTTCAGAAATTTTTCAGAAAAAGAAATATGTCTAGGAGAATGTATCAAGGTGGTTCCTCAATAAAGAAAGGACCCAGGCTTGCTATGCGTGGGCAAGACGATGAACTACCGAGGGACGCAGAAGTGCGAGCTTGTGAGTGGCCATCAGACGATTTTATGGTCAAGGCAGGCTTTAAGGAGGAATTTGACACATATGTGCGCAATGCCGATCTTGAGGACTTCTTACAAGATAAGTGTCATCAGTACTATCTATTGACTGATTCATTTGTGAGAAGGTTTAAATATAAATGTTCACGTAATTCTCAGAGTGTCCTGTTTGATATTTATGATAAATCTTATACCATGGACTTAGAGGATTTTACAACTGCTTGCAAACTTCTGCAGTGGGGCAATGTTAATGATCCCCACAAATATGAATTTAGAGACTTTCTTGCTAGTATTACTGTGGGAGAATCTAGGGATATAGCACAAGCTACCATAGGGAGCATTAACTTTCCTGCTATACATTATTTTGCTCTCTTCATTGGTAGATGCATTAACGGTAAAGATGAAGCATGTCATATGTGTGTACCTGATCTTTGTGTCCTCAAGAGTGCCGTGTTAGGTTATAAAGATTATAACTTGGGGCAATAGTTGCACATAGGTTGCATAATAATGGTAGGGTTGGAGATTTATTTGGAGTAATTTATGCGACCCGTGTGGCTAATTATCTTGGTATAGCCCCACGAGAGGGGGATATGGTGTTGCCTCCTGCTTATTTAGATTATGATGCTATGGTCAAACATCATTTTCTTAGGAGGAATGAACAATTCCTCTAGTATCGACTAATCTTTGACAGACATAGCTCTGTCCATGTTACTCTTCCTGCTCCTTTCCTTTTTGATTACCAGGCAAAAGGAAGATATGTTGTTACCAGAGAGGAAGCAGTTGAACACGAGGGTAGAGCGGAAGCGGCTCACCAACATGCCGCAGCTCAGGAGGCATTCGCTGCTGCATCTCAGTACGACCCCAGTTACAACTACGGATATCAGCCAGGCTACCCTTGGCCTTAGACCAACTTAGGCCAAAAGCCTAAGCTTGGGGGAGTACGTATTTCTCACCGACTTTACATTCATGTTCATACACTATTCTAGTCATCGGTGCTCATACTCTTTCATTGTATTATCCATGCTAGTTTAAATTCCTTTTTCTAGCTTTCTTCTTGTGTGTTTGATAAACCTTAAGAAAACCAAAAAAACTATTTAGTTTAATTTCCATGCTTGTAGTAGAAATTAAAATGAAAACTCAAAAAGATTTCTCGTTCTTCTTTTACTTGTTGGGAGCTTTCCCGTGTAAATAGTTTCTTTTCTTTTCTTTCTTTTGGGGGTAGAGAGTAGAAGACCACATTGAAAATGTTTAGTGGCTCTCATATGCATGATTGTTTATTTAACTTAGAGCCCACATTACTTTGTCTTCTCTCTTGAATTGAATGCTTGCAGATTCCAGCTTAGTCCAATGCACGTGCCCTCTTATTATTATTATACACATCATCCGGTCGTGCAAGTGAAAGGAAATAATGACGATATATGATGGACTGATTGAGATGAGAAAAGTTGGTATGAACTCGACCTCTCTTGTTTTTGTAAATATGATGAGTTCATCATTCCCGATTCAGCTTATTATGAAGTAAACATATTTGCAATGACATTTAGAGATTATAGTTGCTTGTGCCATGCTTGATTAGCTATGAGTTATAATGGTTTTACCTTGCGTGCCAACATGCTATTAAAATGATTATGATGTGGTATGATGGGATGGTATCCTCCTTTGAATGAGTTGAGTGACTTGACTTGGCACATGTTCACGCATGTAGTTGAAACAAATCAACGTAGCCTTCATGATATTTATGTTCATGGTAGATTATATCCTACTCATGCTTGTACTCGGTGTGAATTAATTTTAATGCATGTTCATGACTGTTGTCGCTCTCTCAGTTGGTCGCTTCTCAGTCTTTTGCTAGCCTTCACCTGTACTAAGTGGGAATACTGCTTGTGCATCCAAACTCTATGAACCCCAAAGTTGTTCCATATGAGTCCACCATACCTTCCTATATGCGGTATCTACCTGCCGTTCCAAGTAAATTTGTATGTGCCAAACTCCAAACCTTCAAATGAAATTCAGTTTTGTATGCTCGAGCAGCTCATGTTTCAACTAGGGCTTCCTATATCTTCCATGCTAGGTGGGTTATTCTCAAGAGGAGTGGACTCCGCTCCTCATTCACGAGAAAGGGCCGGTAACCGGGATGCCCAGTCCCATGATCCAAAAAGATCAAAGCAAATCAATATAATTAAACAAAACTCCCCCAGGGCTGTTGTTAGTTGGAGGCACTCGTTGTTTCGAGCAAGCCATGGATTGATGTTTGTTGGTGGTGGGGGAGTATAAACTTTTACCATTCTGTTTGGGAACTGCCTATAATGCATGTAGTATATGGAAGATATCGCCATCTATAGTTGTTGCGTTGAGAGTGAAAGTATGCCGCTCAAAATGTTATTCATCTCTATTTTAAAATCGAGCTCTGGCACCTCTACAAATCTCTGCTTCCCTCTACGAAGGGCCTATCTATTTACTTTTAGGTTGAGCCATCGCCTTCTTATTAGAAAGCACCTGCTGGAGAGCACACTGTCATTTGAATTCATTATTATTGGTTAATATTGGGTATGACTTGACTGGATCTCTTTTACCATGAATTACAATGTTTAGTCAGTCCTTGATCTTTAAAGGTGCTCTGCATTTATGTTTTGTGGTCTCAGAAAGGGCTAGCGAGAAACCATTTTGTTATATCATATTATGGTTGTTTTGAGAAAGTGTTGTCATCCGAGTTTTATTATTATCGCTCACTAGCTGATTATGTCATTGACATGAGTAATTGTGAGACCTAAGTGTTATTGTGAGTATGGTTAGTTCATAATACTTGCTGAAACTTGAATGCTGGCTTTACATGTTTACAACAACAAGAGCAAATAGAGTTTGTAAAAGTTTTTTTTCTCTATCACTTTCAGTTTATCAGCTGAATTGCTTCAGGACAAGCAAAGGGTTAAGCTTGGGGGAGTTGATACGTCTCCAACGTATCTACTTTTTCAAACACTTTTGCCCTTGTTTTGGACTCTAACTTGCATGATTTGAATGAAACTAACCCGGACTGACGCTGTTTTCAGCAGAACTACCATGATGTTGTTTTATGTGTAGAAAACAAAAGTTCTCGGAATGACCTAAAAATCCACGGAGATAAGTTTTGGAAAATATAAAAAAATACTGGCGAAAGAATCAAGACCAGGGGGCCCACACCATGTCCACGAGGGTGGGGGGCGCGCCCTCCCCCCTGGGTGCGCCCTCCTGTCTCGTGGGCCCCCTGAGGCTCCACCGACCTCAACTCCAACTCCATATATTCCGTTTCATGGAGAAAAAAATCAGAGAGAAAGTTTCATCGCGTTTTACGATACGGAACCGCTGCCAAGCCCTAATCTCTCTCGAGAAGGCTGATTTGGAGTCCGTTCGGGGCTCTGGAGAGGGGGATTCATTGCCGTCGTCATCATCAACCATCCTCCATCACCAATTTCATGATGCTCACCGCCGTGCGTTAGTAATTCCATCGTAGGCTTGCCGAACGGTGATGGGTTGGATGACATTTACCATGTAATCAAGTTAGTTTTGTTAGGGTTTGATCCCTAGTATCCACTATGTTCTGAGATTGATGTTGCTATGACTTTGCTATGCTTAATGCTTGTCACTAGGGCCCGAGTGCCATGATTTCAGATCTAAACCTATTATGTTTTCGTGAATATATGTTAGTTCTTGATGTTGGGGAACGTAGCAGAAATTCAAAATTTTCCTACGTGTCACCAAGATATATCTATGGAGAAACCAACAATGAGGGGAAGGAGAGTGCATCTACATACCCTTGTATATCGTTAAGCGGAAGCGTTCAAGAGAACGGGGTTGAAGGAGTCGTACTCGTCGTGATCCAAATCACCGGAGATCCTAGTGCCGAACGGACGGCACCTCCGCGTTCAACACACGTACAGCCCGGTGACGTCTCCATGCCTTGATCCAGCAAGGAGAGAGGGAGAGGTTGAGGAAGACTCCGTCCAGCAGCAGCATGACGGCGTGGTGGTGGTGGAGGAGCGTGGTAGTCCAGCAGGGCTTCGCCAAGCACCGCGAGATATGAGGAGAAAGAGAGGTAGGGCTGCGCCAACAGGAGAAGAAACTCATGTGGTGGGATGCTCCTATGCCTCCACTATATATAGGGGGAGAGGGGGCTGCGCCCCCACCAAGGTTTCCACCCCTAGGGGGCGGCGGCCAACCCTAGATCCCATCTAGGGGGGCGGCCAAGGGGTGGAGAGGGGGAAACTTGCCCCCCAAGCAAGGTGGGGCACCCCCTCCCCAAACCCTAGGCGCCTTGGGCCCTTGTGGGGGGCGCACCAGCCCACCTGGGGCTGGTCCCCTCCCACACTTGGCCCATGCAGCCCTCCGAGGGTGGTGGCCCCACTTGGTGGACCCCCGGGACCCACCCGGTGGTCCCGGTACATTACCGATAAAACCCAAAACTTTTCCGGTGACCAAAACAGGACTTCCCATATATAAATCTTTACCTCCGGACCATTCCAGAAGTCCTCGTGACATTCGGGATCTCATCCAGGACTCCGAACAACATTCGGTAACCACATACAAACTTCCTTTATAACCCTAGCGTCATCGAACCTTAAGTGTGTAGACCCTACGGGTTCGGGAACCATGCAGACATGACCGAGACGTTCTCCGGTCAATAACCAACAGCGGGATCTGGATACCCATGTTGGCTCCCACATGTTCCACGATGATCTCATCGGATGAACCACGATGTCAAGGACTCAATCGATCCCGTATACAATTCCCTTTGTCTAATGTTATTGTACTTGCCCGAGATTCGATCGTCGTTATACCGATACCTTGTTCAATCTCGTTACCGGCAAGTCTCTTTACTCGTTCCGTAACACATCATCCCGCGATCAACCCCTTGGTCACATTGTGCACATTATGATGATGTCCTATCGAGTGGGCCCAGAGATACCTCTCCGTTTACACGGAGTGACAAATCCCAGTCTCGATTCGTGCCAACCCAACAGACACTTTCAGAGATACCTGTAGTGCACCTTTATAGCCACCCAGTTACGTTGTGACGTTTGGTACACCCAAAGCATTCCTACGGTATCCGGGAGTTGCACAATCTCATGGTCTAAGGAAAAGATACTTGACATTAGAAAAGCTTTAGCATACGAACTACACGATATTTGTGCTAGGCTTAGGATTGGGTCTTGTCCATCACATCATTCTGCTAATGATGTGATCCCGTTATCAACGACATCCAATGTCCATGGTCAGGAAACTGTAACCATCTATTGATCAACGAGCTAGTCAACTAGAGGCTTACTAGGGACATGGTGTTGTCTATGTACCCACACATGTATCTAAGTTTCCTATCAATACAATTATAGCATGGATAATAAACGATTATCATGGACAAGGAAATATAATAATAACTAATTTATTATTGCCTCTAGGGCATATTTCCAACAGTCTTCCACTTGCACTAGAGTCAATAATCTAGTTCACATCGCCATGTGATTAACACTCACAGGTCACATCGCCATGTGACCAACATCCAAAGAGTTTACTAGTGTCATTAAACTAGTTCACATCATCATGTGATTAAGACTCAATGAGTTCTGGGGTTTGATCATGTTTTGCTTGTGAGAGAGGTTTTAGTCAACGGGTCTGCAACATTCAGATCCGTATGTACTTCGCAAATCTCTAGGTCATAATGTAAATGCTGCTTCCACGCTCCACTTGGAGCTATTGCTCCACTATACGTATCCGGTTTGCTACTCAGATTCATTCGGATAGGTGTTAAAGCTTGCATCGTCGTAACCCTTTACGCCGAACTCTTTATCACCTCCATAATCCAGAAACATATCCTTATTCCTCTAAGGATAATTTTGACCACTATCTGGTGATCCACTCCTTGATCACCTTTGTACCCTCTTGCCAGACATGTGGCAAGGCACACATCAGGTGCGGTACTTAGCATAGCATACTGTAGAGCCTACGTCTAAAGCATAGGGGACGACCTTCGTCCTTTCTCTCTTTTCTGCCGTGGTCGAGCTTTAAGTCTTAACTTCGTACCTTACAACTCAGGCAAGAACTCCTTCTTTGACTGATCCATCTTGAACACCTTCAAGATCACGTCAAGGTATGTGCTCATTTGAAAGTATTATTAAGCATTTTGATCTATCTTATAGATCTTGACGCTTATTGTTCAAGTAGCCTAATCTAGGTTTTCCATTGAAAAACACTTTTCAAATAACCCTATATGCTTTCCAGAAACTCTACATCATTTCTGATCAACAACATATACTCATCAGAAATTCTATAGTGCTCCCACTCACTTCTTTCGAAATACAAGTTTCTCATAAACTTTGTATAAACCCAAAATCTTTGATCATCTTATCAAAGTGCAGATTCCAACTCCGAGATGCTTACTCCAGTCCATGGAAGGATTGCTGGAGCTAGCATACCTTTTAGCATCCTTAGGATCGACAAAACCTTTCTGATTGTATCACATACAACCTTGCCTTACGAAAACTGGTAAGGAAACTCGTTTTGACATCCATCTGCCAGATTTCATAAATGCAGCTAATGCTAACATGATTCCGACGGACTTTAAGCATCGATGAGAAAATCTCATCGTAGTCAACTCCTTGAACTTGTGAAAAACTCTTCGCCACAAGTCGAGCTTCATAGATGGTGACATTACCATCCACGTCCGTCTTCTTCTTAAAGATCCATTTATCTCAATGGCTTGCGGATCATTGGGCAAGTCCACCAAAGTCCATGCTTTGTTCTGATACATGGATCCTATCTCGGATTTCATGGCTTCTATCCATTTGTCGGAATTGGGGCCCACCATCGCTTCTCCATAGCTCGTAGGTTCATTGTTGTCTAGCAACATGACCTTCAAGACAGGATCACTGTACCACTCTGAAGCAGTACGCATCCTTGTCACCCTATGAGGTACGGTAGTGACTTGATCCGAAACTCTATGATCACTATCATAAGCTTCTACTTCAATTGGTGTAAGTGCCACAGGAACAACTTCTTGTGCCCTGCTACACACTAGTTGAAGTGACGGTTCAATAACCTCATCAAGTCTCCACCATCCTCCCACTCAACTTTTCGAGACAAACTTTTCCTCGAGAAAGGACCCGATTCAAGAAACAATCCCTATTGCTTTCGGATCTGAATTAGGAGGTATACCCAACTGTTTTTGGGTGTCCTACGAAGATGCATTTTATCCGCTTTGGGTTCAAGCTTATCAACCTCAAACCTTTTCACATAAGCGTCACAGCCCCAAACTTTTACGAAACGACAACTTAGGTTTCTTCAAACCATAGTTCAAATGGTGTCGTCTCAACGGAATTACGTGGTGCCCTATTAAAGTGAGTGCGGTTGTCTCTAATGCCTAACCCATGAACGATAGTGGTGATTCGATAAGAGACATCATGGTACGCACCATATCCAATAGGGTGCAACTATGATGTTCGGACACACCATCACTCTATGGTGTTCCAGGCAGTATTAATTGTGAAACAATTTCCACAATGTCTTAATTGCGTGCCAAAGCTCGTAACTCAGATACTCATCTCTATGATCATATCATAGACATTTTATCCTCTTGTCACAATGATCTTCTACTTCACTCTGAAATTATTTGAACCATTCAATAATTCAGACTTGTGTTTCATCAAGTAAATATACTCAACATCTACTCGAATCATCTGTGAAGTAAGAACATAACGATATTCACTGCATGCCTCAGCACTCATTGGACTGCACACATCAAAATGTGTTACTTCCAACAAGTTGCTATCTTGTGCCATCTTACTGAAAACGAGGCTTCTCAGTCATCTTGCCCATGTGGTATGATTTGCATATCTCAAGTGACTCAAAATCAAGTGAGTCCAAACGATCCATCTTCATGGAGTTTCTTCATGCGTATACACCAATAGACATGGTTCGCATGTCTCAAACTTTTCAAAAATGAGTGAGTCCAAAGATCCATCAACATGGAGCTTCTTCATGCGTTTTATACCAATATGACTTACATGGCAGTGCCACAAGTAAGTGGTACTATCATTACTATCTTATATTTTTGGCATGAAAATGTGTATCACTACGATCGAGATTCAATAAACCATTCCTTTAGGTGCAAGACCATTGAAGGTATTATTCAAATAAATAGAGTAACCATTATTCTCCTTAAATGAATAACCGTATTGCGATAGACATAATCCAATCATGTCTATGCTCAACGCAAACACCAAATGACAATTGTTCAGGTTTAATACTAATCTTGATGGTAGAGGGAGCGTGTGATGTTTGATCACATCAAACTTGGAAACACTTCCAACACATATCGTCAGCTCACCTTTAGCTAGTCTCCGTTTATTCCGTAGCCTTTTATTTTGAGTTACTAACACTTAGCAACCGAACCGGTATCTTAATACCCTGGTGCTACTAGGAGTACTAGTAAATTACACATTAACATAATGTATATCCAATATACTTCTATCGACCTTGCCAGCCTTCTCATCTACCAAGTATCTAGGGTAATTCCGCTCTAGTGACTGTTCCCCTTATCATAGAAGCACTTAGTTTCGGGTTTGGGTTCAACCTTGGGTTTCTTCACTAGAGCAGCAGTTGATTTGCCGGTTCATGAAGTATCCCTTCTTGCCCTTGCCCTTCTTGAAACTAGTGGTTTCACCAACCATCAAAATTGATTCTCCTTCTTGATTTCTACTTTCACGGTGTCAAACATCGCGAATACCTCAAGGATCATCATATCTATCCTTGATATGTTATAGTTCATCATGAAGCTCTAGCAGCCTGGTGGCAATGACTTTGGAGAAACATCACTATCTCATCTGGAAGATCAACTCCCACTCAATTCAAGTGATTGTTGTATTCAGACAATCTGAGCACAAGCTCAACGATTGAGCTTTTCTCCCTTAGTTTGCAGGCTAAGAAAATTGTCGGAGGTCTTATACCTCTTGACGTGGGCACGAGCCTGAAATCCCAATTTCAGCCCTCAAAACATCTCATATGTTCCGTGACGTTTCGAAAAACGTCTTTGGTGCCTCAATTCTAAATCGTTTAACTGAACTATCACGTAGTTATCAAAACGTGTATGTCCGATGTTCGCAACATCCACAAACAACGTTTGGGGTTCAGCACACTAAGCGGTGCATTAAGGACATAAGCTTTCAACTGTTCGCATAATCGGTACTTTCAACCGTCAACTATATTTTCTCTAGGAACATATCTAAACAGTGGAACTAAAGCGCAAGCTTACGACATAATTTGCAAAGATCAGTTGACTATGTTCAGGATAATTAAGTTCATCTTATGAACTCCCACTCAGATAGACATCCCTCTAGTCATCTAAGTGATTACATGATCCGAGTCAACTAGGTCGTGTCTGATCATCACGTGAGACGGACTAGTCATCATCGGTGAACATCTTCATGTTGATCGTATCTACTATACGACTCATGCTCGACCTTTCGGTCTCTTGTGTTCCGAGGCCATGTCTGTACATGCTAGGCTCGTCAAGTCAACCTAAGTGTTTCGCGTGTGTAAATCTGTCTTACACCCGTTGTATGTGAACGTAAGAATCCATCACACCCGATCATCACGTGGTGCTTAGAAACGACGAACTTTCACAACGGTGCACAGTTAGGGGAAACACTTCCTTGAAATTTTAATGAGGAATCATCTTATTTACTACCGTCGTTCTAAGCAAATAAGATGTATAAACATGATAAACATCACATGCAATCAAATAGTGACATGATATGGCCAATATCATATTGCTCCTTTTGATCTCCATCTTCGGGGCTCCATGATCATCATCGTCACCGGCATGACACCATGATCTCCATCATCATGATCTCCATCATCGTGTCTCCATGAAGTTGTCTCGCCAACTTATTACTTCTACTACTATGGCTACCGGTTAGCAATAAAGTAAAGTAATTACATGGTGTTGTTCAATGACACGCAGGTCATACAATTAATAAAGACAACTCCTATGGCTCCTGCCGGTTGTCATTCTCATCGACATGCAAGTCGTGATTCCTATTACAAGAACATGATCAATCTCATACATCACATATCATTCATCACATTCTTCTTGGCCATATCACATCACATAGCATACCCTGCAAAAACAAGTTAGACGTCCTCTAATTGTTGTTTGCATGTTTTAATTGGCTGCTATGGGTTTCTAGCAAGAACGTTTCTTACCTACGCAAAAACCACAACGTGATATGTCAATTGCTATTTACCCTTCATAAGGACCCTTTTCATCGAATCCGTTCTGACTAAAGTGGGAGAGACTGGCACCCGCTAGCCACCTTATGCACCAAGTGCATGTCAGTCGGTGGAACCTGTCTCACATAAGAGTACGTGTAAGGTCGGTCCGGGCCGCTTCATCCCACAATACCGTCAAAACAAGATTGGACTAGTAACGGTAAGCATATTGAACAAAATCAACGCCCACAACTACTTTGTGTTCTACTCGTGCAAAGAATCTACGCAATAGACCTAGCTCATGATGCCACTGTTGGGGAACGTAGTAGAAATTCAAAATTTTCCTACATGTCACCAAGATCTATCTATGGAGAAACCAACAATGAGGGGAAGGAGAGTGCATCTACATACCCTTGTATATCGCTAAGCGGAAGCGTTCAAGAGAACGGGGTTGAAGGAGTCGTACTCGTCGTGATCCAAATCACCAGAGATCCTAGTGCCGAACGGACGGCACCTCCGCGTTCAACACACGTACAGCCCGGTGACGTCTCCCATGCCTTGATCCAGCAAGGAGAGAGGGAGAGGTTGAGGAAGACTCCGTCCAGCAGCAGCACGACGGCGTGGTGGTGGTGGAGGAGCGTGGTAGTCCAGCAGGGCTTCGCCAAGCACCGCGAGATATGAGGACAAAGAGAGGTAGGGCTGCGCCAACAGGAGAAGAAACTCATGTGGTGGGCTGCTCCTATGCCTCCACTATATATAGGGGGAGAGGGGGATGCGCCCCCACCTAGGTTTCCACCCCTAGGGGGCGGCGGCCAACCCTAGATCCCATCTAGGGGGGCGGCCAAGGGGTGGAGAGGGGGAAACTTGCCCCCCAAGCAAGGTGGGGCGCCCCCTCCCCAAACCCTAGGCGCCTTGGGCCCTTGTAGGGGGGGCGCACCAGCCCACCTGGGGCTGGTCCCCTCCCACACTTGGCCCATGCAGCCCTCCGAGGGTGGTGGCCCCACTTGGTGGACCCCCGGGATCTTCCTAGTGGTCCCGGTACGTTACCGATAAAACCCGAAACTTTTCCGGTGACCAAAACAGGACTTCCCATATATAAATCTTTACCTCCGGACCATTCCGGAACTCCTTGTGACGTTCGGGATCTCATTCGGTACTCCGAACAACATTCGGTAACCACATACAAACTTCCTTTATAACCCTAGCGTCATCGAAACTTAAGTGTGTAGACCCTACGGGTTCGGGAACCATGCAGACATGACCGAGATGTTCTCCGGTCAATAACCAACAGCGGTATCTGGATACCCATGTTGGCTCCCAAATTTTCCACGATGATCTCATCGGATGAACCACGATGTCAAGGACTCAATCGATCCCGTATACAATTCCCTTTGTCTTACGGTATTGTACTTGCCCGAGATTCGATCGTCGGTATACCGATACCTTGTTCAATCTCGTTATCGGCAAGTCTCTTTACTCGTTCCGTAACACATCATCCCACGATCAACCCCTTGGTCACATTGTGCACATTATGATGATGTCCTACCGAGTGGGCCCAGAGATACCTCTCCGTTTACACGGAGTGACAAATCCCAGTCTCGATTCGTGCCAACCCAACAGACACTTTCGGAGATACCTGTAGTGCACCTTTATAGCCACCCAGTTACGTTGTGATGTTTGGTACACCCAAAGCATTCCTACGGTATCCGGGAGTTGCACAATCTCATGGTCTAAGGAAAAGATACTTGACATTAGAAAAGCTTTAGCATACGAACTACACGATCTTTGTGCTAGTCTTAGGATTGGGTCTTGTCCATCACATCATTCTGCTAATGATGTGATCCCGTTATCAACGACATCCAATGTCCATGGTCAGGAAACTGTAACCATCTATTGATCAATGAGCTAGTCAACTAGAGGCTTACTAGGGACATGGTGTTGTCTATGTACCCACACATGTATCTGAGTTTCCTATCAATACAATTATAGCATGGATAATAAACGATTATCATGAACAAGGAAATATAATAATAACTAATTTATTATTGCCTCTAGGGCATATTTCCAACACTAGATCCTATCTTGCAAGTCTATAGTCACCTATTATGTGTTATGATCCGACAACCCTGAAGTGACAATAATCGGGATACTTCTCGGTGATGACCATAGTTTGAGGAGCTCATGTATTCACTATGTGCTAATGCTTTGTTCCGATTCTCTATTAAAAGGAGGCCTTAATATCCCTTAGTTTCCACTAGGACCCCGCTGCCACCGGAGGGTAGGACAAAAGATGTTATGCAAGTTCTTTTCCATAAGCATGTATGATTATATTCGGAATACATGCCTACATTACATTGATGAACTGGAGCTAGTTCTGTGTCACCCTATGTTATAGCTATTACATGAGGAATCTCATCCGACATAATTATCCATCACTTATCCAATGCCTACGAAATTTTCACATATTGTGCTTCGCTTATTTACTTTTCTGTTGCTACTGTTACAATTCCTACAAAACTGTTATCTTTACTTTTGCCACTGTTACCACTACTATCATACTACTTTGCTACTAAATACTTTGCTGTAGATACTAAGTTATCCAGGTGTGGTTGAATTGACAACTCAACTGCTAATACTTAAGAATATTCTTTGGCT
Source organism: Triticum timopheevii (assembly GCA_963921465.1). Taxonomy (NCBI): domain Eukaryota; kingdom Viridiplantae; phylum Streptophyta; class Magnoliopsida; order Poales; family Poaceae; genus Triticum; species Triticum timopheevii. The sequence goes on from OY997270.1 coordinate 574,283,593, forward strand.
CCCCTTGTGTCGAATCAATAAATTTGGGTTGAATACTCTACCCTCGAAAGCTGTTGCGATCCCCTACACTTATGGGTTATCAGCCCCCTCCTCCACTCCTTTATATACGGGGGAGGGGGGCACCCCATAGACACAACAATTGATCGTTGATCTCTTAGCCGTGTGCGGTGACCCCCTCCACCGTAGTCCACCTTGATAATATCATAGCGGTGCTTAGGCGAAGCCCTACGTTGATAGAACATCATCATCGTCACCACGCCGTCGTGCTGACGGAACTCTCCCTCAAAGCTCGGCTAGATCAGAGTTCGAGGGACGTCATTGAGCTGAACGTGTGCTAAACTCGGAGGTGCCGTGCGTTCGGTACTTGATCGGTCGGATCGTGAAGACGTATGACTACATCAACCGCGTTGTGCTAACGCTTCCGGTTTTGGTCTACGAGGGTACGTGGACAACACTCTCCCCTCTCGTTGCTATGCATCACCATGATCTTGCATGTGCGTAGGAATTTTTTGAAATTACTACGTTCCCCAACACCAACATACCGACTGCCTCAACATCTTCAGCCAGAAAAACCACTGAGACGACAACATCGCCCACGGGAACCACTAACACAATTGCCTTGGGAACCTCCACTTGCTCACGTGACAGAGGCGAAACATGCCCCGCACACGTGGTCACTAATGAGTCCATCTCCAAGCGCTCCATAGACAAAGGCAAACCAGGGCTCAGGCATAGCTCTTGTAGGTCTGGCATGATCTGTAGAACCAAAGACTCGAGCACGACGATGGGCTCCCCCTCACTAGTAGGCAGCACAGGAGACAAGGTCGATAGTGACGATGCATTGTCCCCAACATGAGGAGAGAAACATCCATATAGCTCTTGGCCTCCTTCCTCCGTGGCGGTGATACCGGCCACACCAGGAGGGCATGACATCAGAGTGGTTGACAATATAGCTGACCCTAAGGAGAACTTGTCCAGAGCAGCCTCCGCTCTCTCCAGAAAACTCTCAACCAGCGTCATCCAACCCTGCAGCTGCACGATTTGATCAACCAGCTCTTAACTGTATTGTTGTGCCGGCTAACCTTGAGAATGAGTTTCTAGCTCTCGTTTGGCACACAAAGTTGCATGAGGATATAGCCGTATTCTATAAGAACATCTACAGCCGGACTAGAAACATGTTGGAAATATGCCCTAGAGGCAATAATAAAATGGTTATTATTATATTTCTTTGTTCATGATAATTGTCTCTTATTCATGCTATAACCGTGTTATCCGGAAATCGTAATACACGTGTGAATACATAGACCACAACATGTCCCTAGTAAGCCTCTAGTTGACTAGCTCGTTGATCAACAGATAGTCATGGTTTCCTGACTATGGGCATTGGATGTCATTGATAACAGGATCACATCATTAGGAGAATGATGTGATGGACAAGACCCAATCCTAAGCATTGCTCAAAGATCGTGTAGTTCGTTTAGCTAGAGCTTTTCCAAATGTCAAGTATCATTTCCTTAGACCATGAGATTGTGCAACTCCCGGATACCGTAGGAGTGCTTTGGGTGTACCAAACGTCACAACGTAACTGGGTGACTATAAAGGTGCACTACGGGTATCTCCGAAAGTGTCTGTTGGGTTGGCACGAATTGAGACTGGTATTTGTCACTCCGTATGACAAAGAGGTATCTCTGGGCCCACTCGGTAATAAATCATCATAATGAGCTCAATGTGACCAAGTGTCTGGTCACGGGATCATGCATTACGGTACGAGTAAAGTGACTTGCCGGTAACAAGATTAAACGAGGTATTGGGATACCGACGATCGAGTCTCGGGCAAGTAACGTACCGATTGACAAAGGGAATTGTATACGGGGTTGATTGAATCCTCGACATCGTGGTTCATCCGATGAGATCATCAAGGAGTATGTGGGAGCCAACATGGGTATCCAGATCCCGCTGTTGGTTATTGACCGGAGAGGCGTCTCGGTCATGTCTGCATGTCTCCCGAACCCGTAGGGCCTACACACTTAAGGTTCGGTGACGTTAGGGTTGAAGAGATATTAGTATGCAGTAACCCGAAAGTTGTTTGGAGTCCCGGATGTGATCCCGGACGTCACGAGGAGTTCCGGAATGGTCTGGAGGTGAAGAATTATATATAGCAAGTCAGGTTTCGGCCATCGGGAAAGTTTTGGGGGTTACCGGTATTGTACCGGGACCACCGGAAGGGTCCCGGGGGTCCGCCGGGTGGGGCCACCTATCCCGGAGGGCCCCATGGGATGAAGGGGGAGGGGAACCAGCCTCTGGTGGGCTGGTGCGCCCCCCTTGGCGCCCCCTGCGCCTAGGGTTGGAAACCCTAGGGTGGGGGCGCCTCCACCTGGCTTGGGGGCAAGTTTCCCCCCTGGCCGCCGCCCCCCCTTGGAGATCCCATCTCCTAGGGCCGGCGCCCCCCTAGGGGGCCTATATAAAGAGGGGGGAGGGAGGGCAGCCGCACCCATGCTCTTGGCGCCTCCCTCTCCCATTGCTACACCTCTCCCTCTCGTAGAAGCTCGGTGAAGCCCTGTCGAGATTGCTGCTGCATCCACCACCACGCCGTCGTGCTGCTGGATCTCCGTCAACCTCTCCTCCCCCCTTGCTGTATCAAGAAGAGGAGACGTCTTCCTCAACCGTACGTGTGTTGAACGCGGAGGTGCTGTCCGTTCAACACTAGGATCATCGGTGATTTGGATCACGACGAGTATGACTCCTTCAACCCCGTTCTCTTGAACGCTTCCGCTCGCGATCTACAAGGGTATGTAGATGCACTCCTTTCTCTCGTTGCTTAGATGAACTCATAGATTGATCTTGGTGAAAGCGTAGATTTTTTTATTTTCTGCAACGTTCCCCAACAGTGGTATCAGAGCTAGGTCTATGCGTAGTTCTCTTTGCATGAGTAGAACACAAATTTATTGTGGGTGTAGATGTTGTCAACTTTCTTGCCACTACTAGTCTTATTTTGCTTCAGCGGTATTGTGGGATGAAGCAGCCCGGACCGACCTTACACGTACGCTTACGTGAGACAGGTTCCACCGACTAACATGCACTAGTTGCATAAGGTGGCTAGCGGGTGTCTGTCTCTCCCACTTTAGTTGGAGCGGATTCGATGAAAAGGGTCCTTATGAAGGGTAAATAGAAGTTGGCAAATAACGTTGTGGCTTTTACGTAGGTAAGAAAACATTCTTGCTAGAACCTATTGCAGCCACGTAAAACATGCAACAACAATTAGAGGATGTCTAACTTGTTTTTGCAGCATATGATTTGTGATGTGATATGGCCAAAAGTTGTGATGAATGATGAATGATATATATGTGATGTATGAGATCATGTTCTTGTAATAGGAATCACGACTTGCATGTCGATGAGTATGACAACCGGCAGGAGCCATAGGAGTTGTATTTATTTTTTGTATGACCTGCGTGTCATTGAGAAACGCCATGTAAATTACTTTACTTTATTGCTAAACGCGTTAGCCATAGTAGTAGAAGTAATAGTTGGCGAGCAACTTCATGGAGACACGATGATGGAGATCATGATGATGGAGATCATGGTGTCATGCCGGTGACGAAGATGATCATGGAGCCCCGAAGATGGAGATCAAAGGAGCTATATGATATTGGCCATATCATGTCACTATTTGATTGCATGTGATGTTTATCATGTTTTTCATCTTGTTTACTTAGAACGACGGTAGTAAATAAGATGATCCCTCATAATAATTTCAAGAATGTGTTCCCCCTAACTGTGCACCGTTGCGAAGGTTCGTTGTTTCGAAGCACCACGTGATGATCGGGTGTGATAGATCCTATCGTTCGAATACAACGGGTGTAAGCCAGATTTACACACGCAATACACTTAGGTTGACTTGACGAGCCTAGCATGTACAGACATGGCCTCGGAACACGGGGGACCAAAAGGTCGGGCATGAGTCGTATAGAAGATACGATCAACATGGAGATGTTCACCGATGTCAACTAGTCCGTCTCACGTGATGATCGGACACAGCCTAGTTGACTCGGATCATGTTTCACTAAGATGACTAGAGGGATGCCTAATCTGAGTGGGAGTTCATTAAATAATTTGATTAGATGAACTTAATTATCATGAACTTAGTCTAAAATCTTTACAATATGTCTTGTAGATCAAATGGCCCACGTTACCCTCAACTTCAACGCGTTCCTAGAGAAAACCAAGCTGAAAGATGATGGCAGCAACTATACGGACTGGGTCCGGAACCTGAGGATCATCCTCATAGCTGCCAAGAAAGATTATGTCCTAGAAGCGCCGCTAGGTGAAGCACCAATCCCAGAGAACCAAGACGTTATGAACGCTTGGCAGTCTCGTGCTGACGATTACTCCCTCGTTCAGTGCGGCATGCTTTACAACTTAGAACCGGGGCTCCAAAAGCGTTTTGAGCAACACGAAGCATATGAGATGTTCGAAGAGCTGAAAATGGTTTTCCAAGCTCATGCCCGGGTCGAGAGATATGAAGTCTCTGACAAGTTCTTCAGCTGTAAGATGGAGGAAAATAGTTCTGTCAGTGAGCACATACTCAAGATGTCTGGGTTGCACAACCGCTTGACTCAGCTGGGAGTTAATCTCCCGGATGATGCGGTCATTGATAGAATCCTTCAGTCGCTTCCACTGAGCTACAAGAGCTTTGTGATGAACTTCAATATGCAGGGGATGGAAAAGACCATTCCTGAGGTATATTCAATGCTGAAATCGGCAGAGGTAGAGATCAAAAAGGAACATCAAGTGTTGATGGTGAATAAAACCACTAAGTTCAAGAAAGGCAAGGGTAAAGAACTTCAAGAAGGACGGCAAGGGAGTTGCCGCGCCCGGTAAGCCAGTTGCTGGGAAGAAGTCAAACAATGGACCCAAGCCTGAAACTGAGTGCTTTTATTGCAAGGGAAGTGGTCACTGGAAGCGGAATTGCCCCAGGTAGCGGACAAGAAGGCCGGCAAAACCAAAGGTATATGTGATATACATGTAATTGATGTGTACCTTACTAGTACTCGTAGTAGCTCTTGGGTATTTGATAACGGTGTGGTTGCTCATATTTGTAACTCAAAGCAGGAGCTGCGGAATAAGCGGAGACTGGCGAAGGACGAGGTGACGATGCGCGTCGGGAATGGTTCCAAGGTCGATGTGATTGCCGTCGGCACGCTACCTCTACATTTACCTACGGGATTAGTTTTGATCCTTAATAATTGTTATCTAGTACCAGCTTTGAGCATGAACATTGTATCAGGATCTCGTTTAATTCGAGATGGCTACTCATTTAAATCCGAGAATAATGGTTGTTCTATTTATATGAGAGATATGTTTTATGGTCATGCCCCGCTGGTGAATGGTTTATTCTTAATGAATCTAGAGCGTAATGTTACACATATTCATAGTGTGAATACCAAAAGATGTAAAGTTGATAACGATAGTCCCACATACTTGTGGCACTGCCGCCTTGGTCACATTGGTGTCAAGCGCATGAAGAAGCTCCATGCTGATGGACTTTTAGAGTCTCTAGATTATGAATCGTTTGACACATGCGAACCATGCCTCATGGGTAAAATGACCAAGACTCCGTTCTCCGGAACAATGGAGCGAGCAACCAACTTATTGGAAATCATACATACTGATGCGTGCGGTCCAATGAGCGTTGAGGATTGCGGAGGATATCGTTATGTTCTCACTCTCACTGACGACTTGAGTAGATATGGGTATGTCTACTTAATGAAACACAAGTCTGAGACCTTTGAAAAGTTCAAGGAATTTCAGAATGAGGTAGAGAATCAACGTGACCGAAAGATAAAATTCTTACAATCAGATCGTGGAGGAGAATATTTAAGTCACGAATTTGGTACACACTTAAGGAAATGTGGAATCGTTTCACAACTCACGCCGCCTGGAACACCTCAACGTAACGGTGTGTCCGAACATCGTAATCGCACTTTATTGGATATGGTGCGAGCTATGATGTCTCTTACTGATTTACCGCTATCATTTTGGGGATACGCTCTAGAGACAGCTACATTCACTTTAAATAGGGCACCATCTAAATCCGTTGAGACGACACCGTCTGAATTATGGTTTGGGAAGAAACCTAAGCTGTCGTTTCTAAAAGTTTGGGGATGTGATGCTTATGTCAAGAAACTTCAACCTGAAAAGCTCGAACCCAAGTCGGAAAAATGCGTCTTCATAGGATACCCTAAGGAAACCATTGGTTATACCTTCTACTTAAGATCCAAGGGCAAGATCTTTGTTGCCAAGAACGTGTCTTTCTGGAGAAAGAGTTTCTCTTGAAAGAATTAAGTGGGAGGAAGGTGGAACTTGATGAAGTACTACCTCTGGAACCGGTGAGTAGCGTAGCTCAGGAAGATGTTCCTGTGGTGCCAGCACCAACTGAAGAGGAAGTTAATGATGATGATCAAGGTACTTCGGATCAAGTTACTACCGAACTTCGTAGGTCCACAAGGACACGTTCCACACTAGAGTGGTATGGCAACCCTGTCCTGGAAATCGTGTTGTTAGACAACGGTGAACCTTTGAACTATGAAGAAGCGATGGCGGGCCCAGATTCCAACAAATGGCTTGAAGCCATGCAATCCGAGATAGGATCCATGTATGAAAACGAAGTATGGACTTTGACAGACTTGCCCGATGATCGGCGAGCGATAGAAAACAAATGGATCTTTAAGAAGAAGACGGACGCAGATGGTAATGTTACCATCTATAAAGCTCGACTTGTCGCTAAGGGTTATCGACAAGTTCAAGGGGTTGACTACGATGAGACATTCTCTCCCGTAGCGAAGCTAAAGTCCGTCCGAATCATGTTAGCAATTGCCGCATACTATGATTATGATATATGGTAGATGGACGTCAAAACGGCATTCCTTAACGGACATCTTAAGGAAGAACTGTATATGATGCAGCCGGAAGGTTTTGTCGACCCTGAGAATGCTAACAAAGTATGCAAGCTCCAGCGATCCATTTATGGGCTGGTGCAAGCATCTCGGAGTTGGAACATTCGCTTTGATGAGATGATCAAAGCGTTTGGGTTTATGCAGACTTATGGAGAAGCCTGCGTTTACAAGAAAGTGAGTGGGAGCTCTGTAGCATTTCTCATATTATATGTAGATGACATACTTTTGATGGGAAATGATATAGAACTTTTGGACAGCATTAAGGCCTACTTGAATAAGTGTTTTTCAATGAAGGACCTTGGAGAAGCTGCTTACATATTAGGCATCAAAATCTATAGGGATAGATCAAGACGCCTCATAGGTCTTTCACAAAGCACATACCTTGATAAGATATTGAAGAAGTTCAATATGGATCAATCCAATAAGGGGTTCTTGCCTGTTTTGCAAGGTGTGAGATTGAGCTCGGCTCAATGCCCGACTACGACAGAAGATAAAGAAGAGATGAGTGTCATCCCCTATGCCTCAGCCATAGGGTCTATTATGTATGCCATGCTGTGTACCAGACCTGATGTAAACCTTGCCGTAAGTTTGGTAGGAAGGTACCAAAGTAATCCCGGCAAGGAACATTGGACAGCAGTCAAGAACATCCTAAAGTACCTGAAAAGGACTAAGGATATGTTTCTCGTTTATGGAGGTGACGAAGAGCTCGCCGTAAAGGGTTACGTCGACGCTAGCTTTGACACAGATCTGGATGACTCTAAGTCACAAACCGGGTACATGTATATTTTGAATGGTGGGGCAGTAAGCTGGTGCGGTTGCAAGCAAAGCGTCGTGGCGGGATCTACATGTGAAGCAGAGTACATGGCAGCCTCGGAGGCAGCGCATGAAGCAATCTGGGTGAAGGAGTTCATCACCGACCTAGGAGTCATACCCAATGCGTCGGGGCCGATCGCACTCTTCTGTGACAACACTGGAGCTATTGCACTTGCCAAGGAGCCCAGGTTTCACAAGAAGACCAGGCACATCAAGTGTCGCTTCAACTCCATACGTGAAAATGTTCAAGATGGAGACATAGATATTTGTAAAGTACATACGGACCTGAATGTAGCAGATCCGTTGACTAAACCTCTCCCTAGGGCAAAACATGATCAACACCAGAACACTATGGGTGTTCGATTCATCACAATGTAACTAGAATATTGACTCTAGTGCAAGTGGGAGACTGTTGGAAATATGCCCTAGAGGCAATAATAAAATGGTTATTATTATATTTCTTTGTTCATGATAATTGTCTCTTATTCATGCTATAACCGTGTTATCCGGAAATCGTAATACACGTGTGAATACATAGACCACAACATGTCCCTAGTAAGCCTCTAGTTGACTAGCTCGTTGATCAACAGATAGTCATGGTTTCCTGACTATGGGCATTGGATGTCATTGATAACGGGATCACATCATTAGGAGAATGATGTGATGGACAAGACCCAATCCTAAGCATAGCTCAAAGATCGTGTAGTTCGTTTAGCTAGAGCTTTTCCAAATGTCAAGTATCATTTCCTTAGACCATGAGAATGTGCAACTCCCGGATACCGTAGGATTCTTTGGGTGTACCAAACGTCACAACGTAACTGGGTGACTATAAAGGTGCACTACGGGTATCTCCAAAAGTGTCTATTGGATTGGCACGAATCGAGACTGGGATTTGTCACTCCGTATGACGGGGAGGTATCTCTAGGCCCACTCGGTAATGCATCATCATAATGAGCTCAATGTGACCAAGTGTCTGGTCACGGGATCATGCATTACGGTACGAGTAAAGTGACTTGCCGGTAATGAGATTAAACGAGGTATTGGGATACCGACGATCGAGTCTCGGGCAAGTAACGTACCGATTGACAAAGGGAATTGTATACGGGGTTGATTGAATCCTCGACATCGTGGTTCATCCGATGAGATCATCGAGGAGTATGTGGGAGCCAAAATGGGTATCCAGATCCCGCTGTTGGTTATTGACCGGAGAGGCGTCTCGGTCATGTCTACATGTCTCCTGAACCCGTAGGGTCTACACACTTAAGGTTCGGTGACGCTAGGGTTGAAGAGATATTAGTATGCAGTAACCCGAAAGTTGTTCGGAGTCCCGGATGAGATCCCGGACGTCATGAGGAGTTCCAGAATGGTCCGGAGGTGAAGAATTATATATAGGAAGTCAGGTTTCGGCCATCGGGAAAGTTTTGGGGGTTACCGGTATTGTACCGGAACCACCGGAAGGGTCCCGGGGGTCCAGCGGGTGGGGCCACCTATCCCGGAGGGCCCCATGGGCTGAAGGGGGAGGGGAACCAGCCCCTGGTGGGCTGGTGCACCCCCCCTTGCCCCCCCCCCCGGCCCCCTGCGCCTAGGGTTGGAAACCCTAGGGTGGGGGCGCCTCCACCTGGCTTGGGGGCAAGTTTCCCCCCTGGCCGCCGCCCCCCCTTGGAGATCCCATCTCCTAGGGCCGGCGCCCCCCTAGGGGGCCTATATAAAGAGGGGGGAGGGAGGGCAGCCGCACCCATGCTCTTGGCGCCTCCCTCTCCCATTGCTACACCTCTCCCTCTCGTAGAAGCTCGGTGAAGCCCTGTCGAGATTGCTGCTGCATCCACCACCACGCCGTCGTGCTGCTGGATCTCCGTCAACCTCTCCTCCTCCCTTGCTGGATCAAGAAGGAGGAGACGTCTTCCTCAACCATACGTGTGTTGAACGCGGAGCTGCTGTCCGTTCAGCACTAGGATCATCGATGATTTGAATCACGACGAGTACGACTCCTTCAACCCCGTTCTCTTGAACGCTTTCGCTCGCGATCTACAAGGGTATGTAGATGCACTCCTTTCTCTCGTTGCTTAGATGAACTCATAGATTGATCTTGGTGAAAGCATAGAATTTTTTTATTTCCTACAACGTTCCCCAACAACACATCCAACCCCTCAAACGTCCGTCGGCGCATACGGACGCGTCCATGGACGGTGATCGGTCACACCTCAAATAATGCATTCCACATCCGAACACCTTAAATTAGAAACATCAAATCCATATTATTACATGCAATGCAGAGATCTTTGAGCGGAGCTCGTACGGCTCCGCCGTGCGCATGTCCAGCGGCCGGCTGCATGTTGGGGTACATAGTAATTTCAAAAAATTTCCTACGCACACTCAAGATCATGTTGATGGCATAGCAACGAGAGGGGAGAGTGTATGTCCACGTACCCTTGTAGACCATTAGCGGAAGCATTATAACAACGTGGTTGATGTAGTCGTATGTCTTCACGATCCGACCGATCCAAGCTCCGAACGTACGGGGCCTCCGAGTTCAGCACACGTTCTACTCGATGACGATCTCCGGCCTCCGATCCAGCCGAGCTCCAGAGATGAGTTCCGTCAGCACAACGGCATGGTGACGATGTTGATCTTCTACCGGCGCAGGGCTTCGCCTAAGCTTCGCGACGATATGACCGAGGTGGAATATGGTGGAAGGGGGCACCGCACACGGCTAAGGAACGATCCGTAGATCAACTTGTGTGTCTTTGGGGTGCCCCCCGCCCCCGTATATAAAGGAGCCAGGGGGAAGGAGGCGGCCGGCCTAGAGGGCGTGCCAAGGGGGGGAGTCCTACTCCCACCGGGAGTAGGACTCCCTCTTTCCAAGTAGGAGTAGGAGAAGGGGGGAAAGAGGAGGAAGAGGGGAAGGAAAGGGGGGGCGCCGCCCCCCTTCCCTTGTCCTATTCGGACTAGGAGGGGGAGGGGCGCGCGGCCCCCTCCTGGCTCCTTCTCTCTTCTCCCTCGTGGCCCATGTAGGCCCATTAACCCCCCGGGGGGTTCCGGTAACCTCCCGGTACTCTGGTAAAATGCCGATTTCACCCGGAACCATTCCGATGTCCAAACATAGGCTTCCAATATATCAATCTTTATGTCTCGACCATTCCGAGACTCCTCGTCATGTCCGTGATCACATCCGGGACTCCGAACAAACTTCGGTACATCAAAACTTATAAACTCATAATAAAACTGTCATCGAAACGTTAAGCGTGCGGACCCTACGGGTTCGAGAACTATGTAGACATGACCTAAAACCATTCTCAGTCAATAACCAATAGCGGGACCTGGATGCCCATATTGGTTCCTACATATTCTACGAAGATCTTTATCGGTCAAACCGCATAACAACATGCGTTGTTCCCTTTGTCAACGGTATGTTACTTGCCCGAGATTTGATCGTCGGTATCCAATACCTAGTTCAATCTCGTTACCGGCAAGTCTCTTTACTCGTTCTGTAATACGTCATCTCATAACTAGCTTATTAGTTATAATGCTTGCAAGGCTTAAGTGATGAGTATTACCGAGAGGGCCCAGAGATACCTCTCTGACAATCGGAGTGACAAAACATAATCTCGAAATACGCCAACTCAACATGTACCTTCAGAGACACCTGTAGTACTCCTTTATAATCACCCAGTTACGTTGTGACGTTTGGTAGTACCCAAAGTGTTCCTCCGGTAAACGGGAGTTGCATAATTCTCATAGTTACAGGAACATGTATAAGTCATGAAGAAAGCAATAGCAGAATACTAAACGATCAAGTGCTAAGCTAACGGGATGGGTCATGTCAATCACATTATTCTCCTAATGATGTGATCTCATTAATCAAATTACAACACATGTCTATGGTTAGGAAACATAACCATCTTTGATTAATGAGCTAGTCAAGTAGAGGCATACTAGTGACTATATGTTTGTCTATGTATTCACACATGTATCATGTTTCCGGTTAATACAATTCTAGCATGAATAATAAACATTTATCATGATATAAGGAAATAAATAATAACTTTATTATTACCTCTAGGGCATATTTCCTTCAGTCTCCCACTCGCACTAGAGTCAATAATCTAGATTACATAGTAATGATTCTAACACCCATGGAGTCTTGGTGCTGATCATGTTTTGCTCGTGAGAGAGGCTTAGTCAACGGGTCTGCAACATTCAGATCCGTATGTATTTTGCAAATCTCTATGTCTCCCACTTGGACTTGGTTCCGAATGGAATTGAAGTGTCTCTTGATGTGCTTGGTCCTCTTGTGAAATCTGGATTCCTTTGCCAAGGCAATTGCACCAGTATTGTCACAGAAGATCTTCATTGGTCCCGATGCACTAGGTATGACACCTAGATCGGAAATGAACTCCTTCATCCAGACTCCTTCATTTGCTGCTTCAGAAGCAGCTATGTACTCCGCTTCACATGTAGATCCTGCCACGACGCTTTGTTTAGAACTGCACCAACTTACAGCTCCACCGTTTAATAAAAACACGTATCCGGTTTGCGATTTAGAATCGTCCGGATCAGTGTCAAAGCTTGCATCGACGTAACCATTTATGACTAGCTCTTTGTCACCTCCATATACGAGAAACATATCCTTAGTCCTTTTCAGGTATTTCAGGATGTTCTTGACCGCTGTCAAGTGATCCACTCCTGGATTACTTTGGTACCTTCCTGACAAGCTTATTGCTAAGCATACGTCAGGTCTGGTACACAGCATTGCATACATGATAGAGCCTATGGCTGAAGCATAGGGAACATCTTTCATTTTCTCTCTATCTTCTGCTGTGGTCGGGCATTGAGTTTGACTCAACTTCACACCTTGTAGCACGGGCAAGAACCCTTTCTTTGCCTGATCCATCTTGAACTTTTTCAAAATTTTGTCAAGGTATGTGCTTTGTGAAAGTCCTATTAAGCGTCTTGATCTATCTCTATAGATCTTGATGCCCAATATGTAAGCAGCTTCACCGAGGTCTTTCGTTGAAAAACTTTTATTCAAGTATCCCTTTATGCTATCCAGAAATTCTATATCATTTCCAATTAATAATATGTCATCTACATATAATATTAGAAATGCTACAGAGCTCCCACTCACTTTCTTGTAAATACAGGCTTCTCCAAAAGTCTGTATAAAACCATATGCTTTGATCACACTATCAAAATGTTTATTCCAACTACGAGATGCTTGCACCAGTCCATAAATGGATCGTTGGAGCTTGCATACTTTGTTAGCACCTTCTGGATCAACAAAACCTTCTGGCTGCATCATATGCCAAATTTCATAATCATGAAATGCAGCAATAGCTAACATGATTCGGACAGACTTAAGCATCGCTACGGGTGAGAAAGTCTCATCGTAGTCAACCCCTTGAACTTGTCGAAAACCTTTCGCAACAAGTCGAGCTTTATAGATAGTTACATTACCATCAGCGTTAGTCTTCTTCTTAAAGATCCATTTATTCTCAATGGCTTGCCGATCATCGGGCAAGTCAACCAAAGTCCATACTTTGTTTTCATACATGGATCCCATCTCAGATTTCATGGCCTCTAGCCATTTTGCGGAATCTGGGCTCATCATCGCTTCCTCATAGTTCGTAGGTTCATCATGGTCAAGTAACATGACTTCCAAAATAGGATTACCGTACCACTCTGGTGCGGATCTTACTCTGGTAGACCTACGAGGTTCTGTAGAAACTTGATCTGAAGTTTCATGATCAATATCATCAGCTTCCTCACTGATTGGTGTAGTTGTCACAGGAACCGGTTCTTGTGATGAACTACTTTCCAATAAGGGAGTAGATACAGTTATCTCATCAAGTTCTACTTTCCTCCCACTCACTTCTTTCGAGAGAAACTCCTTCTCTAGAAAGGATCCGAATTTAGCAACGAAAATCTTGCCCTCAGATCTGTGATACAAGGTGTACCCAATAGTCTCCTTTGGGTATCCTATGAAGACACATTTCTCCGATTTGGGTTCAAGCTTATCTGGTTGAAGTTTCTTCACATAAGCATCGCAGCCCCAAACTTTAAGAAACGACAATTTTGGTTTCATGCCAAACCACAGTTCATAAGGCGTCGTCTCAACGGATTTTGATGGTGCCCTATTTAACGTGAATGCGGCCGTCTCTAAAGCATAACTCCAAAACGATAGCGGTAAATCAGTAAGAGACATCATAGATCGCACCATATCTAGTAAAGTGCGATTACGATGTTCGAACACACCATTACATTGTGGTGTTCCGGGTGGCGTGAGTTGCGAAACTATTCCGAATTGTTTCCAATGTAGACCAAACTTGTAACTCAAATATTCTCCTCCACGATCAGATCGTAGAAACTTTATTTTCTTGTTACGATGATTTTTCAACTGCACGATGATTTTCTTGTTACGATTATTTTCTTGTGCGATTACGACGTTCGGACACACCATCCCGTTAGCTTAGCACTTGATCGTTTAGTATTCTGCTATTGCTTTCTTCATGACTTATACATGTTCCTGTAAATATGAGAATTATGCAACTCCCATTTACCGGAGGAACACTTTGGGTACTACCAAACGTCACAACGTAACTGGGTGATTATAAAGGAGTACTACAGGTGTCTCCGAAGGTACATGTTGAGTTGGCATATTTCGAGATTAGGTTTTGTCACTCTGATTGTCGGAGAGGTATCTCTGGGCCCTCTCGGTAATACTCATCACTTAAGCCTTGCAAGCATTATAACTAATAAGTTAGTTATGAGATGACGTATTACAGAACGAGTAAAGAGACTTGCCGGTAACGAGATTGAACTAGGTATTGGATACCGACGATCAAATCTCGGGCAAGTAACATACCGATGACAAAGGGAACAACGTATGTTGTTATGCGGTTTGACCGATAAAGATCTTCGTAGAATATGTAGGAACCAATATGGGCATCCAGGTCCCGCTATTGGTTATTGGCCGAGAATGGTTTTAGGTCATGTCTACATAGTTCTCGAACCCGTAGGGTCCGCACGCTTAACGTTTCGATGACAGTTTTATTATGAGTTTATAAGTTTTGATGTACCGAAGTTTGTTCGGAGTCCCGGATGTGATCACGGACATGACGAGGAGTCTCGGAATGGTCGAGACATAAAGATTGATATATTGGAAGCCTATGTTTGGACATCGGAATGGTTTCGGGTGAAATCGACATTTTACCGGAGTACCGAGAGGTTACCGGAACCCCCCGGGGGGTTAATGGGCCTACATGGGCCACGAGGGAGAAGAGAGAAGGAGCCAGGAGGGGGCCGCGCGCCCCTCCCCCTCCTAGTCCGAATAGGACAAGGGAAGGGGGGCGGCGCCCCCCCTTTCCTTCCCCTCTTCCTCCTCTTTCCCCCCTTCTCCTACTCCTACTTGGAAAGAGGGAGTCCTACTCCCGGTGGGAGTAGGACTCCCCCCCTTGGCGCGCCCTCTTGGCCAGCCGCCTCCTCCCCCCTGGCTCCTTTATATACGGGGGCCGGGGGCACCCCAAAGACACACAAGTTGATCTACGGGTCGTTCCTTAGCCGTGTGCGGTGCCCCCTTCCACCATATTCCACCTCGGTCATATCGTCCCGAAGCTTAGGCGAAGCCCTGCGCCGGTAGAACATCAACATCGTCACCACGCCGTCGTGCTGACGGAACTCATCTCCGGAGCTCGGCTGGATCGGAGGCCGGAGATCGTCATCGAGCAGAACATGTGCTGAACTCGGAGGCCCCGTACGATCGGAGCTTGGATCGGTAGGATCGTGAAGACGTACGACTACATCAACCGCGTTGTTATAACGCTTCCACTAACGGTCTACGAGGGTACGTGGACATACACTCTCCCCTCTCGTTGCTATGCCATCAACATGATCTTGAGTGTGCGTAGGAAATTTTTTGAAATTACTACGTACCCCAACAGTGGCATCCGAGCCTAGGTTTTATGCGTTGATGTTATATGCACGAGTAGAACACAAGTGAGTTGTGGGCGATACAAGTCATACTGCTTACCAGCATGTCATACTTTGGTTCGGCGGTATTGTGAGATGAAGCTGCCCGGACCGACATTACGCGTACGCTTACGCGAGACTGGTTTCACCATTGCGAGCACTCGTGCTTAAAGGTGGCTGGCGGGTGTCTGTCTCTCTCACTTTAGCTGAATCGAGTGTGGCTACGCCCGGTCCTTGTGAAGGTTAAAACAGCACCAACTTGACAAACTATCGTTGTGGTTTTGATGCGTAGGTAAGAACGGTTCTTGCTCAGCCCGTAGCAGCCACGTAAAACTTGCAACAAAAAAGTAGAGGACGTCTAACTTGTTTTTGCAGGGCATGTTGTGATGTGATATGGTCAAGACGTGATCCTATATTTTATTGTATGAGATGATCATGTTTTGTAACCGAAGTTATCGGCAACTGGCAGGAGCCATATGGTTGTCGCTTTATTGTATGAAATGCAAACGCCCTGTAATTGCTTTACTTTATCACTAAGCGGTAGCGATAGTCGTAGAAGCAATAGATGGCGTAACGACAACGATGCTACGATGGAGATCAAGGTGTCGCACCGGTGACGATGGTGATCATGACGGTGCTTCAAAGATGGAGATCACAAGCACAAGATGATGATGGCCATATCATATCACTTATATTGATTGCATGTGATGTTTATCCTTTATGCATCTTATCTTGCTTTGATTGACGGTAGCATTTTAAGATGATCTCTCACTAATTATCAAGAAGTGTTCTCCTTGAGTATGCACCGTTGCGAAAGTTCTTCATGCTGAGACACCACGTGATGATCGGGTGTGATAGGCTCTACGTTCAAATACAACGGGTGCAAAACAGTTGCACACGCGGAATACTCAGGTTATACTTGACGAGCCTAGCATATACAGATATGGCCTCGGAACATGGAGACCAAAAGGTCGAGCGTGAATCATATAGTAGATATGATCAACATAGAAATGTTCACCATTGAAACTACTCCATCTCACGTGATGATCGGACATGGTTTGGTTGATTTGGATCACGTGATCACTTAGATGACTAGAGAGATGTCTGTCTAAGTGGGAGTTCTTAAGTAATATGATTAATTGAACTTAAATTTATCATGAACTTAGTACCTGATAGTATCTTGCTTGTCTATGTTTATTTGTAGATAGATGGCTCGTGCTGTTGTTCCGTTGAATTTTAATGCGTTCCTTGAGAAAGCTAAGTTGAAAGATGATGGTAGCAATTACACGGACTGGGTGCGTAACCTGAGGATTATCCTCATTGCTGCACAGAAAAGTTACGTCCTGGAAGCACCGCTGGGTGCCAGGCCTGCTGCTGATGCAACTGACGACGTTAAGAATTTCATAGTGCAGTTGAAAAATCATCGTAACAAGAAAATAAAGTTTCTACGATCTGATCGTGGAGGAGAATATTTGAGTTACAAGTTTGGTCTACATTGGAAACAATTCGGAATAGTTTCGCAACTCACGCCACCCGGAACACCACAACGTAATGGTGTGTCCGAACGTCGTAATCGCACTTTACTAGATATGGTGCGATCTATGATGTCTCTTACTGATTTACCGCTATCGTTTTGGAGTTATGCTTTAGAGACGGCCGCATTCACGTTAAATAGGGCACCATCAAAATCCGTTGAGACGACGCCTTATGAACTATGGTTTGGCAAGAAACCAAAATTGTCGTTTCTTAAAGTTTGGGGCTGCGATGCTTATGTGAAGAAACTTCAACCAGATAAGCTCGAACCCAAATCGGAGAAATGTGTCTTCATAGGATACCCAAAGGAGACTATTGGGTACACCTTCTATCACAGATCTGAGGGCAAGATTTTCATTGCTAAATTCGGATCCTTTCTAGAGAAGGAGTTTCTCTCGAAAGAAGTGAGTGGGAGGAAAGTAGAACTTGACGAGATAACTATATCTACTCCCTTATTGGAAAGTAGTTCATCACAAGAACCGGTTCCTGTGACAACTACACCAATCAGTGAGGAAGCTAATGATATTGATCATGAAACTTCAGATCAAGTTTCTACAGAACCTCGTAGGTCTACGAGAGTAAGATCCGCACCAGAGTGGTACGGTAATCCTATTTTGGAAGTCATGTTACATGACCATGATGAACCTACGAACTATGAGGAAGCGATGATGAGCCCAGATTCCGCAAAATGGCTAGAGGCCATGAAATCTGAGATGGGATCCATGTATGAAAACAAAGTATGGACTTTGGTTGACTTGCCCGATGATCGGCAAGCCATTGAGAATAAATGGATCTTTAAGAAGAAGACTGACGCTGAAGGTAATGTAACTGTCTATAAAGCTCGACTTGTTGCGAAAGGTTTTCGACAAGTTCAAGGGGTTGACTACGATGAGACTTTCTCACCCGTAGCGATGCTTAAGTCTGTCCGAATCATGTTAGCTATTGCTGCATTTCATGATTATGAAATTTGGCATATGATGCAGCTAGAAGGTTTTGTTGATCCAAAAGGTGTTAACAAAGTATGCAAGCTCCAGCGATCCATTTATGGACTGGTGCAAGCATCTCGTAGTTGGAATAAATGTTTTGATAGTGTGATCAAAGCATATGGTTTTATACAGACTTTTGGAGAAGCCTGTATTTACAAGAAAGTGAGTGGGAGCTCTGTAGCATTTCTGATATTATATGTAGATGACATATTATTAATTGGAAATGATATAGAATTTCTGGATAGCATAAAGGGATACTTGAATAAAAGTTTTTCAATGAAAGACATCGGTGAAGCTGCTTACATATTGGGCATCAAGATCTATAGAGATAGATCAAGACGCTTAATAGGACTTTCACAAAGCACATACCTTGACAAAATTTTGAAAAAGTTCAAGATGGATCAGGCAAAGAAAGGGTTCTTGCCCGTGCTACAAGGTGTGAAGTTGAGTCAAACTCAATGCCCGACCACAGCAGAAGATAGAGAGAAAATGAAAGATGTTCCCTATGCTTCAGCCATAGGCTCTATCATGTATGCAATGCTGTGTACCAGACCTGACGTATGCTTAGCAATAAGCTTGGCAGGAAGGTACCAAAGTAATCCAGGAGTGGATCACTTGACAGCGGTCAAGAACATCCTGAAATACCTGAAAAGGACTAAGGATATGTTTCTCATATATGGAGGTGACAAAGAGCTAGTCATAAATGGTTACGTCGATGCAAGCTTTGACACTGATCCGGACGATTCTAAATCGCAAACCGGATATGTGTTTTTATTAAACGGTGGAGCTGTAAGTTGGTGCAGTTCTAAACAAAGCGTCGTGGCGGGATCTACATGTGAAGCGGAGTACATAGATGCTTCTGAAGCAGCAAATGAAGGAGTCTGGATGAAGGAGTTCATTTCCGATCTAGGTGTCATACCTAGTGCATCGGGACCAATGAAGATCTTCTGTGACAATACTGGTGCAATTGCCTTGGCAAAGGAATCCAGATTTCACAAGAGGACCAAGCACATCAAGAGACGCTTCAATTCCATTCGGAACCAAGTCCAAGTGGGAGACATAGAGATTTGCAAAATACATACGGATCTGAATGTTGCAGACCCGTTGACTAAGCCTCTCTCACGAGCAAAACATGATCAGCACCAAGACTCCATGGGTGTTAGAATCATTACTATGTAATCTAGATTATTGACTCTAGTGCAAGTGGGAGACTGAAGGAAATATGCCCTAGAGGTAATAATAAAGTTATTATTTATTTCCTTATATCATGATAAATGTTTATTATTCATGCTAGAATTGTATTAACCGGAAACATGATACATGTGTGAATACATAGACAAACATATAGTCACTAGTATGCCTCTACTTGACTAGCTCATTAATCAAAGATGGTTATGTTTCCTAACCATAGACATGTGTTGGCAAGTAACATACCGATGACAAAGGGAACAACGTATGTTGTTATGCGGTTTGACCGATAAAGATCTTCGTAGAATATGTAGGAACCAATATGGGCATCCAGGTCCTCTATTGGTTATTGACCGAGAATGGTTTTAGGTCATGTCTACATAGTTCTCGAACCCGTAGGGTCCGCACGCTTAACGTTTCGATGACAGTTTTATTATGAGTTTATAAGTTTTGATGTACCGAAGTTTGTTCGGAGTCCCGGATGTCGTGGATTTGTCACGGCAGATGTCCTTAGTGTCAGGACTTAGTCGCGAGGCCAACGCATCTATGTGGTAGCTTGAGAGGGGTTGAGTGGGACGAGAGACGCAGCGCGGATCAACACGCAAGACAAGGATTTAGACAGCGTCGGGCCCCGGGAAACATCATCCGGTAATAGCCCTACATGCTGTTTGAGGCTAGGTCTCATTATCATCATGAGGGAGTCGCCGTAAACCGGCTCTCCTCTTTATGTCTAGCCCTAAGATTGTTTCTTCTTGCTTGTTGCCTGTAACTTCTAACTCGTCCCTCTTTGGGGAGCCCTGCCCCTCCTTATATATGTTGAAGGGGCGGGTTACATGTGGAGTCCTATTAGGATTAGGACTAGTCTATCTCTAATACAAACCGGATACAAGTCCTAGTTTTAACTCCTTGTAAGGCAAATATTCCTTTCCTCTTAAACCGGCCCACCATAGTTGAACCGGCCTTCATGAACCGCCCGTTGGGCCACCGGGTCTTGTTGCTCCTCTGGCCCGCCTGCCGGATTACCAATGAGCTGTAAACCGTCCGGTCTGTGCAGGTCGTCGGTGAATCTCCAAGTCCGGCCGGTTTATCCTTCCGGCCGGTTTACGCCGCGGGGCATATCCCCGACATTAGCCCCCAAGTTTAGCTTGGATTTATCCATGGTAAACTTATGCTGCAAATAAACACCAGAACAATTCTGACAGGTTGTGCTCCGGGTTAAGAATTCTTGTGGACCGACACTGATCATCCTTAAGTCCTTGTTATTTCCTCCTTCTAGAAAATCCATGTCAATAACCAGCTTCATACTCAAATTACTGCCATTGGTTTCTCATAGAAAAACATTGTGAAGAATAATCCACTTGAATCGGCTTCCAAAGCGGCGGTTTAAGAAATATTGGTCTTGAAATACTCATCTGATATTCAGCCGGCTTGAAGATGCAGAACTTGCCGGTTTATCATTGCCAAGAATTGTCGGGTTATAAAAACTGATAATTCCAGGTCATGATTGTTGCAGACACCGGTTCATGATTGTTGCCAACACCGGTTTAAGATTATTGATGACACCGGGTTGCAGCCACAGGGTCATAATGATTGGTGACGCCGGGTCAATCTAGTTTGCTCAAACAGAGAATTTGAAAATATTTCCTGGATAATAATATAATACCTATAGCCCCCAAGTCTTGAGTAGAACAAAGTGATGGCTTAAGACTTGCTTCAATATAAATACTGTCACTATCGAAGAAATCCATGTTGTTCATCCCAGTCACTTAATAAAACTGAATACTCCATATTATGTAGCCCCCAAGTGCCGGGTTGTTATGCTTGCAGCAACCTGGGACTTGTAATTTCCTAATGCTCATAAAAACTTCAACCAGTGTAGCCCCCAAGGGCCGGGTCATTATGCAATAATGAGCAGGGACTTTGATATATACTTCAATGAAAATAACATCATATAATGTAACCCCCATCATGGGGCTTGAATTCACGTCCACAAGGTTAAGAGCCTTGTGCTTTACCAACTGAGCAGTGGACCCTTCAATATAATGAATAAAAAGCTTTATACCTTGAATTGTTTAACAGGAGCAATTGGTAGCCCCCAAGGGCCGGCTCATTATAATGTGATGAGTCGGGTCTTCAATAAGATGAACAAAGAATGACTTTGCATTAGCCCCCAAGTGTCATGGTGCATGCTTGCAGCGACATGAGACTTGCATATTTAATGTAATCTGAACTTTAATAATGTAGCCCCCAAGTGCCGGGTTGTAAGCCTGCCGCAACTCGGGACTATTCCTTCAATTGTAGAATAAAAGCCATATCCATTGATAACATAATATCCATTGCGCTAAAGCGACTTTGAAAACCTCAATCATAATATTAATAACCATAAAAATCCAGCCATGTTGGCTATTCAAGATAATATAATCCGGTATGAAACCTTATTCATCCAATATCATAATGAAAATTCAGCCAAGTTTGGCTATTTGAATAATATAACCCAATCATTTATAAGCGCATGATTCCAATGGCGCAATCCAAATATATACTGGCGACGTATAGTCCAAAGCCAGGCCGGTTTAATAAACACCGGATAATTTCCCATCATATACTGGCGATTTATCGTCTTAAAGCTAGGCCGGTTTAATAAACACCGGATAATTTATAATCACGCTTTATTCAACCTGCTTCTGCACACAACAAGTTTAAAGTGTCCTGGCGGTTTACCGCCGGACGGGTCATAATGCCCAACATATAACCCAGGTTTATAACCAAGGCTGCACTTAAGAATAATCAAATATGAAATATATCATACCTGTGACATTGAATCACATTGTTGGCTTTACCAACTTTTTGTAGTAAGGATGATAATCCCAATCTTGAGTAATGATAACTCCTTTCATACTGTGCCAGTTTATGATAAACCGTACCGGGTTGTGATAAACACCAGTTTAACCATATATAATACTGGCGACTCGTAGTCGAAACTAGACCGGGCTGATAGTCTCCGGATTATGATTTGATCATGTACTGACAACTTGTAATTGAAAGTCAAACCAGGTTAATGAACACCGGTTTACTCCATAATAAGATGGTAACATAAAATCAAAAAAATCAAACCGGGTAAATAGTCTCCGGATTAAGAATTGACCGTGTTCTGTCAATTGACAGTCGAACCGGTTTGCGAATTTTGTCGGTTTAAGAACGCAACAAAGAAGAAATATTTATTAAAGAAAATTTCAAGCAAAGGCAATAATAAAACCGTTTGCAAAAATATGCTATACTGAGCTGATCAGATGGTGTTACCATGGTCGGACAGGACCAAGCCCCCAATAGGAGTGACAATGATTCAAGTCAGCCAGGTCCCCAAATGATTCGTGGCATATATGCCAGATCAAGAGGCGTGGCAATGGTTCGGGTTCGACCAAGCCCCCAAGTGATTTTGTGGCCTTAGGCCAACCAAGAGGCGTGACTGGTTCAGACTTGACCATGTCCCCAAATGATCTGGTGGCTGTCGCCTATCAAAAGGTGTCGCGTTGGTTCGGACACGACCAAGGCCCCCAGTGATATAAAAAGCAAATTTCAAGGGGTAAACCGGAGGCCGCTTTAAGACAGAACCTCCGTGTAACCACGCATGATGTAAAAAAGAACAGAGACCCCGCTTTATTAAGCAGAAGCCCCCATGTGATCAATATGTCAGGCCAATAAGGCAGGATATCCATGTTTGAACCGCGCATCATGGCAGCAGGTCCTCTTCGGTAATTTTTAACTTCTTTTGCAAGAGATAAATTCTTCTTGAACTGGGATCTTGAACCGGATATTGAGAGCTTCAAAGCTTTTGTGGGAGACATATTTCCCTTGACCCGGATTTTAAACCGGAATCTTCATTTTCAGCCGGAAATTTTCTGACGGTCTTTAAACTCGAACTTGCGAGAAGTTAATTCCTTTTTGAACCAGAAATTCTTATACCGGATTTGAGAGCTTCAGTGAGACTGGCTTCCCTTGAACCGGATTTTAAACCGGAATCTTTTCTGATGACTCGGAACTTCTTCATTGAGCCGGGATTTGTAATTGTCATATACTTTCTAAGCCGGAAATTCTCTGACGGCCTTCAAATAACAGTAGCCTCCGGGACCGGGTTATCTTTCCCTCCATTGTCCTGGGGTTTTTAAATTTGCTGAAAACTGGCAAGATTTGCTGAGTCATGTCATCGTAGCCCCTGAGTCTCAAGGTGACTCGAGGAGTTGGCTTGAAACTCTCCATATTTGACCGTGATATAAACCGGCATAACTTGTATATGATTGGTGTTGATAGCATGATGTGAATCCATAGAAGGTTGAGGTGACTGCGGCGGGTTATAAATGATCCCGTATGAGCCGTGTCATCAACTCGGCCAATGGTTCCTTCCAACTGGTGATTTGAAGTTAACCAAACTGTAATGGCGGCGACTTGTGCGCCTGCCCACTGAATCACCCAGTGCAGACAGCGGTTGATAGTATATGATAATTTGCCTCCATTTTGCTTGAAAGAAAACCGGGCTTCCCAAATAGTGACTTGCTCATACTCAGTAAACAGCTCATGCAAACAGGTGCGGCCCGGTGTGTTGGTGTAGACCAGGCCGCGAGAGGCGGGCGAAAAGGACGACCTCAGCATCAGAGGCCGCTCAGATAGATGAACCGGCCGCGGTGTTGTAAACCGGCGCAGGCGAGTCAACCACGTCGTTTTGATGTAGTGAACAATTGTCCTGCATCAACAATATTGCAGACCAAGGCAAATATAAACTGCTCTTTGACAAAAACAATATGTGCCCATGACATATATTTAAAATAGATATCACCTGATGTGTCAGGCCAGAAATAATCCGCCATGAAGTTGATGATCACTAGGTTAAGTTGAAATCACTCACGGGTGAGTCGGCCGCGGGAGCAGACAGATGAATCAACCGCACCGTTTGTAAACCGGCCGCGAGTGCGGACGGGTGAGTCGTCCGTGGCGTTGTAAGCCGGCGCGGTCGCGAGAGACGGCCACGGCGTTGTAAGCCGGCGCAGGAGTCCGTTGAGTAACGACGACCACCTGTGCCACAAGATGTTGGCGTGCCCCCATCTCCGCGGTATAATATCACTCTTTGTCATAAATAATTGCCGGGTGAGCCGGCCGCGGCATCGTAAACCGGCGCGAACGGGAAGAGTCGGCAACGGCGTTGTAAGCCGGTGCGGACGGGCGAGACGGCCGCGGGCGCGGACGACGAGTCAGTTGCATGTGTTGATGCAGTGGGGGGTGACTTTTGCACGTATCCGTCCAGCAACACGTCACGAACAAATGCTCAATGCAAAAATAATATTGGTGCACGCTCCTTTGAGACACCTTTTTGAAGGAATAATGGACCTGCGAAAAAATATTACAAGACCAAGTAATTGTTCCTTGATGAAAATAATATGCGTTAAGAAAATAATAGGTATAGATATTTTCACCAGATGAACAGGATGTTGTTGTTGGATGATACTGGACGCAGTCGTCGGACGAAAAAAAAAAACAGTCCGTCTAGATGTACATCCAAATGATGTAGCACTAGCCCCAAGAGGCCTTCTTTGGTCTTTGAGGCCGTACATTAATCCTCCGCCTGAGCAAACTTGGTTGCACTTTATTGTACATATTCCCAGCTACTTCCTCGTATTGGTCTCCAGCCTCTTTGTTGCATGAGTTGACTAGACAGAGAGCGCGGGCGGGTCAGGCGGAGCAGCAGCAGAAGCAAGCAACGGCGACTCACAGGCGGGGGTGGTGAGCTGGCTGGGCGCAGCAAAAACCGGCCAGAGCAGCGATTCAGCGCGGAACTGTGACGGGGCGGGCCAGAGGTGAAGGCTGGTGATTTTGGGAGCACTGCATTTCTCAAAACAGCGGGTGAGCTACAGCAGCACATGGCCAGACCCGGCCGCGCGCAGCGGCAGGCGGCTCACGGTGCGGAGCGGTTTGCCGGGGCATCTCGGGTGGCCACTTGGCCGGCTCACAGGTAGAGGCTGAATCATCGTAGTCCAGGACCGAATCCGTGTCCACGTCCCTGTCTTCCTCCGGGTCATGGCCAGTTCTGTTGACTCAGTCCGTGTCCCCCTCAAAGCAGGGTTCTTCTTTCCTCTTCTTGTATTGACCTTACCATGAGTATGACTCTATAGTTACCATTGTTTTCTTCCGACTAGTAGTACTCAAGTAGTACTAGCTCTTCTCCCAGAAAAGAATACGTGATGTTGGTTTTCACGTGGCAGAGTGCTAGTTTGAATAGTACTAGTCTAGGAGTACTTTTGCTTTGGTCTTGTGCACTTGTCCGTAGATGGTACGGCATGGCCGTGTTTCCTCGACCGGCCACGCGTGGCTGCAGCTAATTTTGCCTCCGATCCGGCAAACGAGACGCCTTTGGTGGATTTCTGCAACTGTGTAAGGGAATCTTCCTGTTGGTCTCGGTAACTTTTGTAGAACACTGCAGCGGAAATCAATCCAGATGTGTCACTTTGTCGTATTGGTAATTTGACTGGCTTCGTGGATCGCTAAACGCCGCGCACAACAGTTGCCTCGAAAATTTGATCACGTCCATCTGATTGCTCAATGACACGAGGACTAAATTCCTGTTGACCTCTTGCATATCGGCAGATTGCCTGATAACGGCGACAGACAAGTTGTAACCCTAATTTTCTTGAACCTTAAATCTCATAGATATAAAATCTAAACTGACCCACTTGAAGTTGATGCAAACCCTTCCAAACCGGCTCATCCAAAAAATTGCAAACTTCTCGATCCCTGGAAAGATCCCTCCAAGAACTCAACACCACCGTGCGCGGGCCCCACGATGGGCGCCAACTGTCGTGGATTTGTCACGGCAGATGTCCTTAGTGTCAGGACTTAGTCGCGAGGCCAACGCATCTATGTGGTAGCTTGAGAGGGGTTGAGTGGGACGAGAGACGCAGGGCGGATCAACACGCAAGACAAGGATTTAGACAGCTTCGGGCCCCGGGAAACATCATCCGGTAATAGACCTACATGCTGTTTGAGGCTAGGTCTCATTATCATCATGAGGGAGTCGTCGTAAACCGGCTCTCCTCTTTATGTCTAGCCCTAAGATTGTTTCTTCTTGCTTGTTGCCTGTAACTTCTAACTCGTCCCTCTTTGGGGAGCCCTGTCCCTCCTTATATATGTTGAAGGGGCGGGTTACATGTGAAGTCCTATTAGGATTAGGACTAGTCTATCTCTAATACAAACCGGATACAAGTCCTAGTTTTAACTCCTTGTAAGGCAAATATTCCTTTCCTCTTAAACCGGCCCACCATAGTTGAACCGGCCTTCATGAACCGCCCGTTGGGCCACCGGGTCTTGTTGCTCCTCTGGCCCGCCTGCCGGATTACCAATGAGCTGTAAACCGTCCGGTCTGTGCAGGTCGTCGGTGAATCGCCAAGTCCGGCCGGTTTATCCTTCCGGCCGGTTTACGCCGGGGGGCATATCCCCGACACTGGATGTGATCACGGACATGACGAGGAGTCTCGGAATGGTCGATACATAAAGATTGATATATTGGAAGCCTATGTTTGGACATCGGAATGGTTTCGGGTGAAATCGGCATTTTACCGGAGTACCGGGAGGTTACCGGAACCCCCCGGGGGGTTAATGGGCCTACATGGGCCACGAGGGAGAAGAGAGAAGGAGCCAGGAGGGGGCCGCGCGCCCCTCCCCCTCCTAGTCCGAATAGGACAAGGGAAGGGGGGCGGCGCCCCCCCTTTCCTTTCCTTCTTCCTCCTCTTTCCCCCCTTCTCATACTCCTACTTGGAAAGAGGGAGTCCTACTCCCGGTGGGAGTAGGACTCCCCCCCTTGGCGCGCCCTCTAGGCCGGCCGCCTCCTCCACCCTGGCTCCTTTATATACGGGGGGGGGGGCGGCACCCCAAAGACACACAAGTTGATCTACGGATCGTTCCTTAGCCGTGTGCGGTGCCCCCTTCCACCATATCCCACCTCGGTCATATCGTCGCGAAGCTTAGGCGAAGCCCTGCGCCGGTAGAACATCAACATCATCACCACGCCGTCGTGCTGACGGAACTCATCTCCGGAGCTCGGCTAGATCGAAGGCCGGAGATCGTCATCGAGCAAAACGTGTGCTGAACTCGGAGGCCCCGTACATTCGGAGCTTGGATCGGTCGGATCATGAAGACGTACGACTACATCAACCGCGTTGTTATAACGCTTCCGCTAACGGTCTACGAGGGTACGTGGACATACACTCTCCCCTCTCGTTGCTATGCCATCAACATGATCTTGAGTGTGCGTAGGAAAATTTTGAAATTACTACGTTCCCCAACATCATGTCAATCACATTATTCTCCTAATGATGTGATCTCATTAATCAAATGACAACACATGTCTATGGTTAGGAAACATAACCATCTTTGATTAATGAGCTAGTCAAGTAGAGGCATACTAGTGACTATATGTTTGTCTATGTATTCACACATGTATCATGTTTCTGGTTAATACAATTCTAGCATGAATAATAAACATTTATCATGATATAAGGAAATAAATAATAACTTTATTATTGCCTCTAGGGCATATTTCCTTCACTGCATCCCTCAGAGTGTTGGTCCGGTCGCTGACAAGGTAGAGTAGGGCATGAAGACACGAGCCAACTCACGGTACTCAAGGCGCCGTTGTCTCCCATGCCCTAATTTTCCTCGTCCGAGCCCAGAAATCGAACGGTGCCGGTGGACGTCAGATCGGTGATGGATCCGTCCTGGGACGGGCCGACAGCGTCCACCATGACGCGTTTGCGGCGCCCAAACTGCTACACCATACGGGGTGCCAGAGAATGCGACTCCACTTCGACAACGTCTACCGCCGTGAGGGATGCCACTGCCTCACACGGCGGGCATGCCGTGCCATGTTTTCGTCAGACGACACCCATGGTGTGTCCCAATGCTCGGCGCGCCAACGGAGGGGTTGCACGTCCGCCACCGCATTCAGACGCCAGACGGATCGCACCGCTTCTGGTGATGCAGCGATGACACACCTAGCACCGAATCTATACACCATTTGGGCGGACGTAATGGATTCCCGACGGAAGGAGTCCGAGCGCTGCCGTGCACGGGCCTCCTCCCGGGAGCGACGAAGCGTAAGACGGACGACCGTCTCCTCGGGGCTGCGTGGGATGAGCTCGGGATCAACGGATCTGAAGGTAAAGGACTCGGATCTGCTGCCCACCATGCCGGAGACGGACGGGAGCTTGAGTGGCGGAGGGGAGTGGAGTGAAGTGGCTACTGTTTGGTCCGGCGAGCGAATGGGGAGGAATATATGTGGGATCAGGTGGGCTAGCGTTGGCCGGGTCCGACGTACAAACGCACTCGGGCGCGTCCATATCCGTCCCATATTTAGACTGGATATGGGGGGTGCCGGTCAGTCTAGGCGTTTGTGACCCGTTTGAGGCGTCGGTCTGGGTCAAATTTCGTGACCGACCGACGCCCGGGCGGCCTGCTCGGGTGTTTGAGGCGCCCAACTGTTGATGCTCTAAGTAAAACACTGGTCCGTCTTTGATTCTAGCTCTAGCTTGACCCCATCAGCTTTGGCACGCGTGACAATTCGGGTCATGTTGCCGTGCTCTGCCAAGTGAGCCTTTCCCTAAGTCAAATTAGCCGTCTAGCATGGCAAGGTATGCATAGAGCCATTGATATCGATGTTGCTTTTGTAGCATAAGCACGATTAGTTCTTGACTAAAAGGTGAGTGCGGTCATTTTATCTTAAAAACCCGTGATGATGATCCGAACAGAGTATAAAGTCCTAGTGCGGTGTCGGGATTTGAGCGCTGATGGCTAACAATTCATCAGCATTGCCTACTTTTGCTAAGCTTGTAAAAATTATCAAGATTTCTTTTTTACGTACCTTCAATTTAGATCATATTGTGAGTAATTCATTCCATGATTCTAGGAACAGGTGTGAAATGCATCTTGGCCAGAGGGTACATGCATAGCTGGTCGCTTTTGGGGCGCCACATTTCGGCAAGACCGGTGGTGGACACTATCTAGCCCTTCAGAGCATTACTAGTAGAACCCTCAAACCCTCAAACCCTCACTAGCGTTTTAAGAATCCAAAAATGGTCTTTTTATGCACTTTTACGGGTTAAAAAATAGGGGCAAAGATTAGAACCCTCAAACCCAACCCTTACAACGGAATATTTCCCATGAACGATATTGTCGTTGCGGGCATACCGTCGAGCACCTCATGCACGACAGCCGGAGGGCAGCGCGGGGGCGGAGGGCGGATGGCAGGGCGGGCGCGGGCGGAGGGCAGAGGCCAGGGGGTGGGAGGCGAAGGCGGAGGGCACGGGGACGGGAGGCGGAGGGCGTGGGAGCGGGCACGGGCCGAAGGGCAGTGGCGGAGGGCGCGGAGTCGGAGGGGCACGGGAGGAGGAGAGGCCGGGGGGCGGGAGGCGGAGGCGGCGGGCGGGCGCACGGGAGTAGAAGCCGGCGGGGCGGCGGGCGGGCGCGCGGGAGTAGAAGCCGGCGGGGCGGCGGGCGGCGCGGGCGGCGGGGCGGATGGCGACGGCCGGGGGCGGGGCGAGCGCGGCCGCGGCCGGGAGGAGGTGGAGGAGAGGCCGGCGGCTGGGGGCTGGGCGGGCGCGGGCGCGCGGGAGGTCGACGGGGCGGCCGGCGGCGGAGGGGGCGACTAGCAGCGGCGGACGCGGGCGTGGGCGCGGGCGCGGGAGTTGGCGCGAGGATAACCGCCAAGTGAGGGTTGGGGTAGGTTTTGCTCCCCAACCCTTACTTCTGAGAGTTGGGAGAGGGTTTGAGGGTTGGACCCTTAAAAAAATTTAAGGGTTTGAGGGTTAAGGGGTTCTAGTCTACGCGATTTTTTGCTCGCAAACTGCAAAAAAGCAGTTATTTATAAGGGTTTAAGGGTTTGAGGGTTCTACTAGTAATGCTCTAAGTGGGAGCCCAAATGACCAGTTTCGTGCCGTGCTCAATCCTTCCGCTTTCATTTTGGGCCTGCTGCTCCCAAATTACAGTTTTGCATAACAAGCTCCGGAATTCCAAATATCTTATTTGTTGGTGTTGATGGAGACGGCGAGCAGCGGCCAGTGTCAGTCGTCCGCTTCATCGACCTTCGGCGGCGGTTCAACAGGATGGGCGCGTCTGCATGTGCTTGTCGGCAGCACAATTTTTTTTCTGATAAAGGGTGGATTTTATTGGCTTAAAGAGGAGCATCAAGAGGATACAAATTCAAAAAGCACATATCCGGCCTCTGCATAGTTAGGATGCACACAGCCAACACCAACACACGCACACAAAAAACACGCCATATAGTAAAGTCATATAAGACAAAAGCTATGTGTAGGCGAGTAAAAGAAAAACCCGAAGCGACCAGATCCACGATCAGCAAACTATATCAACGATCATATCCGCATCAACCATCTCATGACATCACACAGACGACGAGGTTCTTCAACAGTAACACCTTCAAGAAGGGAGAGACACTCAAGTGTTGCCGTCACCGAATCCAACCACCAAGGTCTGAATCTAGGTTTTCACCCTGAAGAATCAGTGCAAGCATATCCGAGGAATGCCTTCAACAAGATAACGACGTAAAAAAACATCGTCATTGCCAGGTATAACCAGCTCAGGTCAACCTAGGCTTTCACCCCGGATCTCGCGACGGGGTGCTCACAGCACCACCTTCGAAGTCACTCAAGTGTTGTCGCCACCACTTTTCCATAATCCCAGCAGCTACATACGATGCGACAGCTGCCACTGCATAACCATTCCTCTGCGTCAAGCCGGCGTCTATAGTTTGCATCTCACCACCGAAGTCAACCATTGGACATAGAGAGATGAACCCTCCTGAAGATCCTCGGTGACCACCGTCGCCGTGGAGCCGCAAGAGGTCACTGCAACATAGTCTGCAGTCACCCCACTCGACCGATCGAATCTGGATCACCACCACCAAGCCGTCCAGATCTGAATTAAGCAACCACGCCGGGTCGGTCATAAACAGACCACGATCCAGAGTCGCCGGAGCCCGCGACCTCGTTGCCTCCACGCCCTGCAGCAAGCCGGAGCCAAGCCACAAGAAGAGACAAACCAGCGTCGCACGAAGGCGCCCATCCAGCAGAGGGCAGTCTTGCCGTCGCGGGAGAGCTGTGCCGCCCGACCATCAAGTCGCCGCAACAGGACGCCCATGCAGCAAGTGGAGTTGCATCGTTGTCCCGTGCAGCCATGAACCGAGGAGCTTTCCCCATGCAGCCGCCGCCACACACAGATCAAGAGCGCCGAGGAGCCGCCCGCCGCCAGAGAGAAATCCCACCGCCGCCGGCACTGCGTGGGCCTTGCCCGGCGGCACGCGTCGGCGGCGGTGGGGGAGGAGGGAGGTGGTGGGGAGCCGAGGCCTGCTAGGGTTGGGGCGCCCCGGTGCCGCTCGGGAGCGGCACAGACGGCAGCACAACTTAGGACTGTCCTAGGGGAGATGAAGGCATACAGCGGCAATCGATTAATTCTGTTTCCCTGCTCGATTGATTGGGGGCTCTAAACAGATCGTGTGCCGGCTAGAGCCTACGGAGAGACGAAACATTAGCAAATTGCCAAGCTATAAAACCTCCTTTTTCAAAAATAATAATAATCCTCAAACCAATCTTTGAGCTGAACAATATCAGTCGTTGTATCAACTTAATACTACACCTTAAATTCGGGATGTATCCTAAAAAATCTCTTTTGCAAAGATATAATAACTAAGATCATGCATGGGTAGAATCATCCAAGAAAATATGACAATCTAAGATCATCTATACCAATATAAAAAGACCCAAAGAGCCAGATCCAATTAATATTACCATCAAATCATGTCAATCCGATGACCTAGACTGCTTCAATGTCGAGCGCTCAACACATTTAGCGTGCAGTTAATTTCATGCCAAATATAGTGCTAATCACATAATAACACATAAATAATATTCTACTTAATATCCGCATGCACTTAATATAATTCCAAATTAACCGTGCATTGCACGTACACATTGACTAGTTTTGGTAAAGGAAAAGAATTTGTTGCTCGAGTCAAACAAAAAACAATTATGCCTTATAAGAAAAATAGAACATATCTTCTTGCAAAAAAAAAGAAATAAAACATATCAGTACTTATTTTTGCAATGCAGATCTTTATTTAAACAAGCTAGCACTCGGTCAGAGATGAAATTCCTTCACATCCGAAAGAGCGCAGATGGGGTTGCAAGGAGGACACTTTTTCTGGCACTCGTCACTTGTGGCGAAACACGGGGCATCGGGCTTGTTGAGGCAGCAGTAGCAGTCTACTCCATGTGGTGAATCAGGTGAACCACATTTCTTTGGGACACAAAACTTCACACTGAACTTGCTTTCATTGATATCATAATCCAGATTGGTCTTTCTTCCAGCCTCGAGACGACCTGTTGCATATTTTGAGTATATATCTGCATCAGTTTGCTGTTTTAATTGAAAGGAAAGTTTTGGTTCGGAGTACACTGATTGAAAAGGTGAATGATTTGCCATTGTTAAAAATATGAAGGTAATGGCAAGAATACTCACACTCTGCAATCCCTGCGACCCAACCGATGAACAAGATGGCCATCACATAGGCGAGGCGGCTCTTTGTCATATCGATTATTTGTATTGTACACACGAGAGGAAGATGGTTTGAGGGAAACGTGACACTCGGGCCATCAGCTCGTGATTGATTTATATCAAACTTCAAGGACGTGAATGGCTAGGATTAGATTGCCTAATCACGTGTACAAGGTATGCCATTACCATATCAATCTCAACAATCCAAATAAGATCGGGTTGATACGGTAGGGTAAGATTGCCTAATCAACTATACAATGTGTGATACATCACCGTGTCAATCTCAACAAATCAAATCAGATTTACCGTATCAATCTCAACAATCCAAATCAAATTGGGTTGATACGGTAGGGTAGGGTAAGATTGCCTAATCACCTACACAATGTATGATACATCACCTTATCAATCTCAACAATCCAAATCAGATTTACCGTATCAATCTCAACGATCCAAATCAGATTGGGTTGATACGGTAGGGTAAGATTGCCTAATCACCTATACAAGGTATGATACATTACCATATCAATCTCAACAATCCCGACGCAAAAAGAAAAAATCTCAACAATCCGAATCAGATCGGGTTGATACGGTAGGGTAAGATTTCCCAATCAACTATAAAAGGTGTGTGCTTTATAAAAAAACTATACAAGGTGTGTGCTTTAAACAATTTTTGCCGATTGATTTTTTAGCCTGGCTTCACAAATGGGGCACGCAACGACCACTAGACATCTTTTAAAAGATTTTATTTATCATGAGAGCTTTTTTTAAACAATCAGACTCACTGAACGCGCATCGTCAAAAATCCACTTGAATCCTGCTGGGCTAGGGATACCACTGCCCGCTTAACCATCTAACCACAGTTTGGTTCACTCTCATGAGAGCTTGTGTAGTGTCTTTTATGTCACATTCGCTAGTTTTTTCTGTTTACCCGAAAGAATAAAGTGAAGTGAATTAATAATGTCAACCAAGCTACTACCTTCATAACTAAATATAAGACATTTTTGCAGTTTAAACTGAAATACAAAAATGTTTTAGAGCATTTACAACCACATGTTGCAAATCTGGCTCTCATACGTCCGCGGACGCACCCAGACCATTTGCAACCACATACCCTATTTCTGGAACACCTATTACATGCAGCGCCATACACAACGATCATCCCATCCGTCTTGGCCCGTTTGCGCTGTCAAAACACATCGAAAATTGCTCATACTTAAGATTTTCACATCCGTATTAGTCCCACTTCGCCGTGTGACGAGCTAGTTGTCCGGGTTAAATAGCCGGGTTATTGGATCATTTGTAAAAAAGGTAGATTGTTACTACGAATCTTCTATGTTTATCATAGTCAGGATCTATCTCCTTTACTAGGGAAACAATCATGTTTGTACTGTTTTGTATGAATCACAAATTGTCAATGAAAATCAATGAACAAAATAAAAAATGTACTGTCATTGTAATAGGGGTATCAATGTACATGCATGAGACGAACTTGACACTCGACGAACAATCATCAACTAATTAAATGCAGTCTAGTGTCAAGTTATCTCGCAATGATAATTGATAGACCTGTACAACAATAAAGAAGCTTGCCGGCGCGGCTATTTAAGCCGGTCGGCGTCCGCCTCACCCGACGATGTGGTGCCCCGATGAGAGGATGGAGTTTCAGTCGCTGTAGGTGGGACCGCTACGTCGTACAACGGGGTCAGTGGACGCGCCTGGGCGTGCCTGGGCGCCCCATATCAGCCTCATATTTGAGCTGGATACGATGGGTGCCGCTCAGCCGGGCGTTTGAGACCCGTTAGAGGCGTCCGGCTAAGTGAAAATTTTATGACCGGTTAGTGACTGGACGGCTTGTTCTGGCATTTGTGTAAGGTTTGGGATGCAGATTCTTATTAAGAGTCAGCTGGTCAGACACGAGTACCACGGGGTGACGTACGAGTTTAGTTGACCCATTAAACATTGGAACATTTGGTTGTTTATTTTGTTTATAACAACGAATATAACATGCGTAAGCATGATGAAACATATAGTCCTATCATATTAGCCGGCACTTTGGAACCTGATACCATCGCGTACTAGTCAGGTTGGATATTGTGTAAACTGGATAGGCTTTCGGTATCGACAAGTTTTTGAACGCAAGCGCCCATATACATGCGCATACACTTACTTTTATGAAGGCACACACGCACACTTTATTTTTATGAGCATCTCCGAAAGACTGAGCCGGTATATTATATTAAAATTTATGAAGTCACCGTAAACACCTCGTCGTTGATAGGAACGTCTCCTTCCACTGAATGCGCATCATTGAAAATTCTGAAATAAATCCAGGAATAAATACGAGCACCAGGATTTGAACCCTGATGGGTTGAGGATACCATAGTCCTTCTAACCATCCAACCATAAGTTCATGTTCTCCTTTTTAAAGTTTATTAGGTTAATCCATTCATTTACACTGGATTAGCTTAAATACTAGGGGAAATTAATCAGCAGAGAACCCCCCCCCCCCCCTCCCCCACCTAATGATTATAGCTCTTATGCCATGTCGACGTCTGCTGACCGCAAAGAAAAATACTAGGAAATCAACCAAAATTCAGAAAGTAAAAATAAAACAATACCTCACAGAAAAATACTAGGAAATCAACCAAAATTAAGAAAATAAAGATGAAACAAAAGGTTAGGAACTTATAAAATAAAGGTAATATAACCTTTTCTTTCCTATTTTTTGGCTAAATATTGACACTGGAGAAACTTCACCAACATCTACACTGATATAAATTATTTTAGCTTCGTTGACACTTCTTTTAGCAGGCCTCCTTGACTTTTACTACTCGATCCGTCCCATAATATAAGAGCGTTTTTTACACTATCCCTCCGTCTCATAATATAAGAACATTTTTTACACTATACTTAGTGCAAAAAACGCTTTTATATTATGAAACGGAGGGAGTACTAAGCAAGCATTTGAAAACGTTTGTCCAAAATGATCCTAGGATGATTCTTGAAGCTTCCTGACTTTATTGTGGCGGCTGACCTGCGGCCCTTCAGTTCTTGTTCAGCACACAAAGATGCAGGTGGACCGTGGACATAGCCGTCCCGTCCCCTGCAAGTAAAACACTGGTCCATCTTTGATCCTAGTTCCAGTTTGACTCCATCAGCTTTGGCACGCGTGATAATTAGGCTCATCTATGCTTGCCGTGCTCTGCCAAGTGAGCTTCCCACAAGTCAAATTAGCGGTCTAATTAGGCAGGGTGTGGATAAAACCATTGATATATATGATCGATGTTGCTTTCGTAGCATAAACACGACCGTTTCTTTTTCAGTGCCGTCATCTTTAAAAAGCATGATCACGCGTGAACCTGCACACCAAGGTTGCCAAAGTCACAAGCGTAATTCGCGTCAAAGAAAATTCACGTCAAGCAAAAGAATTTGAGGTAAATACACTGGGAGTCTTAGAACTTGCGCGCGACGGTACAAACTTGCAAAACATGTTTTTCTGGTCATTATTTCCGCGGACGTGCAAATACGATCACATATCCCGTACGCGGGTGTATTCGTTGCCTGTGTGGCACATCAGCATGGACATGGACATGGACAGTGCACGTGATTTTTTTCTTTTGCAGAAACACACTCAGTTGTTTTTAAGTCGTACAAGTCAGTGTATGGTTTAAACAAATTGGGCTGCAAAAAATAGGTCGGTGTGGGATCGAACAGGCTCTACGTTAGTGCACGCCTCCTAACGTATATATTCTTTTGAATAAAAGTACACGTTCTGAACTACATTTTTCTTTTCTCTAGATTTTAAAATTTAAAATTATTTGGATTAAAAAAATCCTCTGATTTTTCTGAAAGAAAATTACATACATTCATTCTGCACTAGATTTTTCTTTTATCTTGATTATTTAGTTTAAAATTATTTGAATTCAAACAAAAATTTAGTAGATTTGTTTGAAAAAATTCTGTACATTCATTCTGACCTATATTTTCAAATTTGTCCAAAAAAATATGCACATTCATTGTGCACTATATTTCCTTTTATCTAGATTTTGAAATTTGAAATTATTTGAATTCAAACAAAAATTTAGTTGATTTGTCCGAAAAAATTCTGTAGATTCATTCTGACCTATATTTTATTTACCTAGATTTCAAATTTAGAATTATTTGATTTAAAAAATCCATTGATTTGTTTGAAAGAAATTTATGTTATGAACTATTTTTTCTTTTATGTAGATTATTCAAATTTGAACAAAATTTAGTTGATTTGTTCGAAAAATGTACATACATGCATTCTGCACTATATTTCATCTTATCTGTATTTTGAAATTTAACATTATTGGACTTCAAACATAAAATCTAGTTGATTTGTCCGAAAAGTTTACTTGGAATATAAGTTATTTTCTTACATAGAAAAAATAAGAATACATAAGATAAATTGTGTTTATCTCCTCGAGTCTATATAATTGTGGTCGGATGGTTGGCGCTCGCACACGCGGCGAGCTTATGCAATTGTAGGTTCGAACTGGGGCTTCCTCTTTTTTCACACCGTTTTCTGATTTTGATTTCTACTTTAATTTGTATGCTCCATCTTATATAAAGAAAATTGTGCTCATTAAATCTATGAAGCTGGGATTTTTTAGTAAGCTTCCTTGATTTTTATGAAGCTGGGATTTTATTTTATCCAGAAACGATCCTTGAAGTGTGGCGGCCGACCCAAGGCCTTCCGATTATTGTTTAGCACACAAAGATGCAGTTGGATATAGCTGTCCCCTGCAAGTAAGCATCGGTTGCATCTTTGATCCTAAGTTCTAGTTTGACTCTATCAGCTTTGGCACACCTGAAATTTTGGGCTCATGTTGCGGTGCTCTGCTAAGTGAGCTCACCACAAGCCAAATTAGCTGATATAGATGATAATGCTTTGTAGCATAAACACTGACTTGTTCTTGACCAAATTTTGAGTGCCATTATCTTAAAAATCCACGATGATGCAAGAAACCTTTTATTGACCGAAAATAGGGGCGCATCAAGTCATTGGTATAGATGATGTTGCTTTGTAGCATAAACACGACTTGTTCTTGATCAATATGTGAGTGCGGTCATCTTTAAAACCCATCATGATCTCCAGATCATCCTGCCAGTACAAAGGTTACCCCTGACGCCCCACGAACTTGCCGCTAGTGCTCCACGATTGTTGTTCTTGCTGGTAATGGCATCGACGTCGCTAGTAGAAAAGGGGGCAAAGGTCCAGGCCGGGTCAGCCCATTAGTTTCGGTTCAGTCCAGAACCGAGACCCATGGGGGCATTGGATCCGGTTCGTGAGCCCCGGGGGGCGACCGGGTCACGTGGGTCATTGGTCCCAGTTCGTCTGGACCTTTTGGTCCCGATTGGTGGGACGAACCGGGACCAATGGGCCTCGCTCCTGGCCCACCACCATTGGTCCCGGTTGGTGGCTTGAACCGGGACCAAAGGCTGCCCTTTAGTCCCGGTTCATGCCACCAACCGGGACCAATGAGGTGCCTATATATACCCCCTCGCGTAAGAGCAGAGCACACTGCTTTGTTTTTTCTGGCCGCCGAGGGGGAAAGGGCTTGGTGGTGCTCTAGCTCACCTCCTATGCACACAAAGTGTTCGATGGAATGCCCGAGCCACACTACTTAAGCTTTCTCCTCTCCAAGCTCGACCTCCAAGCTCCATTTTCCTTAATATTTGTCTAGGTTTAGCGGTCCGTCACGCCTCGTCCCCGTCTTCACCGCCGTTGATCACTCGCGCCGATCTCATCGCCGGCACCACCGTGGTGAGCCTCTTGTTCTTATATTCTTTCTGAAAGGAAAAATATTCTTACTTGTATGTTTAGATCATAGATACTTGTATTCTTTTCTTACTTTTATTATTGCATCTTATATAGTGCGATGGTTTTGGTATCCGCCCTCGTCGGCCCTCGTTCTGTCTATGATTCGGATGTGGTATATATTATCTTTTCATAACTATTGGTTCATTTATTGTTTATGACAATTATGCCGACCAACGTGACATAGATTTTATTTATCTAGGAGGTTGTTGAACCGGAAATTCCAACCGACCTTATTGTCGAGAGGTTAAATTTAGTTGAAGAAGAAAACAATTTCTTGAAGGAAAAAAAAGAAAAATTGAGGAGGAGGAGATGATATTGGAGTTGCATGTTGCGGATGTCATCGATGATCACAAGATCAAGATGGATGCAATGCGCTTGAAGATTAGAAAGATTCGAAAATATGCCATTCATACCGAGGCTTGGTATCATTATGTCGTTGGATCAGTTGTTACCTTGGTTGCGATTATGATCGCATTTGTTTTCGCATTGAAATGTTTTACATAGTTTCAATGTATGGTTTAATTAATTTAGATGCTCTGCAGAGCTTTATGTTGTTAGATGAGAACTATGTATGTACTTTGGTTTTAATGTGATGATGAACTTCTATTAATTTGGTCACTTAATTATCTATTCATGATGTTCTGTAATTATTTTTGACACACTTAATTATATATAATGCACGCAGATGAACCGGC
This sequence comes from Triticum timopheevii, assembly GCA_963921465.1. Classification (NCBI taxonomy): domain Eukaryota; kingdom Viridiplantae; phylum Streptophyta; class Magnoliopsida; order Poales; family Poaceae; genus Triticum; species Triticum timopheevii. Next base: position 574,323,185 of record OY997270.1, read on the forward strand.
AATGGATGTACGGTGACAGACACACCTCTGAGTACATTAAGGGCGTGCATGATTTTCTCGAAATGGCTGAGGCAAACAAGCAGAATGGTTTTATGTGTTGTCCATGCCCTATATGTGGGAATACGAAGTCTTACTCTGACCGGAAAATCCTTGACACCCACCTGCTTTACAAGGGTTTCATGCCACACTATAATGTTTGGACGAGGCACGGAGAAATAGGGGTTATGATGGAAGATAGTGAAGAAGAAGAGTACGATGACAACTATGTGCCCCCTGAATACGGTGATGCTACTGAACATCAAGAGGAACCAGGCGATGTGCATGATGATGCTGCAATGGGCGAAGCTGCTGAAGATCAAGAGGAACCAGACGATGTGCCCGATGATGATGATCTCCGCCGGGTCATTGTCGATGCAAGGACGCAATGCGAAAGTCAAAAGGAGAAGCTGAAGTTCGATCGCATGTTAGAGGATCACAAAAAAGGGTTGTACCCCAATTGCGAAGATGGCAACACAAAGCTCGGTACCGTACTGGAATTGCTGCAGTGGAAGGCAGAGAATCCTATGCCTGACAAAGGATTTGAGAAGCTACTGAAAATATTGAAGAAGAAGCTTCCAAAGGATAACGAATTAACCGACATTACATACGCAGCAAAGAAGGTCGTATGCCCTCTAGGATTGGAGGTGCAGAAGATACATGCATGCCCTAATGACTGCATCCTCTACCGCGGTGCGTACAAGGATCTGAACGCATGCCCGGTATGCGGTGCATTACGGTATAAGATCAGACGAGATGACCCTGGTGATGTTGACGGCGAGCCCCCCAGGAAGAGGGTTCCTGCGAAGGTGATGTGGTATGCTCCTATAATACCACGGTTGAAATGTCTGTTCAGAAATGGAGAGCATGCCAAGTTGATGCGATGGCACAGTGAGGACCGTAAGAAAGACGGGAAGTTGAGAGCACCCGCTGACGGGTCGCAGTGGAGAAAAATCAAGAGAAAGTACTGGGATGAGTTTGCAAGTGACCCAAGGAACGATGGTTTGCTTTAAGCGCGGATGGCATTAATCCTTTCGGGGAGCAGAGCAGCAATCACAGCACCTGGCCCGTGACTCTATGTATGTATAACCTTCCTCCTTGGATGTGCATGAAGCGGAAGTTCATTATGATGCCAGTTCTCATCCAAAGCCCTAAGCAACCCGGCAACGACATTGATGTGTACCTAAGGCCATTAGTTGAACTTTTACAGCTGTGGAATGGAAACGGTGTACGTACGTGGGATGAGCACAAACAGGAGGAATTTGACCTAAAGGCGTTGCTGTTCGTGACCATCAACGATTGGCCCGCTCTCAGTAACATTTCAGGACAGACAAACAAGGGATACCACGCATGCATGCATTGTTTACTTGACACCGATAGTATATACATGGGAAGCTGCAGGAAGAATGTGTACCTGGGCCATCGTCGATTTCTTCCGACCAACCATCAATGTCGAAAGAAAGGCAAGCATTTTAAAGGCGAGGCAGATCACCGGAAGAAGCCCGCCATGCGTACCAGTGATCACGTACTTGCTATGGTCAATGATTTACACGTAATCTTTGGAAAGGGTCCCGGCGCACTAGCTGTTCCAAATGACGCTGAGGGACACACACCCATGTGGAAGAAGAAATCTATATTTTGGGACCTACTCTACTGAAAAGACCTAGAGGTCCGCTCTTCAATCGACGTGATGCACGTGACGAAGAACCTTTGCGTGAACCTTCTAGGCTTCTTGGGCGTGTATGGAAAGACAAAAGATACACCTGAGGCACGGGAGGACCTGCAACATTTGCACGAAAAAGACGGCATGCCTCCGAAGCAGTATGAAGGTCCTGCCAGCTACTCTCTTACGAAAGAAGAGAAAGAAATCTTCTTTGAATGCCTGCTCAGTATCAAGGTCCCGACTGGCTTCTCGTCGAATATAAAGGGAATAATAAATATGCCAGAGAAAAAGTTACAGAACCTAAAGTCTCATGACTGCCACGTGATTATGACGCAACTACTTCCGGTTGCATTGCGGGGGCTTCTACCGAAAAATGTCCAATTAGCCATTGTGAAGCTATGTGCATTCCTCAATGCAATCTCTCAGAAGGTGATCGATCCAGAAATCATACCAAGGCTAAGGAGTGATTTGGCGCAATGTATTGTCAGTTTCGAGCTGGTGTTCCCGCCATCCTTCTTCAATATCATGACGCACGTCCTAGTTCATCTAGTCGACGAGATTTTCATTCTGGGGCCCGTATTTCTACACAATATGCTCCCCTTTAAGAGGTTCATGGGAGTCCTAAAGAAATATGTCCGTAACCGCGCTAGGCCAGAAGGAAGCATCTCCATGGGCCATCAAACAGAGGATGTCATCGGGCTTTGTGTTGAATTCATTCCTGGCCTTAAGAAGATAGGTCTCCCTAAATCGTGGTATGAAGGGAGACTGACTGGAAAAGGCACTCTTGGAAGGGGCTCAATAATATGCAGGGACAGATATTCTTGGTCTCAAGCACACTACACAGTTCTACAGAACTCTACCTTGGTGACCCCGTATGTCGATGAACACAAGAACAGTCTGCGCTCCAAACACCCGGAGCAGTGCGACGACTGGATTACATGTGAACACATCAGGACTTTCAGCAGTTGGTTGGAAACACGTCTCAGAGGTGACAACACTGTTTGTGATGAGCTGTACTTGTTGTCCAGGGGACCATCTTTGACTGTATTGATTTACAAAGGATACGAGATAAATGGGAATACATTTTACACGATTGACCAAGATCAAAAGAGCACCAACCAAAACAGCGGTGTCCGCTTTGATGCAACAACCGAGAGGGGAAAGAACACATATTATGGTTGCATAGTGGACATATGGGAACTTGATTACGAACATGATTTTAAGGTCCCTTTGTTTAAGTGCAATTGGGTCAATCTTTCAGGAGGCGGGGTACAGGTAGACCCATAGTACGGAATGACAACAGTGGATCTAAAAAATCTTGGGTACACTGACGAACCGTTCGTCCTAGCCAATGATGTGGCACAGGTTATCTATGTGAAGGACATGTCTACCAGACCGAGAAAAAGAAAAGATAAGGAAGCGAATACATCATACGATGAGCCAAAGCTCCATATAGTTCTTTCAGGAAAAAGGGACATCGTGGGAGTGGAGGGCAAGACAGACATGTCTGAAGATTATGAAAAGTTTCATGAAATTCCTCCCTTCAAAGTCAAGGCTGACCCAAGCATCCTGATAAACGATGAAGTTTATCCATGGTTACGGCGCAATAAACAAATGACACAAGCGAAGAAAAAGTGAAGACTTTCTCCCGCAACTATTATGATGATACCATGCCAACTTTGTAACAGACGAGTATGATACCATTGTCCGTTTGGTACATGCACATGCTATGTGGTTGAAATTATGATACCATGCCAACTTTCAACTTTTTCAGAGTTCATTTGAAATGCTTTAATGTCTTATGGTTCGGCCCTCGTAATACCATTAATCCCGGTTCGCTCATTGTCAACTACGTTCTCACCAAGAACACTCTCAAGAGGGCAGCCATGTGGGCCATTGGTCCCGGTTCATCTGGACCTTTTGGTCCCGGTTCCATGCACGAACCGGGACCAATGCGCCTCGCCCCTGGCCCATGACCATTAGTCCTAGTTTGTGCCACAAACCGGGACTAAAGGGTTGGTCCTCGTTGCGCTCAGAGTTTAGTCCCACCTTGCCAACCGAAGGGCGCTCACACCGGTTTATAAGCACGTCCCTCTCTGCCTTGTTGAGCTCCTCTCAAAGTGAAAATATATGCCCCTATACAGGGAATTTGACCTAAATTCATAGTGAATTTCTCTAAAATTCATAGAAAATTTATTATGAATTTAGGTTGAATTTTCTCTATAGGCGCATCTATGTTCATTTTTTTAGTAAAGTTAATCACAAACTTGTGATTAACACAAATTTCAAAGAATTCAAATTTTAACTATTCAAATTTGAAAACTAATGGCACTAACAGAAAGTTTATAATTTTTCTAAAACTAATGGCACTAACAGAAAGTTTATAATTTTGCTAACCTAAAAACAAAAAGAATTAAAAAATAAAGCAAAAAACAAAAGAAAATAAATAATGCAGAAAACAAAACAAAAAATTAGAAACAAAATAAAAATAGCAACAATAAGTATTTTGTTGTAAGTAGAAACAAAATAAAATAAATAAATCAACAAAGAAAACAAAAAAAACAAAAATGTGTTTCCAAATTTGAAAACTAATGGCACTAACAGAAATTTTATAATTTTTCTAAAACTAAAAGCAAAAAAGAATTAAAAAATAAAGCAAAAAACAAAAGAAAATAAATAATGCAGAAAACAAAACAAAAAAACTGGAAAATAAAATAAAAATAGCAACAATAAGTATTTTGTTGCAAGTAGAAACAAAATAAAATAAATAAAGCAAGAAAAAAACAAAAAAACAAAAAAAGTGTTTTCAAATTTAAAAAGTAATGGCACTAAGAGAAAGTTTATAATTTTTCTAAAACTAAAAGCAAAAGAATTAAAAAATAAAGCAAAAAAACAAAAAAAAATGCAGAAAACAAAACAAAAAAACTGGAAAAAAATAAAAATAGCAACAATAAGTAAAGAAAAAAAAACAAAAAAGTGCCTCCTACTGGGCCCCCACGGCCTGAATACGACTAGAAACCCTACCATGGACCAGGATTCAGGCCCACATGCAGATAAGTGACTTTAGGCCCGTAAGCCTGCATTTGAGAGGAGCTCGAAGTGGTCAGCGCAGCAACGCTTATAAACCACTGTTGAGCCCTCTCGGCTAGCGAGATGGGACTAAACATCCCACCGCACCGCGCCAGTTCCAGCACAAGGCCTTTGGTCCCGGTTGGTGCCACCAACCGGGACTAAAGGGGTGAATTGGTACCGGTTCGTGGCACAAACCGGGACCAATGCCCCCATTTAGTCCCGGTTGGTGCCACCAACCGGGACCAAAGGCCGCCGCTTCCCGCCCTTTGGGCTGCTGAAAAGAGGCCTTTGCTCCCGGTTGGTGACACCAACCGGGACTAAAGGGTGCATTAGTCCCGGTTGGTGCCACCAACCGGGACTAAAGGCTTTGCTATATAAGTAGCACTTAGCAGTTTCGACCAAATCCCCCACTTCTCCCCCGACGCCCCGTGCTCCTCCTCGTTGCCGTCGCCGCCCGACGCCCCTGCTCCACCTTGCCGTCGCCGCCGCCACCGACGCCATCAGGCTGCTCGCCTTCGCCGTCGCCGCCGCCACCGACGCCGTCAGGCTGCTCGCCTTCGCCGTCGCCGCAGCCGCCGACGCCGTCAGGCTGCTCGCCTTCGCCGTCACCGCCGCCCCCTGTTAGCACAGCCTGCTCCCGCGCCCCTCCCGTCCCGTGCCCCTGCGCGGTTGCCACCCCTGCCCTGCACGGCCGCCGCGCGCCGCCCCTGTCCTGCGCAGCCGCCGCCCCTGCCCTGCGCTGGCGTCGCGCGCCGCCCCGCCACCCCTGCCCTGCATTTTTCATAGCATTTTTTTGTGTATATGTGTTTGTATGTGTATATATGTGTGTACATGTTCATAGTATTTTTTTCATAAATGTATTTTTTTGTCAATTTATGTATATGTTCATATATATATATATATATATATATATATATATTATTTTAGTTTAATATTAAGATTAGGAAAATTTTAGATGTTTAATTATATTTATTCATAAAAATATGTTCATATATATAGATTATTTATATGTGTAGTTAATTTATATGATTAGGAAAATGTAGAGTGAAAACAAAAACAAACATATAAGAAAAAACGAAGGAAAAAATGAAGAAGGAAAAGAAAACCGCCCGGCTCGGCCACCACCGCATTTTCATAAAGTGTTTCCACCGCATTTTATGGATATATGTACGTATGTCGTGTCGATATAAACTCCCGATAAGTTCAACACGTGGGGGGGGGGTCGATATACCCCCTCCCGATAACTTCAACATGAGGGGGGGTCGATATACCCCCTCCCGATAACTTCAACACGTGGGGGGGGGGGTCGATATACCCCCTCCCCGTTACTATTATTTTCCCATGTACGTATGTCGTCGTTGTCTATATAAACCCCTCCCGATAACTTCAATGCGTGGGGGGGTCGATATACCCCCTCCCCGATAATATTATTCTCCCATGTACGTATGTCATCGTTGTCTATATAAACCCCTCCCGATAACTTCAACACGTTGGGGGGGGGGGTCGATATACCCCCTCCCGATAACTTCAACACGTGGGGGGGGGGTCGATATACCCCCTCCCCGATAACATTATTTTCCCATGTATGTATCTCGTCATTGTCGATGTTACCCCCTTGAAGCGTTGTCGAGGCCACCCCAAACCCTAGAGAAGCAGCATCGAGGCCACTAATTAATATGATTCCTTACTGTGATTAGCTAACTAGTTCTACGTTTGCCACTAATATATCCATCTGTCATGTTTGAATAATAATTTCCATGTTGTAAATATTTGTAGAAACTATGGACACCACCCGAGACGAAGCAACAGAACCGGTGTTGGGGGACATAATCACACAAGGAAGTGATGCCGTCTTCTCGTTTCTGAACGACACCGATGGTCTGGAAGGACAGGGTGAAGAAGCAGGCTATGATTATGATGGCTCCTTTGACGCAATGCCGGTGCAAGAAGGAGACCGTGAGGACGGCTCCGGTGACCCAATGACGGTGCAAGATGGAGACCGTGATGACGGCTCCGGTGACCGAACCGAGTCTGGCCAGGTATATATATTAGTTAAGCCTGTGCTGACTAGCTAATTGATGCATTCATTGTTTTGGTATATGTACACATATTAATTAACTCTCGTCTTTCTTCTTTTTTCTAGCCCTCCGGATCAAGCACAACTTCGGTAAGGAGACGAGGCCCGAAGAAAAAGTTAGCTCGGATGAAAGGTTTGAGATCACAGCAATCACGCGCGACGGCGAATTGAACCCATCCGGACAAAGAACGCATTTGCTGCTCAGTGCGGGGTTCTTGTTAGGGACAAGATCCCGATCAGCATCCACCAATGGTATAAGCCTAAGAACGAAGACCCTGGGGTGTCTTATGTCAATGATATGCAGAAAGATGATCTTTGGACTAAGCTGAAGGCAAATTTCACCCTACCGCCAGAGGAGGATCCGGAGAAGCCAGTTATAGAGAAATTAATCAAGTCTTTTGCTCTTAAGAAGATGGCAGGCCTATTCAGGAGGTGGAGGAAAGAGCTGAAAAAGTTTGTCGACAAAGAAGAGACACCAGAATTCATCAGCAAATATGAGAAGATCAGATATCACTGGCCCGCATTTGTGGCCCACAAGACATCGGAAAAGAGTAAGAAGATGTCGGCGACAAACAAGCAAAATGCTGCGAAGAAGAAGTTTCACCATCGCACGGGGTCAGGTGGCTACCTCAAAGCCCGGTCTAAGTGGGCCAAGGCTGAGAATGATCTGCTTGATAAAGGGATCGAACCAGAGACAATGAACTGGCAGTCCGTTGCCGGACTTGGTTCTTCGGGGCTGGCGGAACCTTGGACCCTATATCAAGAAGTGCCGTTGGACGGACGAGCAACTAAAAATACCAGTCAAGAGGCTTCGGCCCTATATCGATGCAGCGCAGCAAGGGACGTTCGTTCCAGACAAGGAGAATGACGAGCTCACAATGGCCCTCGGGAATCCTGAGCACCCTGGACGGACACGAGGCACGCCAGGCTCCATTCCGTGGAAGGTTGGTTTTCCGGACGCAGGCGGTTACAAATGCCAGGAGAGGAGGAAGAAAGTGGAGCATAACCAACTGCAGGCGCTGCACGCAAGGGTACAAGGGCTAGAGGAATGAGAAGCAGATCACAGCAAACGACCTGCCAAAGCTTCCCCCGAAGCTACCCCGCCATCTCAGTGGAGAAGCAGCGTGGCTTCCACCGAGCTGCTTCAGCCGGAGCATGTCTTGACGGCTCCTGCTAGCTACCCCGTGGATTTTATCACGGAGTCTCAAAATTGCCACCTTACGAAATAATTGCAGAACTTAAAAGTCAAGGCGGCTGTCGGCCAAGTTCGACCTTCTGAACCCGGCGCAACTTTTCACTGTCGTCCGATTCCAGAAGGATATGCTAGGGTGACGGTGGACGAAATAACAGAGGGATTTGAGGACCTCCAGCTTGACCACCCTACCAGTGAAGGGGAGACTCGGCTGGGTTCTGCTCTGAAGACTCCATGCCTATGGCGGAAGGAGTTCATCAAGCTTCCGAACTGGACGCCTCCTCCTCCTCCTCCGGCGAGTCAGGGCACTCCGCCTCCTCGACCGCCTCCTCCTTCGGCGAGTGACGATCAGGGCACTCGGCCTCCTTATCCGGCGCGTGGCGGCACTCCGCCTCCTTCTACGCCTGCGCCGGCGCGCCCGAGCAGCCAGCAGCCTCCTCCTTCTCCGCCTCGCCAGCAAGGGCGGAAGAGACCCACCGCCGCCTCGGCTGCTCCGGCGTGTCATAGTCCTTCTCCTCCGCCTCGTAAGCAAGCACAAAAGAAGACAGACGCCGCAGCCGCTCCGTATGCTCCGGCATCTAGTAGTACAGCCAGAGGCGGGAGGCAATACAGATACGGTCCTTCTCTCAAGCCTCTAGATAAGTTATCGTACGAGAGGACCGAGGAGGAAAATGCGAAGATCGTGTGGACCGAAGTGGAGGACTTTCTTGAAGGGTTGAAAGCACAGAGACATCCACCTCCGGAGCAGAAGGTAGATCCAGTGAAAGCAAAGCGCACTATCGATGCCCTGAGGAAACCACCAAAGTCTCCGCCGAGAACCAACTATGAGCGCATTACTGAATAGGCATATCTCGAAGCGGAGCGGTCAGGAAGTACTGTCAGACATCAAAGGTCAAAAGAACGAGCAGCTGCAAAAAAAAATTGCCCAACTCGGCGAACAAGCAAATCAATCGTGCCCCCTACTCAATGTGTCTAGCGGCGACATCGTCGCTAATGCTCTGGGGACGGTGGCCGGTTATGGCAATCTTGCAGATTACGTTCCTGACGATCAACTTCCTGATTTCATGGAGGTGGACGAACACAGATACGAGTACGGGAAGCCTCTCGTCAAAGATGAAAAATCTCTAACAACAATGATGCTAAGATTCCATAATTGGTACATGAAAACCTGCAGAGAGTTTGGGGGGACGAATACTTTGTATCCGAACATTAAAGAGGAGCACGACCTCGTTGGAACTGATCTGTTGCCTGTTCCATTTGAGGAGTTCTTCGAGTTCTTCAATCAAAAGGCCCTCGATAAATTAACGGTCTTTTGCTACTGTCTGTAAGTACTATTTCTGTCATTAAGTCTCTATATATAGCTCAGCTCTTTCATTGCATGTATTTATAATTAATTATCCTCACTATATTATAGAGATTGAAGATCATCGAGTGCAGAAAACAAGAAATATATGATATTGGGTTCATTAACACAAATATCAGAGATGAAATTCATGTTAAAAAGCACGCCGAAGAGGCCGAGGCCAACTTGCTACAATCGTTGATCAAAAATCAAAACAAAGATACCATACTCTTTCCTTACAAATTCGAGTGAGTGTTACTGTCGTGTGCATATTCGGTTTCCCTTATTACTCAAGCGAGGTTATAGTAATGTAATTGATGAGTTATGCATGCGTGTGCAGCTTCCACTATGTTCTTCTAGAGATTAAGCTTGAGTGGGGACTAGTAACCGTCTTAGACTCGAGACGAAAAGATCCCGAAACCTATGCGGACATGAATAAAATGCTCAACAAGTAAGTTCAATCGATCATTATCGCACCATATCGGCAACTTTTTGTTCATTTCCTGATATCTCAAGTAATAATAATTATTTTCTTTGTCTTGCAGGGTTTGGAAACAGTTCACCGCAGAAGCTCCGGGACTACCGAAGGAGCTACGATATACATACCCGAAAGTACTACTGGCTAGCTAGTTGCGCGCATCTCCCGTTGATTCTATAGCTATACTTTCATCAATGCCATTTATAATACTTCATTATCAGTTTGATTGACCACTATTTCTCGTAAAGTGCTTGTGGCAGGAACAAGGGAATAATTACTGTGGATATTACGTGTGCGAGTTCATCTACAACGCGACTTTGAAAAATAAGTGGGGCTACTCTAAAAGACAATATGAAGTGCGTAAGCAATAATATTCACAATTTCATTTTATTACACCATCATTTCTGTTGAGTTTCATTCATATATATGTATTAACCCCCTTCTTCAAATTAGACGTGGCAGATGCGGAATGAACTCCTACCACAAGATCGCATGAAAGCAATTCAAGAGGAATTGGCGGGATTCTTTCTTGACCACGTCATTAATAAAGCCAGAGAATACCATGTGGAAGTTGATTTCAATTGCTAGGGGATTGTAAGAGATCTTACATATTGTATATGTATGTAGCCAGTAGCGTCAGATAGATAATACGAAAACTTGTTGTTCGACCAATCTCTCGGAGAAGGAGAGGTCGATCGATCACTTCTCTCGGTATGCATGACGAACTTCTGTACTTAATGGTTTCCTTCATTTTCTTACTAGCTAGCGTGTCGAGGGCCTCTCTATGTATAGTATACGTAGCGTCGACCAAGCACGGAGATAAGAGAGGACACTTCTCCCTATTAATTAGCTAGCTAACACAATATATGAAACACCTAAATTAACCCCCCAAAACCCCCAACCCCCCCCCCCCCCCCCTTTCAAAAAAACAAAAACCACAACCCCTGAAATGCTGACGCGTGGATGCCTATTGGTCCCGGTTGGTGCCACCAACTGGGACCAAAGGCCCTCCTGCGTGGGCTCGGCGCACCGGCCACGTGGAGGCCCATCTGTCCCGGTTCTGGACTGAACCGGGACTAAAGGGCCAGGGCATTAGTAACGACCCTTTAGTCCCGGTCTAGGAACCGGGACAAAAGGCCCTTACCAACCGGGACTAATGGTGGTTTATCTACCAGTGCGTGGAACTTGATAAAACCCACGAGGGCGGTATCAAGGCTGGTTTTGCAGCTACACCTCGGGCAACAACCTTCTTCGCTGGTCTCGATCAGCCATGGACCAGTAAATAATTTAGTATGAAAAAATAAAAAATTATATATATGTTTGAGATGTATCAGCCACCGATTGTAGCCATGTCACATACCACTTATTGCATTGCGTGCCGGCCCTTGCAGCACATGTGCCAGTGAGTGGCAGCGCGGGCTGCAGCCCCACGCCATCCACCCTCGTGCAACACAGAGGTTGGTTTCACTCAGCCTCGGGGAACAGGGGAAAGGAGGAGGAGGAGGAGATAGAGGTCACTCGGGCAACGAGGGGGAGTTCTTCGACCGTGTGCGGCGCGAGAACCGAAGGTGGTCATGGCGAGCGGAGGCGTGTGACTGACTTGAGGAGCACATCGGAATGGCCATGGAAATTTTGGCAGTCGACGGGGAAGGGACAAGGATATGGAGGACACGGTGTGCTGGTCGGGAAGGGATAAGGGCAACTCCAACTAGGAGACCCATTTCGTCCGGATGTGTCCGTTTGGGTCCACGCGGGCAAAAACCACGATGTCTGCCCTAGGCCCATGTGCCAGTCAATCACCACAACTGGGCGGTCCTTTTTAAATGCCACATGTGCGGGGAGGGGACTGCCCATCCACACCTAGTATTCTTTCTCCCTCTGCCCCAGCACCCGACATCAACCCTATCTACCGCCACCACCGCCCCCCACCCGTCAGCGCAAAATACTATGGAAGTGGATCCTCAGGAAGGCCGGGAAGCACAACCACAAGGCGGGCTCCTCCTCGGGGCGACGCCACGCGGCCACGTTCACCTTGACGCTACTGGGGGCTGTGACGCCATTGCAGGAACGGGTCTACGTCCCAATCGACTAGTGCCAGTGCTCCTGGGACGAGGTCGTCCCCATGTCATGGCCTGACGTCCACATGCCAAACGAGTAGCATATGAACCTGAAGAGGGTTCTAGTGTTGGTCGTTCCGGCCCCAGGACACACACGTTTAGAGGAGATCCGCCACCGTCGGGCTCAGCTCCCCGATGACCTACACCACAACCTGGCGTTTGTCGAGGACAACCCGTGGTGGGATACCTGGTCCTACCACGAGCATGCCAAGTGGTGCCAATCCTTCATCCCTAATCCAGTGCCCCGTGCTCCTCCCGTGCACAAGCCGTCATCCGGACCCATGGTGAAGGAGGAGGAGGATGACGAGGCCTTCAAGAAGGCCCTCGTGGACTCCCAGCTCGACGACCTCGCCTAGTGGCCTAACCTGCCACTTGTGCTGGCCGAGCAGCAGGAGTCGTGGCCACTCGCGCTGCTAGTGGGGCACTCATCGTCGTGGGTATACCTGGCCATACCTCGGGCCGGGCCGAGCTTCGGGCCGGGCCTAACCAAGCCCGACAAAAAAAACCCAGGCTCGAGCCCGGCCCGGCCAGGCCATCAGACCTGTTTTCTAGGCCCGAGCCCGACCCGAACACGTAAAAGCCTGTCGGGCTCCGGGTCGGCCCGGCCCGACCTTCAGAGAAATGCAAAAACGACGGGCCCGGGCCCGGCCCGGCCCGGCCTTCGGGCTCAAAATCTAGGCCCGAGCCCGGCACGGGGGCAGCGTCGGGCCGGGTCAGGCTTTTTCGGGCCTGCCAGGCCGGGCTTCCCGTGGCCAGGTATAGTCGTGGGCGTTCATGCTGCCTTGCATGCCCGAGTGGGTGGAGCTGGAGAAACGGGAGCCGAAGCAGCAGGAGGCGCCAACCAAGCCACCGCACATGGCGGCGGTCATGGCCATTGCACCAGGAGTGTGACCATATCCATGGCCAGCTCCGGTGTACATCGACCTTGTTGACAAGGAAGAAGACGAGGACAAGAGCGATGGCTAGTAGAGTTGACCTTGGTTTAATTTACTTTTTACTTTTTTATTTTACTAAATGTTAATGAATAGACTTTTAGGGGGCAATACATATATTTTAATCTCGAAATTTGGTAAAATAGTTCAAATGCGGCCCGCACATTAGGTGCACCTATGCACACGGGCAGACTTTTGGGGCAGATCCTATTCGGCGCTTATGCGTCCGCGAGCAAACGGGCGCCTGCAGGGCGCGGCTACTTGGGCTCGGCCCATTTTGCTTTCCAACCTTTTCTGTTAAAAGGCAAAAAAAGAACGCTATGAGATGGATTCGAACCTGCGAACTCCCAATTAAAGGTTGCCTGATCTAACCAACCCGCCAACAAAGGCGGCTGTGCTAACATTCTAATCTATACGTCATTTATTCGTTCCATTTTCTTCCGAGTTCAATGAACTTTTTTTTTCAAATTTGATAAACTTTTATTCAAATCCGATGAACTTTTATTCAAATCTGATGAACTTTTTTTGAATCTGATGAACTGTTTTCAAAATCGATGAACTTTTTTAAAAAAATTGACGAACTTTTTTCAAATCTGATGAACTTTTTCCAAAATTTGATGAACTTTTTTCAAATTCGATGAACTTTTTTCGAATTTGATGAACTTTTTCAAAACCGATGAACTTTTTTTTATTTCGATGAACTTTTTTCAAAATCGATGAACCTTTTTCGAATTTGATGAATTTTTTTGAATTCGATGAACTTTTTTCGAATCCGATGAACTTTTTTTGAAAATCAATGAACCTTTTTCATTTTTATGAAACTTTTCTTGAAATTTGGTGATTTTTTTTGAATTCACGTTTTCTTTTTTGAGATAATTTATATTGAGTATATATTAATGTTTTACTGCACGAAACGGTTAACTAGCTCTGTTTTCTTGTAGTAATAGCAAAGTTAGTTTGGTCTAGTGGTTGGAGAGGTGCAGTTGTAACACTCCGGTCCTGAGTTCGAATCACCAGCTGTGCTCACTTTTTATTGCTTTTTCACTTTAACAGCGAACACAAGCGCGCGTTGGCCCAGCCCATTCCAGCGACGCTGCAGGGGCGCCTGCAGCGCTGACTAGGAGCTCCCGACTTTTGGTGTCCACCTGGGGTGCCCTTATGTCTCACTTCACGCGAGACACACGGAGCCCTCACTCGAAGGGAGGCGCGAGTTGGGCCGACCCAGGCGCGCGACAGCCACAACCTCATTTTTTCGTTCACTTTTTGTTTTTGTTATTTGCTTTTTTTACTTTTGTTTGTTTATACTTCCAAATATTTTAAATAAATATATTGCAAAACAAACTTTACATAAAACATTTAAAAAAAGTTAATCAAGCGTTTGAAAAATGTTGATGTGTATAGATAAAATGTTCCTCATGTATACAAAAAATATACAATGTGTGTGGAAAAGTTGATCATGTATTAAAAAAATGTAAATCAAGTATTTGTAAAAAATGTTAAATAAATATTGAGAATGTTAAAGGCATATGTAAAAAGTGTTGATCATGTACCAAAACAATTAATCTTGCATTTAAATTTTTTTAATCAATCATTTGAAAATGCTAAATGTGTACAGAAAAATATCGACCGTGTATTTAAAAAATGTTAATCTTGTATTTAAAAAATATTAATCAAGCATTTGAACTTTTGTAAATGCAGAAACAAAATGTTGTCCATGTATTAAAAATATTAATGAATCATTTGAAAAAATATATTATATGTGTATAGAAAAATGTTGACCATGCATTCCAAAATTGTTACATGGATGTTAAAAGGATATTTAGAAAATGTATTAGATATATACAAAAAAATTACAATGTGTTTGAAAAAAAATAGACATCCAATTTTTTTTCCAAAAATTGTTAATCATAGATTTCAAAGCTGTTCGCGTACATGAATAGATCTTGTTTACATCATGTCATCGTTCTTATTGCATTACTTCATTTTTTGCATGAACTTAATACACTAGATGCATGCTGGATAGTTGTCAATGTGTGTAGTAGTAGTAGTAGATATTGGACGTGATGCCTATATACATGATCATTACCTTGGATATCGTCATGATTATTTGCTTTTCTATCAATTGCCCATAGTAATTTGTTTACCCACCGTATGCTATTTTCTTGAGAGAAACCTCTAGTGAAAACTACCCCCCCCCCCCCGGTCTATTTTCCTATCATATAAAATCAAAAATACCTTGATGTGTTTTTCCTCTTTTTATTTTATTTTTTATTTTAGTTAGATCTATTTATCAAATCTCATATAATTTAATCTATCTCAATACCGAGGAGGGATTAGCAACCACTCTTACGCGTTGGGTTGCAAGTATTTGTTATTTATGTGCGTGTGTTGTTTACATAGTGTTGTTTGGTTCTCCTACTGGATTGATAGCCTTGGTTTTATAACTGTGTTGCATCATCCTCTCCTCTTTGGGAAAAAACCAACTCAGATACAAGCAATCAGGAAGAATTTCTGGCGCCGTTGCCGGGAAGATATCATCAACATCTATCAAGTACCATATCACAAATCTCATCTTCTTGAATTACTTTATTTGCCATTTACCTCTCTTTTTCATCTCCCTCACCTCTAAAATGTTTTTTTGCAAAAATACAAAAATATCTTCCGTTTGTCTTTTTCTTGCTTGATCTTTTGTTTTCTTGTGATCTTGTTTGCGTAGTCACGATGTCTCAAGAAAATATCAAATTGTGTGATTTTTTTCAGTACTAATAATAATGATTGTATTATTACTCCGATTGCTCCTCCCGCCGCTAGTGCGGAGTTTTATGATATTAATGTCCCCTTGTTGAATCTTGTTATGAAAGAGCATTTTTTCGGTAATCCTAATGAGGATGTCACGTCCCATCTAAACACTTATGTAGAATTGTGTGATACGCAAAAGAAAAAAGATGTGGACAATGATATGTGAAATTAAAATTATTTCCTTTCTCTTTCCGGGATCGTGCAAAAATTTGGTTTTCATCTTTGCCTCGTAATAGTATTGATTCTTGGGATAAGTGCAAATATGCTTTTATTACTAAGTATTTTATTCCCGCAAAAATTATTTCCCTTAGAAATCAGATCATGAATTTTAAGCAACTTGAGCATGAACATGTTGCGCAATCTTGAGAAAGAATAAAATTAATGCTAAAAAATTGTCCTACTCATGGTTTAAATCTATGGATGATTATACGGTGAGCTCGGACGGACTCACAATGACGTCTCTAATGCGAGGGAGAGGGTGGAAATGTGAGTGCCTACGGTTGAGGCTCATCGTCCGGCTTAAATAGTCGGATTTTTAGCCCCTCGGGCGGTGTGCCAGCGGCGTGACATGAATACGTCCTCATCGAACAGATGGGTTTTTTGATGTGTGTCCGCGTGGGTCCTGCCGTCAGTAAGACGTAGTGGGCACGTCCGGGCCTCCTCATATCCGCTCCAGACACGGGCTGCATGTGGGGGGTGCCGGTCAGCCCGGACATATAGGGTCAATTTGAGGAGCCCGGCTAGGTCGGCATTTTGTGGCCGGACACTAACTGAGTCGTCCTCCTCGACGTATATGGGGCATTTGAGGAACCTGGCTGCAACACCTCTTAGTCACTCCTATATGATATTATTTTCGCACTTTAGCAACATCATGATTTTAGAAAGGTGACATTTCACTTTATGTTCTACACACTATAAAAGAAAACAACCGTAAATAATGAGAGCACATTGCATACAAATTTATGCGTGATAACCTTTCTATCTGAATAACATAACTATGTGGTGTTGTTATGTGACATAACTCCGAAACTTTTCTTTCATTATCAAAAAATAATATAAATGAGCTAGCAAGATCACATCAAACAAAAGAATCTCCTAATTTACACTTCCAACTTGAGAGGAGACTACTTCTTTGAGAAACTCCACTACAACATCATAATCCACTGTCATCAATATTTCACGGTTTACTCTATCTTTCTTTAGATAGTTGATCACCTTAAGAGTTTCAATTGGCGTGAGGAGTGCTAACTGTTTCAGGTACTCAATGCAGTTGGTCATGCAATAAGGATCATTGCTGGGATCATGTCTTTCCATCTGTGCAAATTTGATTTCCTTGTAGCTCTCAATTTGCTCTGTTTTCGGGTCTTTATTATAAGTCCCAAGTTCTTGTTTCCTGACCGACACCAGGTTTTCCGACATAACAACCTTGCTTTGCTTAGCCTTTTTCTTGTCACTTCTTTCGCCGTTTCCTTTCACGTGCCGAGGCCTTTTCTTTGGTACTGATTCTACTTGTGTCTGATTGTCTTGTCCATGAAAATCATCTAGAGTAGTTCCTAGAAGCTCATTGTATTGCTCATCTGAAATGTCTACGCAAAGGCAACCATGTTAGTCATTCAGAATAGTATGTAAGAACGTACATATATACAAGGGACATTATAGCATTTTATGAATATTAAGAGAGTTTTTTCTGGTTACCTGTTGGCCTTTCAAGGTATTTGGAGAAGACACTTGGAAGAAGCGGGATATTAGGAAAGTCGTGTCCGGGATCTACCTCATCCACACACTTAGCACAGTAGGACTGTCTATTGATGTATGGAGTACAGGACCGAAGGTTTCCATGGTTCATGTCAACCATGATCAACCACGCCTTACCATGAAATTCTTTCTTCCGTAACAGGCAGCACAGCACATCCGGGTCATCCGCGGCGAGGATCGGGAACTCGGGAAGACGCCGGCGTATGCCCAGAGCTTCGTACTCACGTTGCCCCCAGAGGCAGTCCAGGTTGATCACGCGGTGCACCTCCCACTCGAACTTGGAGTTGCCATGGTCGTCCATCGTCATGTTCAAAGTCCAGATGGTGATTTTGTTGGGAAGCTGCCGCTGCTCCCGGCTTCTCTTAGGACGCTCAGGCGAGTGGCAGTCGCTGTAGATCATCTCATGAAAGTCATTGTCAATGTGGACATAGCGGATCATGCCTTGGCTGACGGACACATTCCGGAACCTCCCGGGGAAGCACCTCGAGACCCGCGCCTCGTCGGGGTATTCTATTTTTACAGGGAAAGGCACGAAGTGAAGCACCGGGGAGTCTGCGTCGGAGAAGTCGGACAGCAGGACGCCGCTGAAGTAGTCGACCCAGCACAGGAATCTGCCGTCGAAAGCGAGCACGTCGTTGGTCGACCAGAGGTAAGGGAGCCGGCGACTTCTACGGTCCTGCTCCGGTGGGTGCCAACGTATCAGGCCCGGCGTAATGGGGATGATTTTCCACTCTTTAGAGGTGGAGCTTAAGAAGCAGAGCGCACAGTCCAGGACGCTGAGGTCGGCAACGACGTAGCGCTTCTCCGAGAGCCGCAAGATGCCCGTGGCGAATTTATCCATCAGGAACCACCGCCGTTTCCTCCTGTGCTGAGCGTACAGAGGGAGCTTCTGCACCGAGGGGGAAGAAGGACCGGCCGCCGTGTAGACGAACAGATCTGACGGGCCGTAGCTCAAGTAGGGAGTCCGGCTCTTGACGTAGACGTCGAAGAGGACGAGGTCCTTGTCGGTTGCCCGGACGGTGGCATGGGCGGGGGTCTCGACCGTCTCGGGGTCGGAGACTTCTCCCGCCGGCCAGTGGAGGTTGAGGTAGGAGACCCCTTCTGGAGGAGCCGCGAGGGTGAAGGAAACGTAGCCGGAGTGGTGGCCGGTGTCCATGTCGAGTGGAACGGCGGTCTTGTTCTTGCTGACGGCCTCACGAGCAGCGTCTAGGTCGTCATGGCAGCGCGTGCGGCCAAGGCGATGCAGCATCAACCAATCGGGGAAGACGACGACGGTCTCTTCCTGCGGCTCTCCGGTGTCCATGGCGATCGAAGATGAAGCAGCCGCTGCGGCCCTAACCCTAACCCTGTGTTTTTTCGTCATGGCTGATGGATGGGAGAGAGAAGGGCGACAAACCCAGGCTAATAAAAAGGTCCTTCTTTTCCTTTTTATAAGCTTCCAATTTCTTCTGATTGTAAGTCGCCTGATTTTTTAACTTTTTTTGGAATCTGATAACGTCCGAACGTCAGGCACGAGTACATGGCAAACCGAACTTTTTTACGATAAGTTTTGTGACGCGGGGATGGCACTTTTAATTGGCAAGCTTATAAAATTCATGCTTTAGTTCATTTTTTGACAGAACAGACAACTTCGTGCTTTAGTTCATTTTTTGACAGAAAATTGTCATGTGTGTCAATTAACTTGCCATCTTTGCGCCACTAGAGTTGGCATCGAAAACATTCAATTTGCCATTTTTTATCATTTCCTTTTCTTTTTTGTAACTCGACTTTTTACAAAATTTGTCAAGCAGTAGATATGTCAAATTTTGTTCGCTTCTAGAATCCTAGAGGTTATAGATTTTGATACTCTTTACTCACTACTGTTGACCCCCAAAGAGAGGAAAGAGGACACCTAGATCTACAATTCCACCCCCCCCCCCCCCTCCCCATCCCACTGACCGAGATTCGATCCCCCCCCCCCCCCCCATCCCACTCAGTTCCTCGCGAAAATTGTAAAAAAAAAAAAAAAAGACCAACCTGGGCTAGACTAGCCTATTGGCATTTTTTTATAGAAGAAAACTCCGTGAGCATCAAGCGCGCGAGCCGAGACTCGGACACTGTTGGGTTGGATGCGAACTCCCGCGCCTTGCCAACTGAGCTACCCTGCATTCTCCTTCGCGAAAATTGTCACTCTTGAGATTGTGGGGTAGATGCTCGAGAAGATTGCAGAAGTGCAGACACTCTAGGAAGGTTTGTAAAGGACAGAAATAGCATCAGTGCAAGAGCAAACACTCTGTGACCAAAGCTCACGTGGAAGAAGGCTATGTCTTTGTTACCGTGTGTGACTCTGTTCGCCACGGCCCTCTACAGTGGAGATTAGACTCGCCACAAGAATTTGAATTTCAAAGATACGATCAACGTGGCACCGTGTGCTCCTGAGGTCACTTCTTCCATCTCCGTTTTCCTGTGTTTAATTTACTTCTAGCTAGCTTGCTGGATTCGTGTGGAAGAATGGGGTGGTTGTGATCTCATCCCCTGAAGCTTGACTCCTTCAGCTATTTGGCACACACAGATGAGATGATATAGCCGTCCTCTGCAAGAACAAACAGACGGGCGTCCTGATTTAAGCTTTTGGCCCCTTCAGCTTCGACACCCATGAAAAATTGGCTCAATTATCTTCTGCCAAGTGAGCTTCCCACAAGTCGAATTGGCCGCCTACGCAGGGCGTGCATAGAGTCACCGATATGGATTTTGTTTTCTAGTATGATCAAAACATATATGAGTTTTAATCTTTCAGACATGAGCACGATTATCTTTCAGAAATCAGACATGGGATCATGCATGACTGATATATATTTAAACTTGCATATTCAGATAGTTAATCTCTCACAAGGATAGTTTTTTGGGTATGCAGAGATCATATTACTAGTATCAAATCCAAGAGCAACAATATTCTTTGCGGTTTCCCCGACATAAATTGGATTTGAGTTTGATACGTACTTTAAATGGATACTTGATGCTTTAGAAACTGTCTAAAGAAGTTCAGATTTTTTAAATCGTTAGTTTGATACCTAAAGTAACAAAAAAAACATATCTGAGTTTTGATCTGACACTATATAATGCAGCTCATCTTGTCTTAAAGATGTGAATAGAAAATGTATGAAAATATGATGGCTTCTAAACCTTCAAACATACAGAGTGATCTGATTTTAGCAAACCATCGCCTTATTACTTCTAATGCGCTGAACACATATAACAATACAATAACAAGTGTTATGAATCTACACACCCTCAATGAAGTGGATGAAAGGGAATCGAACCATCGCTTATGTAACACACCATGAGTTCAATAAACTTGGACTATGAAGGGCCATTTTCTTGTTGAAAAGAGATAATTGGTCCTCAGGTGCATTATAGCTTGCTGCGATTTGCAAGTTCTTGCTTCAGCTGTTCCCTCAGGACCCTTCTCAGCAGCTTGTTCGAAGCAGTTCTCGGGAACTCGGGGACGACTTTGACATAGCTGACCTGTCAGGACAACCAAATGATCCCACTTCCATCATCATACATGCGCCCATCTGATCATGTGAACTGAACTTTAGAAAGAGAGACTCTTACCCTGAAAAGGGGATTGAGGTTCTTCTGGATGGCTCTCTGGAACTTTCCCTTCAGAATATTTGCATCGTATGGCGCCGATCTATCTTTTAGCACTGCCAAGATAGCCAGTTGTTCTGGTCCCCCGCCGGAAGGTTTGATGCCAACAGCTGCTGTTTCTAGCAGACCCTCATCGGCTCCATTACAAACCCGTTCGATCTCCACTGAACTTGTCTGTTCAACAAGAGAAATATTGCATTGGTTTCATGAGATTCAAACAAGGGATTGAAAACACTGAAAGGAAGAGCTTCAACCTTGATCCCTCCAAGATTCATAGTGTCGTCTGCTCTGCCCTGCACGATATAGTAACCACCTACTGTCCTCTGGATTATATCTCCATGTCGCCAGAGTTGCTGCAACAGAAGTACTGTTACAATGTGTTAAGTTTTTCACCATTCTGGTTATTACTGATAACTTCTAATAGCATGTATAGTTAGATTTATTTGATTGGTTCAGCAAAGGGAACATTGACTAAAATGTTGCTACTTTTTTCATAGCACACTTATCACTGAAACTTATGTCAGAGAACAATAACATGTCTAAATCACATATTTGCTTCTCATCTTCTCGCTAGGGCTCCACTGGAAGACTTGGAGAACATACTGACTTTATAAAGCTTAAAATGTTGGCTGCTGGCTGCTGCCAATGTTGAATATCTTCATCATTTTGTCAAGCAGTTTAGATATGGAAAACTGAGGTAAGCGATTCCATACCCGTCCTCTGTAAATGGGCATTCCATCGAAGTAAACCTTATCGTGGTCAGCATTGAGAAGCCGATTGGTAGCACCAAAATATAAAGGGAAGAGACCCACTTCTCCAGAACAAGGTAGATCATCAGGCTGTCACAGCAAACGTCAAATGGTTAATGCAGCGAACACAATCACCAAACTTAGAATATTCTACGGACAATACTTACATATGGATTTCCCTGTTCATCAAGTATGACAAACCCAGTGGACATCGATGCACCACTGAAAGCTCCAAAAGCTTGTGGCTGCAGAAGACTCCCTTGAATGTATGAGGATGCCAGCTCTGTGCCACCACAGCACTCAACAGTGGGTTTGTAACAGGTACGCGAAGATAGCCACAGATTATCATCAATATCAGAAGCCTCCCCTGTTGTGGCAAGTACCCTGCAATTACAGAATTGTAGCTCCTTTCGACGAGGTTGTGATGAAATCGAGTGCTTTCTAACAGTGTAAGTAGCAACTTGCCTGATTTTGGTCCAGTCTAGCCCTTCAGTAAGATTACCAGCCTTCCATGATTTCACCAAGCTAGGCACAGATCCTAATACACTCACACGGGCATCCTGCAATTTAATGGACGTTACCATGAAGCGCATGAGTAAGAGCAATTTATATTTAGCTTCCAATTTAATATGCAGGGACTTTTGACAAAATCCTAGCATCCACAGACTGAGGTTAATTAGGTAGCCAATAAGCTTTATCTATGCTCAATTCAAGACAAGTACTGGATACCTAAATAAGCTCATGGCAAAACCCTACTTAATTAAAAGAAATCCACACAAGGTTAAATCGACTTTAGCAGTTTAAACCAAGAGATGGTGCAACATAGGCCACACCTGGACAAATTTGCAGAAGCCACGTCCAAGAGGAGAACCATGATATAAAGCCAATGTCGCACCATTTAGAAAGGATGAGAACAGTTGAATAGGTCCCATAACCCAACCCAGATTTGTAGGCCAGCACCCTATGTCCTTTGGGCGAACATCCAAATGTCCCCAGGTATCAGCTCCACATCTTATGGGACAAAGTTGTGTCCATGGTATAGCTTTTGGCTCCCCTGCACCAAAAGCAAATAAAACAGATCAAAATCGCACATGAAGTTGTCAACGAGAGAAACAGTGCAACCAAAGATAAAAGGAAACCGCGTCAAAACAACTCAGGGTAATCTATACCAGTTGTTCCTGATGAAAACAGAATATTAATTAGGGCGTCTGCAGATTGATAAACTGGAGAGTACATGGATGACCTGCAAATCCAAGACATATGTCTGCCATGTTGGTCACATCACAAAATCATGTATGTTTTGCAATCTGAAGTCTTAAAGTTTTCATGGAAAGAAAGCCTCTGAACATGACAGTCATTTATTGTGTTGTGACATGGGAGGGAACAAATTTGTTGCATACCTTCCAGCAGAACGAGAAAGAAAATCTTTCCAGGACATATCACCATTCCTTGGTGTAACTCCAAGAAGGTCTCCAGTTGCAGGAATAACAATAGCTTTAGCTGAAGTCCCTTCCATGACACGGCTGAAGAACATAATTTGATATATTTAGCAAGTGCTTAGAATTGTTCTGTGACAGTTCAGTACGGTCATGCAAAAAGGTAGAAATGAAACATATACTGTTAAATCAATGCAACTGATTATTTTCACAAGATGTGATCCTACTAAATAACTACAATTTGCTTGTTTAAGTTGAGCAAATTAAGTTACTGAAACACATATATTAACTAAATAATTTGATCAATCATATACCTGTAAAGTGGAAATTTCTTCCCTCCCCGAATTATGAAATCCTGAAATCTCGTGAAATTAGTATAAGCACTACTACAGTACTGATGATCATAAGACATGCTAGTTGCTACAGTCAAACCTGAGTAAAAATTGCCTTTGCTTTTGCGACCCTCATGCGAGTGCCAATCTCCTGAGGTGCAAAACTGTCTGCTATTCCCACAACAACAAAGCCTCCAAGGATGATTGCCAAATAAACAATGACCGCATTGCACGTCATTGGCATGTCTATTGCAATCCGGTCGCCCTTTTGGAACATGGTATCAAGGGCATTTGCAACAGTCCTGAAAATACAGAAGCAACAATACCATGATGATGAAATTGTACAATAGAACAGAAGGAAATTAAAGGTTTCTGCATGCCCCCTACACTTAATTTGTTAAGAGATGCATACATCACTTGGGTGCGAAGCTCCTTCAACGACATACGGTTCACTGGATAATCGTCAAAGCCCTCATCCCTCCAGACAATAGCTGTGCTATCATCTGTCCTGTTCTGGGAGGGCCAAGGTAGCAGACAACATTCAGCAATGTTGAGCACTGCACCTGGGAACCATGTTCCTCCCTTCTTTGATTTATCTGACGCATCTAGAATCGACGTTGGTTCTCGTACAAACTTGATGGAGAGCTCCTTCAGCACTATTTTCCAGTAGACCTATGCAATGATCACCTAGGAGGTTATTATGAAGAAATAAAAACTCTGAACTGATGCTCTAGTTGTCCACTTGCTCTGTGAAGTAAATCCCAAATTTAGAAAGAAAAAAACTGACCTCCTGATTATGAACAGAGAATTTGTGGAAGAGGCGAAAGCTTGAAACTGGATCCTTATAGGATGCTCCTAACAGCTTGGGTCCATTCTCTTCCATCACTCTCCCAAGATTTGTTTCCTTGCAGTCAATCCTGCAACAATCGTGATAACGGCGTCACGAAGTAAAGTATATATACACCAATCATCCTATCACACAGTAGTGTTAAATGATGTGAATCCAGAGCCCAGTTTTAAGCTAGTATCAAAATAGCACGTTTGTTGTTAGGCTAAATGCTGGGTTAAATGGAACCATAAGCTGAACTGGTTGGTGGAATTAGATGGACTAGCAGTAGCAGTCACTTTCACCATTGATTAGCCACTGATTGGTACCAGCACCAAGCAAACGGTCCTCCTCCCACCCGATTGGATCAAACAGTTGGCAGCAAAGCAAATTAAGCGCTGGGAGAGAACCCCTGTTCAGCCGTACTTCCAGGGTGGAAAGAGAGAACCCCTGTTCATCCGTACTTCCAGGGTGGAAAATGGACGGCGGACGGCGAGACTTACGGAGAGGGGAACCAGTAGGGCGGCGGCCCCCGGCCGGCGCGGTCCCAGCCGGCGTAGACGGAGTAGTAGACCAGCTGGTGGAGCGCGTGCGGGTGGTCCGGCCGCAGCACCCCCGCCGCCACGACCGCCGCCCACGCGGCGGCCGCGTCGCCGCCGTATTTGCCGGTCGCGGAGCGGAGCGCGGCGAGGAAGGCCGCCGCGTCGGCGGCGGCGAGCCCAGCCGCCTCCACGTCGGCCGCCCGGATCTCCCCCACGCCGCCCCTCGCGGTGGCCGCCATGGCCCGCCTGCTAGGCTGCTCGCCCGGACTTCGCGCGAGAGTGCTAGTGACACTGCTATGTTATCGGCGCGGGCATTTCATTTGGACTTGCTGGTCTGACCAGGACGACGACGGCGACGAGGAAGAGAAAAAAAAAGGACAAGGAAATAATAATTAAAAAAGGCTCGGCTTTGGGTGCTTTGCTGGGTAGGTGCGGTTAGGTAGGAGGCGTGGCGCCGTGCGTGCGTGCGTGCGCGCTCGGTGGTTCGGTAGGTAAAAAAAAAAGGCAGGCCAGCTCTCGGTTAAGATGCCGATGCCGGCGGTGGCACTCGTCGCCGTCGGCCGTCCTCCATTCCACGGCTCATCTCAACCATCTAGGGCGCGTTTGGTTACCATTTTACCTGTATGAGAAAAAAATAAAAAATATATATCATCTACACATCGTTTGGTTGCCCGCATTAGGAAAGTACGTAGTTTTGACATGGCGTTTGGTGTCCTGCATTGACTCGTCTGATGTAACTATACTGTGTTTGGTTGCATACATGCAGCAAAAGTTTGCTTATCTTATATCCTATATTGTAAGCTTATCATATACTCCCTACGTACCATAATGTAAGACGTTTTTTTTTACACTATCACACGATCACATCAATAAAACGACACTGCAGTCACAACGAATTAGACGATGATGATAAAGTTCTCCAGCCCAAACTGTCGATCCGACTTGCCAACTTCAACACTGCCTGCCTGCTTGAGCACGGCTTTGGAGTATGCATCCTTTGACGTCTGCCTATTCTTAAACCCTATATAGCGGCTCGTAACCCGTCACTTGTTCGCCGCATGTTTCCTATGAGTTGTAAACCTGTGGAACCCTTCCTCGGAACACCACATAACACTTCTCCTAGCATGGTAGAAGAGCGACTATTCAAGCAGCAAGCAATGGAGCACACTAAACATGCAACCGAAGAAAGCATGCATGATCATGTGGTATAGCAAGTTCATCCTACCACTCCTACCACCACATCCAAAAGAGAGTGTAACCCTACTACCGCAAATTTGTTATCGTGAGGGGTTAGTATATACCACCTCATCAATATATACATACCACCAATAGTTTTCAAACCCTAGCTACCACAAACTATATGTCGTCATTGCCATTGTCGTCGGGGATCATGCACCTCGTCACCACCACCAGAAACAGCACTAATAGTAGTGTTTGCCCAGCCATGTTGTGAGCCAGAGCACCCTATGGGTGCCTTCTATGGCAACAAACACCACATCCTTAGCCTTATTGTTCAGAAGATGGCTCAAAACAACAATGAGAACCTCTAGCTAGGCTTAAGCCACCTTGGTCCATGACTACGGCGTAGAGATTTGGGTGGACTCCGGCCAGTTCGCTCTCCCTAATGGAGGTTTCCACCTCCTTGACGGCCTCAGTCATGCTGCTGAAGACGCTCAACCCGTCCTCCATCAAGTCATCCCTCTTTCTATCAAGCACAGGAATGTGCCTACCACCCTTATCAGGACCATCAAGGATGATGGTCTCTGACTCCTGGGTGTTTGGATAGTTAGGCATGGGCGAACCAAGTGGCCCACTGGAGCCCATGGCATGCTTGTCGGTTACCATCCCAAAGAAGAAGATGTGTTGCATCTAGGCATAGTTCTCGATGGGTGTGTTGAGGAACTTGTTGTCCATAAGGTCGTCCTAAGAAAGAAACACATCGTGGTTAGTTGTGATAGGACAATAGTTGACATGCTTAAACAAGGGGTACTTGAGCTAACCGTGATGTGGCCTTGGTAGTGCTCTGCCTCCAAACCGATCTAGCAGGGGGGCTGATCCCGTGAGGCGACGCTAATTCTCTTAGCTTGGTGAAAGTGCAACTAATCCCCGGGTGATTTTGGTAATTAATAACAACATATAAGTCATTGGTCTAATGCTCGTTGATAATAGATTTCAGAGAAGATCAATGATTGGCAAGGCAAGGACTATTGATTGTGGACCCCTCAAAATGCTAAGGACAAGAATTGGCAAAGCTCCAAGACTCTACATTTTTGTTAAGTGATCCAAGATCACATCAAGATCACATTGAGTCCATAGGAAAGCCAATACTATTAAAAGGGGACGAGGTTGTGATCATGACTCAATTGCTCAAGTGCTTAGTGGTATTGCTCCAAAATCCTCAACCACTTCTCCACATCACTTTCATCCAAAACCCTAAAGTCCATCTCGGTCCCACCAAAATGTTCCCATCCGGACCCACCGAAATTACCCCATACACTGCCACATGCCAAACCCTAACATTTCGGTACAACCGATATGGATCTTGGTATCACCGATATGGCCTGGCTAGGTTTCTGTAATGAAGTTGCTTCATTTTGGAATTACCAAGATGAAACTATCGAAACTACCAAAATGAGGTCTTGCCCTGCACATCGGTCTCATCGAGATGTTTTGATCGATCTCACCGAAACCTTCAACGGTCAAGTCTTTTACACTAGTCGGTCTCACCGAGATTTCTGAACCGGTGTCACTGAGTTGGGTCAAAGACTTGTTACGGTTGGATTTTTTATGCTGCCTATTTATACCCCTCCACCACCACCTACTCTCTAAGAGAGCCATCAGAACGAACCACTACTTCCA
Source organism: Triticum timopheevii (assembly GCA_963921465.1). Taxonomy (NCBI): domain Eukaryota; kingdom Viridiplantae; phylum Streptophyta; class Magnoliopsida; order Poales; family Poaceae; genus Triticum; species Triticum timopheevii. The sequence goes on from OY997270.1 coordinate 574,351,022, forward strand.
TTACTCATTTTTTAGAGCGAACCACCTACTCATGTGTTGATATCAAGATATTCCAATCCAACCATTTGAACCTTGATTTCTAGCCTTTCTCATGTTGCTTTCCATTCAATCCTCTCTTCTACCAAAGCCAAATCTATGAGAGAGTGTTTGAGTGTTGGGGAGACTATCATTTGAAGCACAAGAGTAAGGAGTCATCATCAACAACACCGTCTATTACCTTTTGGAGAGTGGTGTCTCCTAGATTGGTTAGGATTCACTTGGGATCTAATCATGCTAAGAAGAATCCAGATGTGTTTCTTATATGGATCAAATCGTTCTCTTGTCATGTGACTTTCTAACCTTTTTACAAAACAGTTGACGTTTTCATATGCCTCATTTTTCCACTCAGCTAAAACACTAATATCAAGCAGTCTTTTCTCTTTGGCTAATTTGAAATCATAATTCAATTGCTTGATGGCCCAATAAGCTTTGTGTTCAAGTTCAAGGGTTAAATGACATGTTTTTCCATAAACCATTTTATAAGGTGGCATGTCCGTAGAATTTTGTAAGGAGGTCTACAAGCCCAGAGTACACCATTTAACTTTTTTGACCAATCTTTCCCGCATGTGGTGACTTCGTCAATATCAAGATGATATGCCGGCTAATTAGTCTATCGGAGGTACTCATAGGGGTAGGGTGTGCGTGTGTGTTCATAGGGGCAAGTGTACGCGCGTATATATGAGCGTCTGCAACTGTACAGGGTTATAAAAAACAGATTTGTGGTACAAACTTTTAAAATTTATACCTAATAATAAAGGGCTACGTCGATGTTCATCCGAGCTATGTCACTGAACTATGTACGTGCTGGGAGTGAGCCAAGTCAAGTGGATCGTCAATATATGGAAAAGAGCGCAAGCCGGGGTGCAAATTCTGAACGTAGACGCAGCCTTCACCGAGGAAGACCACACTGGAGGGTGTGGGATGGTGGTGCGCGACCTCGTCGGAGGTTTCATTGCGGCTGCAGCAACGCGGATGACACACGTTGGTGATGTCGTATCAGCAGAGGCTGAGGCCTTGAGGCAGGGTATCATGTTCATACGGGGCCTTGGCTATGATAAGATCATGATCTAGTCGAACAATATGATCACACTAGTAGAAAAAGGACCTAATATGAGACACATTAGTGCCGGTTTGGTTTTGAGCCGGCGCTAATGTGTCCATTAGTGCCGGTTTCAACGGCTAGCCGGTCGTTCTCATTAGTACCGGTTCGTGGCGAACCTATAGTACTGGTTTGTGCCACGAACCGGTACTAAAGAGGGTTGTGGCAAGGTGTTGTCAGTCTGGGGCCCGTCCAGCACCTTTAGTACCGGTTCGTGTCACGAACCGGTACTAAAGGTCGACGTACATAAACCCTTCGTCCGACCGAGACACTCTGTTCTTCCCCTTTCCCCTCACTTCCTCTGTTCTTCCCCCTCCCTCCTCGAGCTCCTCACAAATTTTGCCCAAAATTTGTCAAGATTTGAAGGCCCCCATCCATTCAAATGATCACAAAGGTTAGCAACTTTGTCCTTTCAACTCTCATTGCTAGATTAGCTCTTGCAATGCTTTGTATAGTGATTAATTTGGGAGGAATAATTATATTTGCTAGTATTTGATTTATATGCAATTTGAGGTCAAAAATAACACTTAGTTTGCATATGTAGGTGTGGTTTACTTAGTGCCTTCTAAATCTCCGTCGTAACCACGGTCGATCGCCCGCACCGTCCCGTCGCCGGCACCACCTTGTGGTGAGGCTCTTGTTCATGAATGTTTTACATTACCAAATTGATGTATATGTGATTTGGATATATAGTTACTCGTATAATTATCTTACCCGTACGTTGTTTGTTATACATAGTGCCATGGTTTTGATATCCGTCCCCGTCGGCCCTCGTCCTTGTTATGATTCGGATGTGGTATATTCTCTTTTAAAACTAGTTGTTGCATTTCGTGTTTATGACAAATTATGCCCATCAAGTTGACATAGATATTTTTATCTAGGAGGTATGTGAACTGGAAATTCCAACCGACCCTATTGTCGAGAGGTTAAATTTAGTTGAAAGAGAAAACGAGTATTTGAAAGAAAAATTGAAAAGAATTGAGGGGGAGAAGATGGAATTGGAGTTGCATGTTGCCGATGTCGTCGATGATCACAAGATCAAGATGGAGAAAATGAGGTTGAAGATTAGAAAGATTAGAAAATATGCCATTGATAGTGTGGCTTGGTATCATTATGCTGTTGGATCAATTGTTACCTTAGTTGCGATCTTCATCGCATTTGTTGTTGCATTTAAATTCTTTAGCTAGAGAGTTATTTGTATGTTGCATTTAATTAAGTGTTGTATATGAACTTTATGTATGAACTTGTATTAATTTGGTCTATTTGGTGTTGTGTAATGAAGATGAGCCGACAATGGATGTATGATGACCGATGCTCTCCCGAGTTTATTAATGGCGTGCATACTTTTCTGCGGACCGCTGAGGCAAACAAGCGGGCGGATGGTTTTATGCCTTGTCCATGTGCTGGCTGTAAGAATGGTCACAATTACTCTACAGAAAAAACCATTCACGTCCACCTATTTAAGTCCGGTTTCATGCCCCACTATAATGTTTGGACCAAGCACGGAGAAATAGGGGTTATGATGGAAGACAATGAAGAAGAAGAGGACGACAACGGCTATCCTGGCCATGGGTTCCCTGAATACGATGATACAACAATGGGGGAAGAAGCTAAGCCGGCAATGCAGGAAGAAGCTGAAGAAGAGGCATCAGATGAGCCCGATGATGATCTAGGTCGGGCCATTGCCGATGCAAAGAGAAACTGCGCAAGTTATCTGGAGAGGACGAAGTTGCAACGCATGTTAGAGGATCACAAGAAATTGTTGTACCCAAATTGTGAAGCTGAGAAAAAAAAATTGGGCACCACACTTGAATTGCTGCAATGGAAGGCAGAGAATGGTGTATCTGACAAGGGATTTGGAAAGTTGCTGGTAATGATAAAGAATATGCTTCCAAAGGACAACGAATTGCCCAAGAGTACGTATGAAGCAAAGAAGGCTGTCTGCCCTCTAGGGTTAGAGTTGCAAAAGATACATGCATGCCCTAATGACTGCATCCTCTACCGCGGTGAGTACGAGGATTTGAACGCTTGCCCGGTATGCGGTGCATTGCGTTATAAGATCAATCGCGATGACCCTGGTGATGTCGAGGGCGAGCGCCCCAGGAAGAAGATTCCTGCCAAGGTGATGTGGTATGCTCCTATAATACCACAGTTGAAACGTTTGTTCCGAAACAAAGAGCATGCGAAGGCGATGCGGTGGCACGCAGAAGACCGTAAGAAAGACGGAAAGTTGAGAGTACCCGCTGACGGTTCACAGTGGAGAAAAATCGAGAGAAAGTACTGGGAGGAGTTTGCAGGTGACCCAAGGAATGTATGGTTTGGTCTAAGCGCAGATGGCATTAATCCTTTTGGGGAGCAGAGCAACAACCATAGCACGTGGCCTGTGACTCTATGTTTGTATAACCTTCCTCCTTGGTTGTGCATGAAGTGGAAGTTCATTATGATGCCAGTGCTCATCCAAGGCCCTAAGCAACCCGGCAACGACATTGATGTGTACCTAAGGCCATTAGTTGAAGAACTATTACATCTGTGGAATGGAACAGGTGTACGTGCGTGGGATGAGCACGGACAGGAAGAATTTGACCTAAAGGCGTTGCTGTTTGTGACCATCAATGATTGGCCTGCTCTCAGTAACCTTTCAGGACAGACAAACAAGGGATACCGCGGATGCACGCACTGTTTGGATGATACCGACATTATATATTTGGATAGTTGTAGGAAGAATGTGTACCTGGGACATCATCGATTTCTTCCGACAAGGCATCCCGTAAGAAAGAAAGGCAAGCATTTCAAAGGTGAGGCGGATCACCGGACAAAGCCTCGCCACCGTACTGGTGCTGATGTACATGATATGGTCAAGGATTTGGAGGTAATCTTTGGAAAGGGTCCTGGCGGAAAACCTGTTCCGAAGGACGCTGACGGACGCGCACCCATGTGGAAGAAGAAATCTATATTTTGGGACCTGCCATATTGGAAAGACCTAGAGGTCCGCTCCGCAATCGACGTGATGCACGTGAAGAAGAATCTTTGCGTGACCCTGCTTGGCTTTTTGGGCGTGTATGGGAAGACAAAAGATACACCAGAGGCATGGGAGGACCAGTAACGTATGCACGGAAAAGACGGCATACATCAGGGTCAGGCCAGCTACGCTCTTACCAAAGAAGAGAAGGAAATCTTCTTCGAATGCCTGCTCAGCATGAAGGTACCGTCTGGCTTCTCGTCGAATATAAAGGGAATAATAAATATGGCAGAGAAAAAGTTCCAGAACCTAAAGTCTCATGACTGCCACGTGATTATGACGCAACTCCTTCCTGTTGCATTGAGGGGGCTTCTACCGGAAAACGTTCGATTAGCCATTGTGAAGCTATGTGCATTCCTCAATGCAATCTCTCAGAAGGTAATCGATCCAGAAATCATACCAAGGTTACAGAATGGTTTGGTGCAATGTCTTGTCAGTTTCGAGTTGGTGTTCCCACCATCCTTCTTCAACATCATGACGCACGTCCTAGTTCACCTTTGCGAAGAGATTAACGTTTTGGGTCATGTATTTCTACACAATATGTTCCCCTTTGAAAGGTTCATGGGAGTCTTGAAGAAATATGTTCATAACCGTGCTAGGCCAGAAGGAAGCATCTCGAAGGGCCATGAAAATGAGGAGGTCATTGAGTTTTGTATTGACTTCATTCCTGACCTTAAGCCGATTGGTGTTCCTGAATCGCGGCATAAGGGCAGACTGGAAGGAAAAGACACGCTAGGAGGGCATCAAATAATATGTATGGACGGGCATTCTCTTACTGAAGCACACTATACGGTTCTACAGAATTCCGCCTTGGTAGCTCCGTATATGGAGGAACATAAGAATTTTCTACAGTCCAAACACCCGGAGAAGTCTGACGACTGGATTACATGCGAACAAACAAGGACTTTCGCCGGTTGGTTGCAGAAACATGCCCTGAATGATGGCGATATTCAAAATGACCTGTACTCGCTGTCCCAGTTACCATCTTCGAATATAATGACTTTCAAAGGGTACCAGATAAATGGGAATACATTTTACACGATCGCCCAAGATAAGAAGAGCACCAACCAAAACAGTGGTGTCCGCTTTGATGCAACAACCAACACGGGAAAGGAAACATATTATGGTTACATAGAGGACATACGGGAACTTAACTATGGATCAGGTGATTTGAAAGTCACTTTGTTTAGGTGCAAATGGGTCAATATGACACGAGGAGGGGTAACAGAAGACCCGCAGTACGGAATGACAACAGTGGATCTCAACAATCTTGCGTATGCAGATGAACCATTTGTCCTAGCCAATGATGTGGCGCGGGTTTTTTATGTGAAAGACATGTCTACCAGGCCGAGAAAAAGAAAAGATAAGGAAGCAAATGAATCATACGACGAGCCAAAGCGCCACATAGTTCTTTCAAGAAAAAGAAACATCGTGGGAGTGGATGACAAGACAGACATGTCAAAAGATTATGAAAAGTTTGATGAAATTGTTCCATTCACAGTGAATATTGACCCGAGCATCCAGTTAAATGATGAAGATTTTCATGGCTACGGCGCAAAGGGACAGCCGCGAAGAAAAAGTTTCACACCCAAAGATCTGGGATGTGATCGGCTTCACGATCATCACTTTCTTCTGTGTTTCACACCCAGGAGGGAATGTCTGTAATAGTTAGGGTAGTTATGTGTTTTGGCATTTACTTATTTTATGTGCAGACAAATTTTATGTGCAAACAAATCCTTTTCATGCATTTACTGAATTTTTCAGCTAAATGACTCTGAAATTGAAAAGCATTTCAAATGAACTCAGAAAAGGTTGAAAGTTGGCATGGTATCATAATTTCATACAAATAGCATGTGCGAAAAAGTAGAGAGGGTTACGGCAAAAACTGGATACACTTCGTGTACAAAATGGACAATCTCTTTCGAAGTATCAGGGTTTCCGACGAAACTGAACTGTTACAAAGGCATTTCATTTTTTAAATAACCTAAGCATTACCAAATTGAATATAATGATAAAACACACTAATATTAAACATAAGAAAAAAGAATCACTGAAAAAACTTTTTTCAAAGTTAAGTTATTCACAAACTAGTGATTCATACAAATTTCAAATAATTCAAAATTTAAACTATTCAAATTTGAAAACTACCAGCACTAACAGAAAGTTTGTAATTTTTTGTACGTAAAGCAAAAATATTCACAAAGGAACTCTAAATACAGGAAAAAACAACTCAAAAATAAATAAAACAAAAATAAATAAAGCAAAAAAATTAAGAAATTAAAAAAGCCCGCCTACTGGCACTAGTGCAGAACCGGGCAATAGCACCGGTTCGTAAGGCCCTTTAGTGCCGGTTCCGTAACCGGCACTAAAGTGTGGTCACTAAAGGCCCCTCCCCCTTTAGTACCGGTTCAGCACGAACCGGTGCTAAAGGGCAACCACGTGGCACGAGCCGGGTCCGGGGGCCTGGAGCCCTTTAGTACCGGTTGGTAAGACCAACCGGTACTATAAGGTTTGGGGGTTTTTAGTTTTATGATTTCTTTTTCATTTAATTTTGTGTTTCCATTTTAATTCTTTTTCGTTTGCTGGTATTTTACGATACTACACATTGTAAACGTTATGCATATATATATATATATATATATATATATATATATATATAAATATAATTTCTAGTAGAACCAATAATCATCGAGTTCAACATGATTGTCATGATATTATAAGCGTTCATATATAACACCACAAAAGCAAATCACTTAAGTTCAGAACAAAGAACACGGACATGAAAGGACAAGTACTAATTAAGAGCAGCATGAAGAACTAGCTAAATCACTCCTGCTAGCTACTCTCTCTTTGGTAAAATAGCATAGAACATGTATAGCTCTCCTGATTGATCATACTGGAGCACGCCGATGAACCTGTCTCCTAATTGTGGGTTGCGCTTCTCATTGCTGCCCCCTAGTACTTCTCTGCGATCATTAACAATTTTCCTCCAATCTTTCACTATTAAGCATTCATCGCTTCTAGAAATCCTGAATGCATTCATGTGCAATGCAGGATATCTTGGCCTTAAGCTAACAATTGACATCTGACCTTTAGTCTCGATCCCCTGAGGCACAACTGTCATCGGGAGTCCCTGTTGAAGAACATCGTATAGTACTTAATTAATATACTTAGCAATGAAAGTTTAGCAAAAAAATATGTATGCAAAATATACACTGATCAGGACAAATAGTAAATATCTTACCATCATTCCTAAATAGATGTGACCGTAGTTTAATACCATCACTATTGGTCGCACGTTTTGAGTACTAACATTTCCAAGTGCAGGAAAAAAATTTGTCTTGACAGTATGAAGATCCTCAAGCCATGAAACATAATGACTTATCTCCTCGCAATTTAGTTCAGCTCCGGGACAGTAGAAGGTCCTGTCTACCAAGCGCCGGACATGTTTGGTTGAATGGAGATAAGCTGTCAATAGAAATTAGTTGTCAGTTATTTTTGAAATAAGCGATATCAAAGATAAAAATATATTTGAGAAGAACTCACATAATGGTAGAACTGGAGGCGTCTGCACATCGACCCATATGTCTCTATTACCTTCAATATCATCTTCCGGACGAATATCAAAGGTGATAACCATACCAGGCTCAAATGCATAAGCCTTGCATAGTGCTTGCCAAGTTTTGCATTCAAAATAGGTGTACGTGTGTGCATTGTATACTTTGACGTTGAAAGTATAACCATCATGCTCAGTTTTCACGTAAGCTCTCTTTACCTCCATAGTTTCCATATTTGAAACCTATCTTATCCAAGACAAAAATTCTTGCATGGCATGGGATGCGCTAGTAGAATAGTGAAAATTAAAAATTATAAGTCAGGCCAATGAAGCATATATAAGTCATGCTTAATTACGAAAACAGACTTGTCGTTGTGACTTACTGTATCGAATTCGAAAGTCTCATCCAGCTTGATGCTGAATCGCCTACCATCAACAAGGAAATTTCTGTCGCACTGGCCGCGCTCGTCTTCACAGTATGTGCACATACCGAAATTTTTTCCGTCGTCAGACGACATTTCCTATGTTCATATTAGGCGAAACATTAAACACTTACTAATTCAATTAATTCAACTACTTCTATTAATTCAACTAAGCATTACTAAAAATAAACTAGTTATATTAATTCAATTAGTTCAACTAAGCATTTACTAAAAATAAACTAGTTCTATATATTAATTCAACTAGTTCAACTAAGCATTTACTAAAAATAAACTAGTTCTATATATTAATTCAACAAGTTCAACTAAGCATTTACTAAAAATAAACTAGTTCTAATCCTCCATCTCTTTCTCAGACTTATCACACTTAGGTGAAACATTAAACACTTATTACTATCTAACATTAATTAATATCTAGCCAATTCAAATATATATCTAACAATTGACATTACTATATATTTAACTTTTCTATCTAATTCATCTAACATTCGACATTAATCTAACATTTATATAAACTCAAAATATATAAAAACATTAAATAAACAGAAAAACTCATTAACAAATAATATTTTAATTAGATAATCAAATCTCAGATACGACAATTTTCTTACTAAAAATAAACTAGTTATATTAATTATTCAACTAGTTCAAATCTCATATACCTAAATAAACTAGTTCGACAATTTTCTTACTAAAGATAAACTAGTTATATTAATTATTCAACTAGTTCAAATCTCACATACCTAGCTAATTAATATCTAATTAAATTTTCTAAAAAACAGAAAACAGAAAACAGAAAATAAGTAAAAAATGTGTGTGTGTGTGTGTAGTGTGTGTAGTGTGTGTATGTGTGTAGTGTGTGTAGTGTGTGTATGTGTGTATGTGTGTGTACGCCGCCCCGTACGCCGCCACCCCGTACGTACGAGCGGGGGCGCCGGCGTACGGGGCGGGGGCGGCGGCGTACGGGGCGGGGGCAGCGCCGGCGCACGGGGTGCGAGAACGTACGGGACCGCGGCGACGACGACGGACGGCGGCAGCGTTCGGGGCGGCGGCGCGAGACGACGACGACGATGGGCGGCGGCGGGGACAGCGACGACGATGACGGATGACGGGCGACGGGCGGCGACGACGTTATCGAGCGGCGCGCGGCGATGTCGCGGGAGGTTGGAGACGAAGTGGGGAGATGTAACTGAAATTTTCGTAAGTGCTATATATATAGGATGGGCCTTTAGTACCGGTTGGTGGCTCCAACCGGTACTAAAGGCCAATTTTGGCCAGGCCAAGAGGCGGGAAGAGCAGGCCTTTAGTACCGGTTGGTGGCTCCAACCGGTACTAAAGATCACCCTTTAGTACTGGTTGGAGCCACCAACCGGTACTAAAGGCCTCGCGCTGCCACCCCAAAGTTTAGTCCCACCTCGCCAGGCGAAGGGCAGCCGCACTGGTTTATAAATCCAGCCGCGGCTACCTCTTTGAACTCCTCTATATAGCAGGCCTTTGGGCCTAAATTCTGCGTGCTGCCTTGTGAGTCTGCTGGGCCTTTAAGGCCTGTAATTGCACGCCCGAGGCCTAGCAGGCCCACAGGGCAGCGCCCCAATTTTTTTTATAGTTTTTTTTTCTTTTCTGCTTTATTTTCTTCTATTTATTTCTGCGTAGTTTTTGGATAGTTTTTCTTTTCTGTTATATTTATTTTCTTCTATTTATTTCCGAGTAGTTTTTCATCTAGTTTGCCAAAATTCAACATTTTCAGATTCATTTTGTAGTGATTTTCAATTTCACGGTCATTTTATATAGTTTTTTTTTTCTTTTCAGCTATATTTTTTTTTCTTCTATTTTTTCTTTTCTGCAAAGCTTGATGGTCAAAGTCTCGAGTTATAACCAAAGTTTACAAAAAAGAAATGCCGACGTGCAATTAGTTTTTGCCATAACAGAAGAAGTCCGGAGTTGTAATAAGTTATTAAAAATAAAAAAGAGGTGCAATGCTCATTAATTTGCTTCAAGCCTTTCGGAATAGTGTAAACTGCACTGCGCATAGCTCCGTGCAGTCTACCATATTTCTGAAGGCTTGAAGCTAAGCAACGTGAGCATTGAGCCTCTTCTTCATCGTCTCTGCACTCAGGGCTTATAAACCGCTCCTAGTCCCTCTCTCTTCGCGAGGTGGGACTAAAAAACAGCTTACTATAAAACTGTAGTACTGGTTCATCCATGAACCGGTACTAAAGGTGCTCGTGGGGCCCCATCCTTACCTGACACAACCTCATTAGTACCAGTTCGTGACACGAACCGGTGCTAAAGGTTCGCCACGAACCGGTACTAAACAGCTCCTCCCGCCTAGCAGTTGGTGCATACTGAATGCAAAAAATATAAGAGCATTTAGATCATGATCTTATATTTCTTTACAGTCTAAATTGTCAATATGATCTTATAACATCAAAAATACTTTGATCATCAATGATCTTTGTGTGTACAATCTGAATTGTCAATATGAGTCATCAACGATTTATAAACCGATGAAGACTCATATTGCGGCCACAAATTCTACACATAGAGTTCAATGAAGACCAAGTGCTTGTGATAGTTTGAGAAATAACATATTTAAGGTGGTAAAAGGCTTGTTAGGGGAGCGAGGTGGGACTAAAAACAGCTTGCCATAACCTCATTAGTACCGGTTCGTGGTACGAACCGGCACTAAATGGTGATGGTGGGGCCATAGCCTGACCGCAGGCTGACACAGCCTCTTTAGTACCGGTTCGTGGCATGACCCGGTACTAAAGGTTCGCCACGAACCGGTGCTATTGATCGCCGCCACGAACCGGCACTAATGTACACATTAGTGCCGGCTGAAATTCAAACCGGCACTATTGTGCTTCACATTTGACCCTTTTTCTACTAGTGTGGGCCAAAGCGGCCTGCATACGACTAGGAACACAACCTTTAGTTGGGCCAGGATGCAGGCCCGCAAAGGCCCCGTAGGCCCACTGGGCAGAAGAGGACAGGTAGGCCCAGTAGACCTGCTTAGGAGAGGAGCTCGAGAGAGCTACCGCACTGGGGCTTATAAACCAGTGCGGTAGCCCCTCGGCTAGCGAGGTGAGACTAAACTTGCGCACCGCCTGCAGCCAGCGCACACCCTTTAGTACCGGGTGGTGGCTCCAACCGGTACTAAAGGGGGGCCTTTAGTACTGGTTGGAGCCACCACCCGGTACTAAAGGTGGTGCGCTTCCCGCCGCTTGGCCTGGCCAAAACAGAACTTTAATACCGGTTGGTGGCTCCAACCGGTACTAAAGGTCCATCCTATATATACAACACTTGAAAAAAAATTCAGTTTCCCTCTGTTCTTCCCTCTGTTTCCTCCCTCCGTCGCGCCGCCCTGCCCCGATCGTCGCCGCCCCCGCCCCTCGTCGCCGACCCCGGCCGTCCCCGCCCCTCGTCGCCGACCCCGGCCGTCCCCGCCCCTCATCGCCGCCCCCGTCGATGTCGTCGCCCCGGCCGTCCCCGTCCCCATCGTCCCCGTCGTTCCCGTCGCCTTGCCCCGCCCCGTCGTCGCCACCCCGTCCCGTCGCCCCGGCCGCCCCACCCCGTCGTCGCCGCCCCGTCCCGTCGCCCCTTCATCGCCGCCCCGTCGTCGCCTCGCCGGTGAGCTCGCCCCGGCCGCCATGTCCACACACACACACAGTACTACACACACACACACACTACACACACACACACTACACACATTAGTTTGTTTGTTATAAATTTTTCTATTTTTTAGTTATAGAAATGTTAGAAATTATTCTGTTTTTAGTTATATAAATATTAGAAATGTTAGTTTTATAGAAATATTATAAATATTTTCTGTTTTTTAGTTATAGAAATATTTATAGAAATGTTAGCAATTTTTCTGTTTTTTAGTTATATAAATATTAGAATTGTTATGGAAATGTTAGTTATATAATCAGGAAATTTTAGAATTAGTTTTAGTTAGATGAATTAGATTAATGTCAAATTGTTAGAATGTTCATATATATAGAATTTTAGTTATCACAATCCAATCATTTAAAAAATGTTACTTTTTGCGGGCATATAGTATTTGTTCTCGACGATATGCCCGGCCCGCATCCTCGCCGTCGACCCGTTCGCGACGACGTCCTGCTTCAGGGGACCCATGTCCGGGACTGGGCTCCGCCGGGCTGGCACTGGGAGGTGCTACCTGGAGGGGCGCGCCGCTTGGTGAGGAACCCGACCTCGGGTCCCGTCGTCGACCCTGATCTTCTTTGGTGGCGTTCGCGTGGGCCACATTCGGTGCAGAGGCAGCCAACCCCGCCGAAGGTGGTGCGTCGCCGTGTCAGGGAGGAAGATGAGCAGTCCATCGCTACATGGCTGCTATGGACGACGTTAGGTTCTCCACTACTTGGCGGGTTCTTTGGGCAGATGACCGGAGATATGATCCTGTGATGGTTCCTTCTCTTTGGGTGTGCACCGCCCGCGCCCCAGAAACCGCGAGTGGCGCCCTAGATTCTTCTGTAGTACGCGATCTTTATTAGGTACCTAGCCAATGATGTATTCGATATATAATATTCGAGACGATGTATTCGAGATTATATATATTAAGATGATGATGTATTTGAGATTATATATTCGAGACGATGTATTCGAGATTCAGTTTTTCCTTATTGATTAATTGCATCCATGCATTGTAATTTGAATACTAAATTATTTTATATTTCTTCTGTATTATTAGTAAAGTAAAAGCTATGGCGCACAATATCGGCAGAGAGAGAGAAAGAGGAATTGTTCGACATCATACGCAGCCCTCACAGGCTAGATGATCTGAATGAAGCAGATGACGACTCCCAATATCTTAACAATACCGGAGAGGGTGATGAAAAGATATTCGATCTCGATGACCGGGCTGATGAAGTCATGAACTATGATTATGATTATGACACAGACAATGTTTGTGATGACACAGACAATGCTGATCTTCAAATAACAAATACTACCGGCGAGGTATATTTATATAAGCATGCATCATGGTGATCATCACATGTTTTTTTATTGAAGATATATTAACAAATCGATCTTTCTTCTTTCAGCCCTCTGGATCGAGCAAATCTGCTTCTACAGACAGCAAGACAAAGTGAGGCCTGGGCAGATTGTTGAAGGATGGTGTAAAGTACCACATCGAATCCATCAAACCTAGTGGCGAACCCCTCACACCTAAGAACATTGCGAACAAGTGGACTCGTCAGTGCGGAGTTCTTGTGAAGGACAAACTCCCGATCTCCATTCAAGAATGGAAAGAGCCAAAGACTAAACGTCCAGGTGTTACTTGGGTCGACAAAAGAGCCAAAAAAGACCTTGTGAAATCTCTGATGGAACATTTCACCCTACCAGATCATTTCACTGAAGCAGATGTGGAGAAAGTCAAGGCCGCTGCTCTTAAGAAGATGGCAATTGCATTCAACACCCACAAGAAAACTGTATGGGCCAACTACCTCGCTAATGAAAGGAAGACTCCAGAATTCACGGGAACACTAGAGAAGCAAAGAGAGCACTGGGATAATTTTGTGACCTTTAAGGATTCAGAAATATCTAAGGAATGGTCGATGAAAAACAAGGCAAATGCCGCAAGAAAGACGCAGTTCCATAGGCTGGGTCCAGGTGGCTACGCGGTGGGATTGCCTAAGTGGGATAAGTCTGAGCAAGAGATGGAGGATGCAGGGGTCACTCCGGTTACCCGGCACTGGCCCCCCAGGTGCAGAACTTGGTTCTATGTGCATCGGGGAGCGTTGGACCCGAAGATAGGCGAAGTTTCACGGAAGGCAAGTCTAAAAGGAGCCGAACAAAAGATAATTGACGCAATAGATGAAGCTCGAAGGGGGGTGTTCACGCCCAACAGAGAGAACGACGAGCTTACGCGCGCCCTGGGAAATCCTGAACACCCAGGAAGAACACGAGGCATGGGCGTTATTCCCTGGTATGAGGGCTTTTCAGAATGGAACGAGGACTACAGGAGCCGTGCAAGAAGGAAGATGGAGGAGGAAAGAAAAGGAAGCTGGAGGAGGAGCAGAGGAAGCAGGACGCAGAACACCTTCAAGGCCTATAAGCAAGGCACGCGGACCTGGCACTCAAATTCCAGCAGCAGCAACAGCAGATCGACTCCCTTAGCCAGGAAAGGGGGTCTCAGCAGCGGCAGCAGCAAGCGGATGATCGTCCAGCATTGGATAGCACCGTCCCATCCATGCCGAGAAGCAGCGTTGGTTCTGCCCCGGACGACACACTGCTGGATAAATACCCTATGGATGACATCATAGAGAATACTAACTGCAAGCTACACTCCAAAATGAAGAACATATCCATGAAGGTGGCGGACGGCGTTGCTTTTCCAGTTACCCCCGAAGCAACCTACCATTGCATCCCGATTCTAGAGGGCTATGCTCGTGTCATGGTTGATGAAGTGGTGGACCCATATTTGGGGCTAACGCTTGACATTCCTCGAGGTGAAGATGAGCGCACACTGGGAGAGACCATACATCGTATCATCCTATGGAGAAAGGATTGCATCATCTTTCGAAGTCCACCGACACCGCGTCGTCTTCCGACTCCTCGAAGTCCGCCACCGAGTCAGCAGACTCCCGTTCCTCCAAGTCCACGAACGCGTGAGACGACTCCTCCTCGAAGTCCGCCACCTCCTCCAAGTCCCCGAACGCGTGACCTGATTCCTCCGGTCTCAAGCCCGGCACAGCGTTATGCCACTTCTCCGGTTTCAAGTCCGGCACCGTGTCAGGCCACACCTCCTGCTTCAAGTCCGGCACATCGTCGGGCCACTTCTCCTGGTCCAACTCCACGTCAGTCGTCTCCGCCGTCTCAGCAATCGCAGAAGAGACATCCCGCAGCTTTGGTGTGTAGCGGTACGAGTCGAGGTAGTTCAGGAAGTATAGGCGAAGGCAAGCGATATAAATATGGTCCAAGCCTCGCTCCTCTTCCTCAGAGGCCTTACGACATGACTAAGGAGCAAAATGCAGCCATAGTGCAAGCCCAAGTGGACGCCCATTTTGGACCAAAACCGGCACCGCCGCCAAAGGAGAAAGTGCCTGAGAAAGTAATTGACCACTTCATTCGTATGGCTAGAGAACCAGCTCCCAAGCCTGTTGACTCGGACTATGAGCGCCAAATCAGGAAGGCACATCGAGCACGACTACAGAAGGAAGCGAGCTCAAGATCGAGCCAACAAGCAGCTGGCAAAAAATGCGGGAGAACCATTCCCCAGTTAGGAGAACAGGCGGCGCAAGCGATCCCCCCGCTTGTTGTGCTAACAACACATGAGAGGAGTAGTACGCGTGCCAAATATTATTATGGGCAAACCGTTAGCGTTCCCCAGCAGGGCGATGTGGTAATAATAGAGGATCATATAATGCAGGCTCAAATGCTCAATATCTCTGGTGGACAACTCCTCGAAATCGAGCCCATGCCTACGCTTAAAGAATCGGAAATGGCATGGCAATATGTCCGGGGCAAACCTTTGGTCCATCCAGACAAGGTCAAGGACCTCCCAACGAGAATGTATCAATTGCATCAATGGTACATGAACATTACCAAGATTTTCAATCGAGAGTCCCTCATGGTGAATGTCAAGCATGAGCATTATTACCATGAGAAAGCTCTGCCCATTGAGTATCCAGAACTATTTCAGTTATACAATCAAGACGCACTCGACAAGTCTATCGTCAGTTGCTATTGTCTGTAAGTGATTTCTTTCTGTAAGTAAGTCCCAAGCTAGTTATGTAGTGATAATTTTGATCAATCATTACATGTAATTATTCTCACTATATTATTTTTTTGTGGTATTATATGCAGGATGAAGATGTATGAAATGAAAAAAGCTGGATGCTATGGCGTTGGGTTCATTGACCCAAATACCATTAATCAGGACATATGGCAGATTGAACATTGTCAAGATGCTGTAGAGGAAAGCATGCTAGAGTTCTTGAAGCGCCTCAATATCAATGAAGATATACTACTTCCTTACAACTTCCCGTGAGTCACACTGTCTTGTACTACAAATTCTGTTTTTGCTTACTAGCTAGCTAGCTTGATGTTAATAATTAAGTATATACGGTTTACGGTAGTTGATTAATTTTATGCACATGCCTGCTTAATTAAGACATGCAAACGTGTGCGTATGCAATTGGCACTGGGTCTTGTTAGACATTAAAGTTGAGGAAGGAAAAGTTGAATTACTGGACTCACTAACTAAAGAAGATAAAGACTACACCATCGTGAAGGGGATAGTCAACAAGTAATTTCAATCATTATTAACTATATCTCGGCCTATTAATTATTAGTTCGCCATTTCCTAATATGAACTATTTAATAATTCCTTTATTAATTTTCTTTGCCGGCGGGCAGGGCATGGGCAAAGTTCATCAAGGTGACTCCAGGCACGTGGCCAAAAAAGTTGTTTTGGCATCGACCCAAGGTAAGTAATTAAGTAGTACTAGCTAGCTACCATCTCTTTAATTCTTGTTTCAATATCATTAATTAATTATTATGCTTGATTAATCATTATCTGATTCAATTCCATTCTCGTAAAGGCCCTGAGGCAGGCGTCGGGGAATAATTTGTGTGCATACTACGTTTGCGAGAACATTCGCATGATGACGTGCGAAAGGAGCAGATCTGATAGACAGGACTGGGTATGTTTGTCAGAACACTATTCACACCATTATCGATATCTAGTCACACAACTAACACACATGTATATATTGATCTCCTTCTTAACAGTTCAGATCGGTGAGGGATAAGCTCCTACCATCGGACCGCATAGAAGCACTTCAAGAGGAAATAGCCGGATTTTTGCTCGACCAGGTCATAGATCCGAAAGGAGAATACTATTACCCGCTACCGCCCCCATGAACCACTTGTCATCGTGCTCCGAAGGCACCAAGGCAACATGTAGGAGAAATTGTATATGTATATACATGTGTATGTGTGAATAGTTAATGATGTTGGCTGTGAGACATTCGATGATATATATATATATATATATATGCGGTTCTACGTACGAGAAAATCTATTTATATATATGCATAACGCGTACAATTTATAGTATCGTGAAATACTAGCAAACAGAAAAGAATTAAATGGAAAATAAAACCAAATTGAAAACACAAAATTAAAGCAAAAAAAAAAACACCCAAACATTTAGTACCGGTTGGTGTTACCAACCGGTACTAATGTCCTACATGCACCCGGGCCTGGCTCATGCCACGTGTTTGCACTTTAGCGTCGGTTCGTGACGAACCGATACTAAAGGGGGGACCTTTAGTCCCCACTCTTTAGTGCCGGTTCGCCAACCGGCACTAAAGACCGTCACGAACCGACACTAAAGCCCGGTTCTGCACTAGTGTCATCATGGATGCTCTGAAAATGAATGAAGGATACACACTGGTGGCTGCACCAATTCTTGATGATTGCCGTAGTTTACTACAAGGTTTCGGGAAGGTTATTATTGAACATTGTTTTAGAGAGACAAACATGGTTGCTCATGAATTAGCTAGCTATGGGAGGGATAATCCACCGATGGTGTGGTCGAATACACCTTCGAGTTTTTTTTGAAAAACAGTTTGAACTTTATTAATTAGAGATAATGGTTACATCGTCTATCAGAAGAGTTACAAGAGTTTCTATGGGCTCCTCTATCCAATCTCTAGTCGTGGAACATTTTGCTAATCTAGGAAGCTCATGAGCTACTTTGTTCGCTTCTCTATTACAATGTTCAAAACTGGTTTGTGGAAAATCACAAGCCATAAAAAAACAATCCTCAAAAATTGTCGCAGCTGCTCCCACAGACTCTCCACCGTTCTTCATTGTGTCAATGACTTCCATATTATCTGAACTGATAATGAGACAATTGCAGCCCGTTTTTTGTGCCAGCAGTAAACCAAACCTGAGGGCTAGCGCCTCCGCTGTCAGAGCATCCGCACAGTACTGAATCTTCCAATTACCACCTACTATGAAGTTTCCTTTGTCATCTCTAATAACAGCACCCGCTGTGCCTCGTAGTTGATCATGATCAAAAGAACCATCCACATTCAATTTAACAAACCCCATTGGAGGTCTGCACCATCCTTCATTCTTTCTCTTTGCTCTAGGTGAGTGAGCATTTACATAATTCGCTGTTATAGCTCTAATCCCCATGGAGGTTTGAGACGCCTCTTGAGACTTACCCTCATGAACTAGTTTCCGTCTATTCCATCATAAATACCAAGCAGCTATAGCGATTAGTTCCCCTGCATTCCGGGAGCCCAAGATAGGTAATTCATGATCAGGCATAAGGAGTAAGAATTCAAGGACTGTCTCTCCTGCACAGTCAATGACGCAGACCTTTTTACCACTTCATACAACCCCAAATATTCTCACACTTCTTTTGCCTTCTGGCACAGAAATAATACATCTTCGAGTTTTGTTTTGAATGCTTTAGCAAATGATGTAAGTTTGACTTGAGATAATAAAGCAGCCATGAAGGCCTTTCCGTAAAAAAAGGGCTATTGCTTCTTGTGGTACGTCATGAAAATTGGCCCCAAACTTGCAAAATATTACCCGCCAGTGCCACCTATAAGTGATAAAAAAACGTTTCACACATCGGAATCCTTGCCTGGGCCGGCCCATGCAGTAGGGACCTTCTATACCGCGCTCTGCACGCTGGGAGGCGCCCGTTTGGGCCGGACCATGTCCAGGTGGCCTGTTTCTAAAATTCATTTTTAATTTTTCCATTTTTTCTACTTTACACAATTGGGACTCAAAAAAATTTAACAAAAATGAAAATGTTGAAATAAAACGTTCAATAAATCATAAAATGTAAATGATTTATAAAAAAATGTTTGCTTATTCAAAAAATGTCCATGATTTTTTAAAAGTTCGTGTATTAAAAAATGTTAAGATTGAACAAAATTCCGCAAATTCAAAAAATATTCATGAATGGAAAATATCCTAAAAATTCAGAAACTATTTGTGACTTACAAAATAGTTTATTCATTCATAAAATGTTCACTGATTCAAAAAAATTATCATACATTTCAAAAAATGTTTGCTAAATCAAAAAAATATTCGTGAATTTTAAAAATTGTCCACCAATTTTCAAAACAATGTTCGTCCATTCTAGAAATGTTCGCAGATTCAGGAAAATTGTTTAAAAATTGTTCACAATTTTTAAAAAATATTTGCAAATAGTATAAATTTTTCATGAATTCAGAAAAATGTTATTGATTTTAGAAATGTTCAAAAATTTGTAAAGTTGTTCATGAATTTGAAAAATGTTCACAAGTTTAAAAAAATGTTCATGATTTCACGAAATTGAGAGTGATAGTGTATCTCGGTGATGTAGCAAAATCTGATCGTGGCCACTGAAGATTATACTATTTTTTTCCTCACGTTGCAACGCACGAGCCAACTAGAAAGCATTGGGTGGATGGGTGGGTCATATCTAAAATGGAAAGAACACAACAGAAATGAGTGAATTAATCAAATAGTACTACATGGTATTTAAGGATACATGTTTTGGTAGAATCCGGTTTCGCGGTATGTCTCCATCTGCAGATAGCGTCCGCCCTATGCAAAATTGGCATGAAGAATTTAAATTTGCCGCCCTCTGAACAAGTCGCCTCGCCGTAGCCGCCGCCGCCGTCAGCCATCTCTTTCGATCCGATTCGATTGCCGCGCGCAGCAACCCACAACCACTCCATCAAACACCGCCTTGCGTTTCTTTTAATTTCTCTTCCTCATTCGCATCGTCGTTGTCGGCCCAGCCAGCTCCAAGTGCGCGCGCCCATAAATTAGCGGAGTGTCACGCCGTAGACCATACCACTCGCGCGCGAGGCAGCTGGCCGAGAGCGAGCGCGCGTTGGACACATGGCGGCGATCGCGAGGGGGAGCGTGCGGGAGGTCCGGGCGTCCGACGTGGAGGCGGCCGGGCTCGCCGCGGCCGACGCGGGGCCCTTCCTCGCCGCGCTCCGCTCGGCGGTTGGTGGCCACGGCGACGCGGCCGCCGCGTGGGCGGCCGTCGTGGCGGCGGGGGTGCTGCGGCCGGACCACCCGCACGCGCTCCACCAGCTCGTGTACTACTCCGTCTACGCCGGCTGGGACCGCACCGGCCGGGGCCCGCCGCCCTACTGGTTCCCGTCGCCGTAAGTCTAGCCGTCCGCCATCCTCTTTCTTTTCTTCTTTCTAAAACAGCCGAACAGGGCTCCCCACTCTCGCCGTATTGTTGCCAAATGTTTGACCCATTTGATGGTGCTGGGAGCAACCAATGGCTAATCAGTGATGAAAGTGATCCGCATGCTTGTCTAATTAAGCCACGTAAACTTCAACCATCTAATTCCACCAATCAGTTCAGCTTGAGATTGGTTCCATTTAACCCAACATTTAGCCTAACAACAAAAGTACTATGAGACACTACTATCTGATAGGATGATCGGTGTATGTATACACACACACACACACACACACACACACACTACTTCGTGACACTTTACAAACATGTTATCGCGATTGTTGCAGCATTGACTGCAAGCAAACAAATCTTGGGAGAGTGATGGAAGAGAATGGACCCAAGTTATTAGGAGCATCATATAAGGATCCAATTTCAAGCTTTCGCCTCTTCCACAAGTTCGCTGTTGAGAATCAGGAGGTCAATTTTTTTTTGTCTAAATTTGGAATTTACTCCACAGTATAAGTGTAAAGCTAGAAGGTCACTTTAAAGTTTTATTTCTTCATACTAACCCCTTTGGTGATCAATAGGTCTACTGGAAAATTGTGCTGAAGGAGCTCTCCATCAAGTTCCTGCAAGAACCGATGTCGATTCTAGATGCGTCAGATAAGTCAAAGAAGGGAGGAACATGGTTTCCAGGTGCAGTGCTCAACATTGCTGAATGTTGTCTCCTACCACGGCCTTCCCAAAACAGGACAGATGAAAGCACGGCCATTGTATGGAGGGATGAGGGCTTCGACGGTGATCCAGTGAACCGTATGTCCTTGAAGGAGCTTCGCACTCTAGTGATGTATGCATCTCTTATCAAATTATAAGAGTAGGGGTCATGAAGAAACCTTTAATTTTTCTTTTGTTTTATTCGAGGATTTCATCATCATGGGTTTGTTGCTTCGGTATTTTCAGGACTGTTGCAAATGCCCTTGATACCATGTTCCAAAAGGGGGACCGGATTGCCATCGACATGCCTATGACATGCAACGCGGTCATTATTTATTTGACAATCATCCTTGGAGGCTTTGTTGTTGTGTCAATAGCAGACAGTTTTGCACCTCAGGAGATCGGCACTCGCGTGAGGGTCGCAAAAGCAAAGGCAATCTTTACTCAGGTTTGACCGCAGCAACTAGCACGTCTCACGAACATCACTATAATAGTGTGTGTACTAATTTCACGATATTTCAGGACTTCATAATTAGGGGAGGGAAGAAATTTCCTCTTTACAGGTATTTGATCGATCAAATTATTTAGTTAATATATACTCCCTCCGTCCCAAAATAAGTGTCTCAACCTTAGTACAACTTTGTACTAAAGTTAGGAGAGTTATTTTGGGACGGAGGGAGTATGTTTCAGTAAATTTATTTGCTCAACTATAACAGACCAATTCCCACCACAGCACTTACTTAAATACATCAAATTCTTCAGCTGTGTCATGAAAGGGACTTCATGTAAAGCTATTGTAATTCCTGCAACTGGAGACTTTCTTGGAGTTACACTAAGGAATGGTGATATGTCCTGGAAAGATTTTCTTTCTCGTGCTGCAGGAAGGTATGCAACAAATTTGATCCTTCCCATGTCAGACAGAAATAGACACCCAGATTGCAAAACAGAGGCGATTTTGTGATGTGACCAATATGGCAGCCATATGTCTTGCATTTGCAGGTCATCCATCTACTCTCCAGTTTATCAATCTGCAGACGCCCTAATTAATATACTGTTTTCATCAGGAACAACTGGTATAGACTACCCTGAGTTTCTGATGCAATTTCCTTTCATCTCTGGTTTTCGCAACTTCACATGATTTGGATTTGTTTTATACTTTTTATTTGATTCTTGTGCAGGAGAGCCAAAAGCTATACCATGGACACAACTTTGTCCCATCAGATGTGGAGCTGATACCTGGGCAAATTTGGATGTTCGCCCAAAGGACATTAGCTGCTTGCCTACAAATCTGGGTCGGGTAATGGGACCTATACAGTTGTTCTCATGCTTTGTAAATGGTGCGACGTTGGCTTTATATAATGGTTCTCCACTTGGACGTGGTTTCTGCAAATTTGTCCAGGTTTGGCGTAATTTGCACCATCTCTTGATTTAAACTGCTGAAGTTAATTCATCCTTTTCACTTTTTTAGTTTTTTCTGTATGCAGTATCATAGTTCATAGAGCTCTTTTTTTGTGAATGAATCGGGCAGGATAAAAAAGTACCTGAATATTTATGTTAGAAGCTAAATATAAACAGTGCTTACTCATGCGCTTCATGGGTCCATCAAAATAAATTGCAGGATGCCCATGTGAGTGCATTAGGATCTGTGCCTAGTTTGGTGAAGTTATGGAAGGCTGGGAATCATACTAAAGGGCTAGACTGGACCAAAATCAGGTGAGCTACTACTTACACTGTTACTCCCCCCGTTTCTAAATATAAGACTTTTTACAGAATTCACTACGGACTACATACGGATGTATATAGACATAATCTAAAGTGTAAATTCACTCATTTTGCTGCGTATGTAGTCCATGTTGGAATCTCTATAAGGACTTATATTTAGGAACGGAGGGAGTAGAAAGCATTTCAATCCATTACAAGCTCGTCGAAGGGAGCTACAATTCTATAATTGCAGGGTACTTGCTACAACAGGGGAGGCTTCCGATATTGATGATAATCTGTGGCTATCTTCGCGTACCTGTTACAAGCCCATTGTCGAGTGTTGTGGGGGCACAGAGTTGGCATCCTCATTCATCCAAGGGAGTCTTTTGCAGCCACAAGTTTTTGGAGCTTTCAGTGGTGCATCAATGTCCACTGGGTTTGTGATACTAGATGAGCAGGGAAATCCATATGTGAGTATTCTCTGTTGAATTTTCTATGTTAGGTGATTGCGTTTGCAGCATAACCATTTGAGTTTTCCTATGACAGCCTGATGATGTACCTTGTTCTGGAGAAGTCGGTCTGTTCCCTTTATATTTTGGTGCCACCGATCGGCTTCTCAATGCTGACCATGATAAGGTTTACTTCGATGGAATGCCCGTTTACAGAGGACGGGTATGGAGTCTCTCACCTCACTTCTCCATTTAGATTCCTATATGAACACAACATATTTTCATAATTTTAACATCAGTCCATGCGGTTGCTTCGCTTTGGCCATTCCTATATGAACTGCTTGACAAAAATTGTTATGAAGATATTCGATGTTCACGGTAGTCGACTTGTTATGCTTCTAAAAATCACTATGCTCTCCGATTTTTTGGGTGGAGCCCTACCGAGCGGGGGAGAAGCAAATATGTGATTTGACATGTTATTGTGCTCTGATATAAGTTGCAATGATAAGTGTACTACGAAAAAACAAGCAACATCTGAGTCAATGTTCCCTTTTCTGAACCATCCACATACTATTAGAAGTTATCAGTAATAACCAAAATGGTGAAAAAGTTAACACGTTAACCAAAATGGTGTTGCAGCAACTCCGACGACACGGAGATATAATCCAGAGGACAGTAGGTGGTTACTATGTCGTACTGGGCAGAGCAGACGACACTATGAATCTCGGAGGGATTAAGGTTGAAGCTCCTCCTCCTTTGAATGTTTTCAATCCTTGCATTTCATGAAAACAATTCATTGTTTCTCTTCTCTGAATAGACAAGTTCAGTGGAGATCGAACGGGTTTGTAACGGAGCTGACGAGGGTCTGCTAGAAACAGCAGCTGTTAGTGTCAAACCTTCCGGCGGGGGACCAGAACAACTGGCCATCTTGGCAGTGCTGAAAGATAGATCCGCAACATACGACGCAAATCTTCTGAAGGCAAAGTTCCAGAGAGCCATCCAGAAGAACCTGAATCCCCTTTTCAGGGTAAGAGTCTCTCTTTCTAAAGTTCAGTTCACATGATCAGATGGGCGCATGTATAATGAAGGAATTGGGATCATTTGCTTGTCCTGACAGGTGAGCTACGTCAAAGTCGTCCCCGAGTTCCCGAGAACTGCTTCGAACAAGCTGCTGAGAAGGGTCCTGAGGGATCAGCTGAAGCATGAACATGCAAATGACAGCAAGCTATAAGGGGCCCAAGGGATCTCTCTTCAATAGGAAATGGCTCTTTAAAATCCAACAATTGGTTAACGTTGTGTGTGGCGCATAAGCAACGGGTTTGAATCCCTTTCTTTTGCGTACATGTTACTGAACTCTGGGTGTCTTGCATAAGCAACGGTTTGAATCCCTTTATGTTGTAGTCATTTACTTCATTGGGGGATTCGGGGGTGTGTAGATTCATGGCACTTCTTAGGCTGGTCATAATGGGCAAGAACATAAGCTAGTAACTTACACACTTTCCTAGACTATGTTACTACCTTCATAGTGGGTAGGAACATCTATGTAGTGTCATGCAACGATGTATTTATTAGGTTATAGACTCATTGTTTCTTGAAGTGTGTGATGTTCCGGTAACTTAGCTAGTTACCACAAGCACCTCTCTCTTCATTAAATATGTGCCACATAAGCAAAGTTGTATTGGAGTGTGTGATGTTACTCCTAAGTTCCTCCCCATTGTGACCAGCCTTATTGTATTGTACTTGTGCTCAGCTCATTGGAAGTAATAAGGTGGATGAGAGAAATAAGATCAAACCAGCCAAAAGATCTGGTCCCCTCCCTCTCCCAGTCGACGGTCGTTCCCACGAGCGACCCGGAGGGAAAACCCTAGCGCAACGACGCGACGGTGGCGGGGGTCAGGCGGCTGCCTGATGGGCTTTGTGGTGTCATGCATGTCTTGTGCATGGAGTGGCGGCGGCGGCCACTATCGTGAAGCGTGCTCCTATTCGCCGCTCTCTGTGGCAAAGAGAAGCGGTTTCGCATAGGCGTGTGTCGAACTGGGCCCGCCCATGAATATAGTGAACGAACGAAAGCGCGTTGTAGCTAAAAATATTCGCCATCGCGGGAATTCGAAACCAGAACCTCATGGTTTGCCTGACGTGGCACCATCAGTTAACCTAGCAGTCGTTACTGATTATAGTGCAGCGCCACCCTTAAAGAACCAACAGGCAGCGCGTATCCAAAATATATCTTGAATTTCAAAAGCAATTATGTTGAAAAAAACGAAGGGATATGTGAAACACAAACAAATTGCTAATTTGCGAAAAAATAAAACTGAAATATTTTCGAAAATCAGTAACGACTTTTTTTGAAACGGGAGCATCTTTTGAAATTCAAAGACAGAATTTGAAAATGTGATTTTTTTAAATTTGTGAACAAAATTTGAAACCGAACAATTTTGAATCTCCTGAAAAAATGAAAACATGCACATTTTTTAAATTTGCAAACAAATTTTGAAAATGGGAACATGTTTTGAACAGCCCAAACATTTTTTGAAAATGGAGACAGTTCTTCAAATTTGCGAACATTTTTTTGAAACCACGAAATTTTGAATCTTTCAACATTTTTTTTAAATGGGAACATTTTTGAAATTTTGAAACATGAATATTTTTCGAAACTACAAACAAAATTCAAAAGCACGAACATATTTTGGATCTATGAACAAAATTTGAATATGGGAACATTTTTTTGAAATTCCAAACAAAATTTGAAAACCCGAACATTTTTTAAAATCCCTAACAAAATTTCGAAATGTGATTATTTTTTAAAGTGAACATTTTTTGAATATGTGAATTTTTCTTGAAATCGGAAACATTTTTTGAAACAACCGACCAAAAATTGAAAACACAAACAATTTTCTGAAACTCCGGAACAAAATTTGAAAACATGAACAAATATTTGAAAATTGAACTTTTTTTGAAAATATGAACATTTTTTGAAAAAGAGAACTTTTTCAAAAAGGAAAACAATAAAGAATAAAGGAAAAACATACAATAAACAAAAAAGAAAAGAAAAACAAAACAGAAAAAGAAAAAGAAAAAGAAAAAGAAAAAGAAATGAAAATAAAAAAGGTTCAAGAACCTTCTAGAAGGTTCTCAAAACCAAAAAAACCCGGCTGGGAACCCTCAGAAGGTTCCTAAAACCGGGACGTGAAAGATTTATCTGATGGGCCGGCCCAAATCGCTCGCTCGGGTCGCTCGTACGTGCGTTCGCTCGACAGTTTGACGCAGAGAGCGTCATATAGGAAATTCCATGTCGGCCCTCCTACAACGGGTGGCTGATTTGGAGGAGTGTCACTCCTGGCCGCGCTGGCGGCAAATCGGCTGTAGGAGCGGGCTGGCTTCCGGGGCTTCCCCGTTAGCCATTGGAGCAGATCCGAAGAGAGTCGTGTCTCCCTCGAGCTTCATGTTGAAAAACGTAGTAAAAAACAAACAAAAAAATTGGCCTGTGTAACATAGCCCAAGATCACTATGAAGATCGTGCATACAAGGTTAGATCTTATCTTACCAACTATGGAGTTGCAGCAGAAGAAGAGTTGGTGAAGATCGTGTTCTCGATGTCTCACGTACCGATCCCTCGAACTAGAATTGAACGTAAGGTTCCTCTAACGAATTGCACAGGTACGAGTCCTTTGATCCAAGAGGGCTTCATCATCCAGATCTATGTCGTACTGGAGAAGAACTAGAGGGAGGAGTAGTCCTTTGGGGAGGGTGATGGTGGAGAGTTGGAGAGAGAGGGGAGCCCGAACCTCTGCATGGAAGATGTGCACAAAGGAGGGGCGCCCCTGGTGGGTATTTATAGGTGGGAGGGATCCCAACTTGGAGGAGGGGGTCCCTCCCAAGGGGGCAGCGACCAAGGGGTGGGCTCCCAACCCTAGATGCACCTCTTGGCTTGGGGCCAAGGCTAGGGGGAGGGGGCACCTACATGGGCCACTAGACCCATGTGGCTGCCCCCTAATAGGCCTACCCTATTTGGAGAGCCCATGGCGCCTATATATTTTCCTCCTAAATATTTCATAGGACCTCGAAATCTTTTCCTACCTACTGGTTAACTCGGTTTTCTTTGAAAGGCTTTTGGTTTTCCCGAAACAGTTTCCTTCTCTTCCAAAACTATTTTCATTGTCCCTAAATTTTTTACAGTGACATTCTCCATTACTCCTAGCTTAGTTACTACTCAGCAGATCAAATTCATCTTAAGTGTGTGACCCTGCAGGTTCGGTGAAATATAGACATGAACAAAACTTCCTTTTGTTAAATGATCAACAACGGAACCATGTGTTGGGAAACGTTGCATGGAAAACAAACAAAATATTCTACGCACACACAAGATCTATCCATGAAGATGCATAGAAACGAGAGGGGAGAGTGTGTCTACGTACCCTCGTAGACCGTAAGTGGAAGCATTTATTAACGCGGTTGATGTAGTCGAACTTCTTCGCGCTCCAACCGATCAAGTACCGAACGTATGACACCTCCGCGTTTAGCACATGTTCAGCTCGGTGACGTACTCCGCCTTCTTGATCCAGCAAGACGAGGAGGTAGTGGATGAGTTCCGATAGCACGACGACATGGTGACGGTGATGGTGAAGCTATCTCCGCAGGGCTTCGCCTAAGCACTATGAAATTATGATCGAGGGTGTAAACGCTGGGCCAATAGCTCCTGTGCGACGTCTTTGATGTGAATTGGAAAGGGTGCGACGTTGTTGGAATGAATGGCTGTGATGCGACACATTTGAGCGTGTAAATAGACCAGGTCCACATGGGGTGTTAAATGTGGTTAAATTGGTCGTCAACCAAGCCCATTTATGTTAGGACATGTGGGTCGAACTTAATTGCTCCTCAAAACAGCTGACCGTGCCCTGCCGCCCGACCGTGCTGGGCCCGCCACTCTGCCCCCCCTTCTTCTCCGGTGGCGGCGGGTCTTGCGTTCTCGGTGGCGGCGGCGGAGCCCTTATTCTCAACGGCGGCGGAGCCTTCGTCCTCAGAAAATGGTGAGTGAGAACCCTAGTCGCCCTTCCATTCCTCTCTCGGTCCCGTAGATCTCAGCTCGTTTCCTCTGTTTTCGCTTGTTGAATCGATAGGTTGTGAGGGGAGCCCGTGGGCATACTGAGATGGAGACGCCAGATTCAACTTCAAATAGGTAATGCGCCTCTCTTCGATCCAATTTTGCATGCAATTAGGGCCTGGTCTGCTCTTTCTCACGGGCTCACACTGTCCGCCACTGACAGAGGGGATGCTGCCGCTCGGACCTTCGAATTGACGGTCAATTTCTTTCCATCAAAGGCAAAATTAGTTGATGGTAGCATTCAGAACATTGAGATAGACACAATTGTTAAATGGGAGGTTGAGTTTACAGAGATTGATCCACAAGTTCTACAGAACATGGGAGAGAAGGCAGTGAAGAAATGGGTCGAAAAAATTGGGGAGAATATTGTTTGGGGTCCAGAGCAAGAAGTATCACTGTTGTAGTTTGATGATTGGAAAGGAGAGTATGTGAGAATAGAAGATGGTGAACATATTGTTGAAGAAATCGATCGGCAAAACGGCTGGACAAGCAAACGGGCTAATTTTTTTGCTGAGCTCGTTGATCTGAATATTTTTTCAAAGGTTGGATATGTGCCATCACAATTGGCTGCGCAGATGGTAGATGATGATTGGGCTACACAGAGGCCATTGATTCCCATGTGTACTGAACTTACAGTAATAGCCGAAGAGGGACAGGTGACTGGAACTGGAACTGAAACTGCAGCAACTATTGATTGGAATGTAGTTGAATTAGATGAGCCTACTGATTTGGTCATTGCACCAATGACTGACATTGAGATGGCCAAACTTTTTGGCATTCCAGTTGATGACAGAGATAAGCAGGAGAGGGGCGAATCTAGTTTGCCTGCTAATGCTGATGAAGATGTAGATGGACAATTGATGGAACAAGCTGTAGATGAAGTAGATGATGCACATGATGATGAGCTGGTGCATGTGTATGACAAAGAAAACCCTGTCATTGAAGTAGGCAAGTTGTTCCCAAGCATGAAGGAGTTTAGGATGTGTTTCAAGACTTATGCAGTGAAACATGAGTTTGATGCCAAGACTGTTTGGACTGATAGAAAGAAGTTTTATGCGAGGTGCAGAGGATTTGATGGTAGTGTCAAGCCTTGCAAGTGGTACATATCTGCTAGACTGCAACCATATGGAAGTACTGTCAGGGTTAACCAAATCCCCAATCAACATACTTGTATTACAAGTTCACAGAGAGTATCAACCATGACATCACAACTTTGGGTTGCAGAAAAGATCACCCCAATTTTAGCCAAAACACCAAACACTACTGCCAAGAAACTCAAAGTAGACTTGGAAAAGATGTACCCCATTAAACTGAAATATACCACAGTGTGGAAGGCAAAACAAAGGGCAATGAAAAATTTATATGGTGATTGGGCAAATACATTTAGGATGCTTTACAACTTCAAAGCAGAGGTGGAAAAGAGGTCACCTGGCAGTGTTGTGGAGATAGATACAGAGGTATCAGCCAAAGGTGAAGTCAAGTTCTTCAAGTTTTTTATGGCTTTGAAGCCTTGCATCGATGACTTCAAAGCAGGGTGCCGTCCATATTTGAGCATAGACTCATCATTTTTGACAGGCAAGTGGAATGGTCAGTTGGCAGCATGCAATGCTCTAGATGGACACAAATGGATGTTTCCTATTGTTGTTGGCTTGTTTCAGTCAGAAACAGAGGCTTCATGGACATGGTTCATGATCCAGTTGAAAAGATGCCTAGGGCCAGTGTCACCTTTGGCTATGCACACAGATGCATGTAAGGGGCTTGAAAATTCAGTGAAAAATGTTTTCTCACATGCTGAGTAGAGGGAGTGCTTCGGTCATTTGTGGATGAATTTGATCACAAAATTTAGAGGAGAAGAATTTGGGCGCATGTGGCCAGCAACAAGATGTTACACTAGACAGACACACAAATATCATCTTGATAAGATAATGGCAGCACGTGATGAGTTTGGTCCATGGCTGAACACCTACCATTCTTTGTTATGGTACATGTCAGCATTCAACACTGCCATCAAGTGTGACCACATCAACAACAATTTGGCAGAGAGTTTCAACAACAAGGTGAAGGAGTTAAAAGATTTGCCTGTGCATGACATGGTTGACCAAATCAGGATCATGCTCATGCGGTTGTGGGAATTGAGAAGAAGGATAGGTGATTGTCTGCAAGGTGATAAGCTTCCAGCAGTGGTACAACAGGTGGTCAATAGGAGCAGATGTCTTTCACATTTGTTTGTTGAAAAATCTTCACCTTGGGGTGCTGAAGTTAGAGATAACAAAACTGGAAGGAGACATGTTGTTAACACTAAATTGCATGATTGCACTTGCCTCGAGTGGCAACACACTGGTAAACCATGTGAGCATGCCATTCTTTTCTTAGCATCCCAACCAAAGATAAACATGCACCCATATTTGCATGAATATTATTCGGTAGCAAGATTCAAAACTGCATATGCTACTCCAATTCCAGCACTTACATATCAGTCTCAGTGCCTTGAAGTGGACATTGAATTTTCCATGTGTCCTCCCTTGACGAAAAGAAAGGCTAGAAGACCTAAACAGAGTAGATTCAAGGCATGGTTTGAGAAAGGTGGGAGTAGTAAGAAGGGAAAGAAAGATGGAAAGCCGAAAAGGGCCCAAAAAGGTAACAAAAACAGATGCAAGTTGTGCCAGGAACTTGGGCACAGAGTGGGATCTGTCAAATGTCGTTACACTCCTGATAAGCCAAAGTATGTTCTTGTTTATTTTTCTGTGTTTTGATTTAGTGCCTTTTTCCAATTACTATATCTATAACATTTTCCCAATGGCCAGGAGGAAGCGAGCAAGTCAGCCCCTTGTTGTTGAACAGTGTTGGCAAAAAAAAAAGCAAGAGTCAATGGCGGTAGAAAGAAGAGAAGTGTGCCTGAGCCTGAGCAGGCTGAAGAAAATCCTGCTACAGTCAACATTCATACTGAAGAAACTGATGTGGAGGTGCACACCGAAGAAACCGAAATTGCAGTCAACATTCAGAGTGAAGAAACTGCTCTCGAGGTTGAAACTGAACCTGAGCGTGACGAGGTTCAGACTGAAGAAACCCATGTTGAGGTACACACCAAAGAAACTGAAACTGGTGTCAACATTAACACTGAAGACACTAATCACGAGGGTGTTGGCGAGGTGTTGAAAAGACCAGTGAAAAAACCAAGATGATCAGTGAACTTGTGTGTGTAGTAGAACCAAAAACAAGAAGTGCTAAGGCGAAGAAGGGCACACGACGTGGTAGGAAGAGGTAGAACAGAGAACAGTTTGAAAATTTGGGGCATGTAATAATATTTGTAACACTACAAGAAAATTGAGATACCGTGACGAAAATCCTTGTGACGGTGGTTGACAACGTCACAAAATTATGTAATGTGTGATGTTCTGAATGTCGCGTCACCGATTACTATATGTCAGTGACGGTTAATGTCACTGAATCATGTGAGCCACTGAGTGCCACCTGGTTGTCATTTTGTATGACGTTTTGGTAATTTCCGTGATGAACCCACCAGTCACCGATTATTACAAATGTGTGATGCTCATTTTTTTATCATGTAACTACTAGCAATGGGACGCATAGTAGCTGCTTCGGGTTATTGAGCAGTTGGACCCATGCGTGAATGTATTTTTATGGGTCTCGTGTGTCAATGGCTCAATGTTGGTAGTTTGACACGTCATAGTTTGTTCATAAGTTATTGAGCGATGCAACTATTTTGTTCAATCTAATATAAATTAGTGGTTAGAGAAAACCTTATTGTTGGTGTTTGTAAGCCGATGAATATGGCGGTGCAGTTGTACACATATGGTGTCTAGCATGTGCTTTTTAGTTTTTTTTTGTAATCAGATTATACACACATGGTACGTGACTGCGTGGCACATGCTTTTTATTTTTTTTATAGACTATACACTTACATGGTACATGCCATTTTAATTTTTTGATCAGATTATACATGTAGGAGTACATTGTACGTGTCCAAACAACCTTTTTGTGTTAAAAAAACCCCACTGTTTTTTGACGTAAGGGTGTCAAAGCCACTATTTTTTTGAGGGAGAATCCATTTGCCCTCCGACGCGCAGAGAATGAAAATTTCGATTTTCTTGGAGCGAAGCCTATTTTCGTTATACACTGCCCGACGCTAATCCTCGTTTTCCTATCTAGCGCCGTGGTCTTCCTTTCTTGTTTCCGATCCAATCTCCAATCCCCTCCGCCGCTCCTCTCCCAAGATCCCACCCCCGTCCACCTCCGCCGCCCCCACCATCTATGCAACAACCTCGCCATCGAGAGCCCGAAGGAAGCCATTGCAGCGCCGCCGCCGCTGCAGGCAGTCTGGCACGGCAGGAGGAGCCCTCCGTGCGCCTGCTCTTCCCGATGCCGTCGGGCCACCCATCCATGGCGTGATCTCCGTTGCCGCGTTTCCTCCCCGATGCTGCGCCCCCGAACGCGGCTTGCCCATCCAGCTCGTTGACTCCCGCGTCACCACCTTCGTGGTCCTCCTCCAGCGTCCACTCCACCGCGGTGGGAGCAGAGGTGCAGCCCGGCCATTACGGACACCTCCTTCCTGCGCTCCCACGCCTCCCGGCGTCCACTCGTCGTCGTCAGCCACCACGGTCAGCAAGGCCAACCACCACGGCGACTAGATCGGCCACCACAGCCACGAGGACGACCATCCTCCATGGCCACCCCACTGCCCACCTCACCGTTGGATCCGCCGTCCAGGGCGTACACCCGTGCATGGTCGGTAGATGTAGGGGTCGCCGGCCGCCTCTACAACGATGAACAATGTGGCTTTTATCTATCTATTTCCCTTTTTTTGTTGGATATCCAGTGAATTTTTGATGTTTTGATCTACTGATGAACTAGGTGATGTGAAACTGATGAACTAATTTACTTACTATAAGTCAACGAACACTCAATTCATATTGTTAGAATTTGTGTTATATAGATTTGAGGCACTTTTATGTGCATAGATGCTTGGCACTTTGAGAAATATTACAGCAGTTTGTTTGTGCAGCACATCAGTTTTACTATCATCGCTTTGAGAAATATACAGTTCTAGTGCAACCTGTATTTGCATTCTAAGTTAGCTACTTTATCACATTCATGTGTGCATTAGGAAAGTACATATTCACATGTAAAATGACTGTATTGTTTAAGGTCCAATTCCAAACAAATTTAAGAGGAATTCATTTAGTTCGTGTTGATACCATAAGCTGGTACGTATTTCAGCAGCTCATTCAGTTCCATTCCCTGTCATCTTTTGCAGCTTCGAGTCTTACATCTCAATGTTTTCCGCATGATTTTTTCCATATATTACTTTGATGTGCCTAATTTCTGAAGAGGCCTTTTTTGTTAGTTGTTCATCTAAGCTTACTGCTGCCTGATGCATGAACTGTGGTTTCTAATCGACAACAAGTAGTTGTACAATATTTGCATCATGTTTGAGAGTAAAGCTGATAAATCCATGTAGGCGGAGTTGTGCTAATTGATTTGTCATGCAGTGGGTAGTGCTCTATTCCCTACTAATGCAGTGTGCTTGGTGTTAATGGGGTAAAACAGAAACTCGAGGCGACTTGGTGCCATGCTGTTGCTGAACTTACAGACTTCCGCACTCAATAGGGAGCAGGTCTCCTAGCTAGCCACGGGAAGGTACACTTCACGGATCTGGTTATTTTATATGGCCATGAATTGTTAATTGAGCTTGTATCTAAGTTATACTTTGTCGTTGAAGGAGCATGGCTGCCGGTGGTTTTCGGCGTGGACGAATTAACTCAGTTTGTTTCTCTGCATTTCCCCCCCTTTTTGAAGTT
This sequence comes from Triticum timopheevii, assembly GCA_963921465.1. Taxonomy (NCBI): domain Eukaryota; kingdom Viridiplantae; phylum Streptophyta; class Magnoliopsida; order Poales; family Poaceae; genus Triticum; species Triticum timopheevii. Next base: position 574,385,149 of record OY997270.1, read on the forward strand.
GGCAATGTTCTCAATAGAAAAGGCATCTGACTTTCTTAATAATTCTGAATACTAGTGATGTTTTGTTGACAAAGTAAGCAAGTACTAAATTTATATTCTAACTAGCCAAGAGATATATGTTTTTATGCAAAGTTGATTATGTCTTTATCTGTGTTCAGTTGGATTCATTAACTGATTAGCTGATTGCAGCCTTGTCCAAAACTGAGGTACATCAACTATGTATGTTCGCTTTGAATCGGTTCATCTGACATTGTTGTGCATGTCGCTGGCAGTTTCTCTTCCCCAATACTTTGTATGCCGTATTTTATCAAGCTACCATTATCAGCAAATTTAACTTTGATACAACTTTAATCTTTATAGGGACCAATATCTTTTGTTACTAATATGTTAATATTCGTATTGCAAATTCTAACCCTCTGATTGATGATGATGCAAGTCATATTTTTAGAAGTAGGGATGGACAACGAACCGAAACAACTGTTGATGCCTTCAAGAAGACACGACAAGAGGAAACTAGCATATGCTCCTTGTCCTAATGATGACGATGGCTATTCAATTATGTTCAAGAGTAAAAATACTAATTTGTTAATCTAGTCCATGTTATCTATCGATGGTACATGTCGCATCAGGCTGCTATGTAGCTCATGTTATCTTTTTCTCATATGTTATGTGAAGTATGAGCATGGGGTATGTCTCAAGATCTGGCAGGTCTGAGAGCTCTACTTCATCAACACAGATCAGAGTTCTAGAAGAAAGAATTGAACAGAAGGATAAAGAGGCAAGAGATGCAAATAACAGGTAATTGTCTTGTTTCTTTTTGCTTTCTTTTGTGTGCACAGTGCTCTCATGATAATGAAAATGAAAACTCAAATGTGTGTGAATAAGACATTCATCTTTAGTTCCCATTTATGTATGGTATGATCCTTATCCAATCAGCCAAAGTGGCATAAAAAAGAAATGCTTGTAATGAGCACAAGGTTTGTTGCATGATTTTAATGCATGGTTTTTAATCTAGAAATCAAATATGATTTGTTCATTTTTTTATGTGTTGTCCTAGCATAGTTGCTTCTTTTAACCTGGGTTGTTGACTTGACATCCTATTGGTGAAGCTTCCTGTAATCAAGCTCTTGGTTATGCATGTTTTTAAACATTCTAAGTTATTCTTGGGTTTACTGTTTCATTGGCCCATCGACATGCTTGCCTTGACATTTAATAATGTACCTTTCTATTTCAAATTCATCATTTGATAGATTGTAGGCTTCTTAGTGGTACTCTTGTACCCTTTTATCTTGTCTGTTTTCATCTCATTACAATACAACATTGTTGTGTTTTATCTATTTATAGGCATTGGGAGGAGTTAGCCGCAAGATTTAAGCATAAGAGAGAGCATTTGAAGAGATAAAAAAAGCAACAAGAAGAAATGGATGCTCTAAAGAAGAGCCAGAAGAGAAGAATGAAGCCTGGGCAAAGAAGCAGCAAGAGACGGATAATCTTATCAGTTTCCTCTTGAGGGCTCAAGCAACTCAGTAGTCCCAATCCAAACCTGATGGTGCATGAATGCCATTCTTCCTTGATGGAAAGATGATTGCCGAATCATACATTGCAATCATTAGGACAACACATGTGGTCTTTAGTTAATTATTAGTTTCATCTTTTTCTACTGTATGTGTCAAACTTGAGTCAGTATTATTCTTTTACCGTCATTTTTGTTTAAGGAATGATTTAGCTGACACGATTTCATATATAATATGATTTTTATTTCATATAAAATTATTATGTGATTTGGCTCTTTAAATTGGTTATATATTCTTATGTGAATTAAATACTTATTGTGATATGCATTTGGAATATAGTGGATTTGATAATTCATCGAAATTTAAATTAGAAAGAAAGTATTTATCTTTTGATGACTTCATCTTCATCCATAATAAAAGTGGCGACACTACTAGTGGGATAGCCATGCAGGTGTTGATGTCGCATAAATTCCGTGACGTTGCTTCGTCACTGGACATGGTACAGTATGGCATATTTTCTCCTAACGTGTGACACTCATCGACCGTCATGGAAGTAGCAAGTCGATGACGTTTTATATAACGTCACCGAAGGTCCAATTTCAATGATGTTTTTGCGCTTGCGCCGTCACTAGGAGTAATCTGTGACGGGGATTCCGTGTCGATGCTCGTGACGCCCATAAAATGTCACTCGGGTGTAATTTGTGACGTTATTAGCTATTCGATGACATTTTTTGGCTCATCATAGTAGGCCTGATCTCTTGTAGTGTAACTTGGTGCGTACTGGTAGTCACTATGTATTCCCGTATTTCTATTCAAACTTGTTTGTTGGTACCTTGTCTAAACCAGCCAAATAAAATTCAAATTTAAATTCAAATTTGGGCTCAAATTTGAATTAGGGATGGGGTATTGATGTTTTAGTGCTATCTAAAGTACCTCAACTGAAATATGTTTGCTTGCTGATCATTTCGAGCCCTTTTGGTAAGTTGAACTCATAGTCATGAAAAGTGTGTTTCAACTGACCTCCAAAGGTAGGGTAAACGACCTCATATTTAAGCAAGTTTTTTTGGCACCTTGTCTAAACCAGCCAAATAATTTTTCTACACATCTATTCTACCTATATAGTGTAAATCTAAAGTATCACTATTTATTGAATTAATTTTCTATTATTTTCTTTTCTTTTTGAAAAAACAAGGTTTAATAGAAAATTATATATAAAACAAGTTTAAAACATGAAAATGAGAAAAGTAAGTTAAGATCTTTCTTAGTCAATCCAAAATGAAGTTTTGGTGAGGTTTTCACATTTTTCATTTTCAAAACCCCACCTACTCTCGGGTGCCCACTACTCTCTCCCTTGAACTCCATACTACATTGTTTGAGGAATGACAATTTTGTGAAGGATTTTTCGTAAAAATGTATGTAAACCATATTTATATTTTTTTCTCGTTACTATACGACATAATAAGACTATGTGCGCAAGTTATATTTTTTGATTTTTTTGAATTAGTTATGCTCAACCCTAATCAGTCAAAACCTCTCAAAACCCCTCAAAACCCCGCACACTACCTGGTCGTCGATCGTTGTGCGTGGACGGTTGAGATCAGGCGCTAGGGTTAGCTACAGTGTGCATCAATCCGCATGAGACGCGCTGATTGGTGGACGTGGTGGGGTTTGGATCAGCATCTCTCGTTGGGGCATCAGGACCGTTCATTTGAATCCAACGACAAGAATTGACACGGTGCATGGACCAAGCCTACGCAGTGCCCTTTCCATTGTTGCATGCGTGCCCGTGCCTACCCGCAGCATGCATGCCCACCCACAGAACTACGCCCGTGCGTTGCATGCATGCCCTTGACATAGCCCTACTCCGCCACCCCTATCGACGCAGTAAGCTGTCGCATGCCTACCATTAGAACCGATGCAGCGTCGCATCAAAGCATGCACCCGGCCACAATGCAGCAGCTGATGAGGACAACCAAAAAGCCAACGCTGCATGGCGTGCTGTGCATGGCGTGCTCCTCTTTGAGGACGCAATACTGGCATGGGGTATCGATGTGGGTATCGATGCAGTTCAAACGGCGTGCTGCCCATTTCAAGATGGGAAAATGAAGGCGTCTAGTATTGTCACGTCTCCTATCGACCGAACGTTGCCCTCTAGCCAGGCCCTAGCAAGATGGGCAAATTAATGGGCTACGTCATGAATGCACGGGCGGCACACACAGAGAATCTGGGGAAGGCGTGTCCTCTTGACCCACGACGGCACAGACGCGTGCGTGAGCCCGTCCCCCTTGACCCACGACCGGTGGCACAGAAGCGTCGCAGCCCATTTCCCACGGCCACACTTGTGTACACACTTTCATGGGGTGCCACCAAACTCCGCCCGCCCATTAATTCTAGGGTTTCTACGGGGTGAAACCACGTCGCACTTGGGCTATTTAAGCCGGGCACTATCATCTTCCTCTCCCTCCTCATCTATCATACCCCATCCTCTGCCCTCCTTCTTCCTTCTTCTCCATCAAACCCAATCGAGCCCTTGAGCCACCCCACCACCATGCAGTACGACGCCCCCACCTACCGCTTCCCCCCAACCGTGCCGGAAACGCTCTACCCGGTCGGAGTGTATGTAGAGAGAACCCTTAGGGTTTGGGAGATCTCGAGGTGGAGGGGCACAAGGGAGTTAACGGAGTTCTTCCTTGCGGTCGGCTTCCGCCACCTCCCCCACGACTCTCCTCGGATGTACCATCTTGAGGAGGTCGACCACAACAGCGTTATGGTTGGGCTCCTCGCCATGTTCACTAACCCTTTCGATGCTTTCCATCTCCTCGGGCGAGCGTATTGGGTTGGTTGTGAGTTCATAGATTTCACCACCTACAATATCTTCACCGACTTCCATGACATCTTCCCCAACAACGGCGTTATGCACATGCTCCTGTACCCCATCAACAGCAAGGAGGAGTGAAGGGCGGCGCCCGGAGGAGCGAGGTGGCGTTGTTCACCCGGAGGAGGAGGAGAAGAAGAACTCGAAGAAGAACCCGCATTTGGTGCCCCCGGTCTATCTAGCTTGCTATAGATCTATCTATGTGTTTTTTTAAAATTGTAATCGTTATGCTACTATTATTAAGTTGTATTAGTACTTTAAGTTGTAAGGCTATCATGGAGTTGTAAGGCTATCGTGGAACTATGGGTTGCAATTGTTATGCTTCTATGTAATCGTTATGCTACTATATATATTGTGTATTTCATGCTATTATTTGTGGATTGCTATGGGTTGTTCTTGCTTATTATTCGTGTATTGCTATGGGTTGCTACGGGCCCGGGTTGCTACACCCCAATCACCACACACACCATCTTCAAAATATTGGCCAAACCATGGACATGCAACTAGGAGCCCCATGCAAACCCACTATGGACATGCAACTAGGAAATGCAAACTAATTTACTTCGGGCACTTCATGCAAGTATGCAACTCATTTAGTTCATGGAACCGTAGACATGCATAAAAACAATTAACATTTAGTTTTAGTGCATCAAAAAATGATCCATCACAAAATTTAGTGCAAGAAAAAGGCCAAAGTAAAAAACAAGTAACATTTTATTTGCCGAAGTTAGAGGTGGGCTGGTGCCCCTACGCGGGTGGGCTGGTCTCTATTTTGGGCATGGTTATTTTCTCAGGGCCCATTTTCTCACGGTGTCGGGGAAACTGATCCACGAACACCTATGGGACCGGCGGACCGAGCCCCTTTCGGTTTGGCAGAGGGCGGAGGTCGCACGAAGAGCGGATTGAGGCAGTACACACGAGCAGTTTACCCAGCTTCGGAGCTCTCCGGAGAGATAACACTCCTACTGCTGCATCTAAGTGAATATTCAGTTCTTGCTCAGGAGCGATCAACGCTACCGAACTAAGCGTGAGAATGTTGCTAGCTTCGAATGAATCGAACCCCTTCTACGTTGCGCATGGGCCTCCTTTTATACGCTCAAGGGGTCACGGACAGGTGGCAACGCAGACTAGAGGGGTAAAAATGGAAAAAGAGTGTGGTAGGTACAACTACTTCTACTGTAGCCACAGTGTATCATACCTAACCCTGACGGCAGGGGACACGGGCATTAAATGCCCGTCTGTGTCGTCTAAACAGTGTAAGAAGAGACCGTCAGGGGCGCCACCGATCGCCACGATGGCCTTCTTGTCAGCGCCGCTTGCCACCGTGCACCGCTGGCTGCACAGCCTCCCACCACGCGTGCCTGGAAGGGTCCCAGGGCGACACGTTGGTGGGTGTGCTGGAGCCTGGGCGCGCGGTGGCCGCTTGCCGCGGCAAGTATCTTGCCGCGGGCGCTACCTTGTTGGGCCCGGGAGCTTGTCACTCACCGAGCCTCGCCGGGGCGCGTGGTGCATCGCGGCAAGCTTTCTTGTGATGCCTTGGTTGGCCTTCCCGGCAAGCTCCTCTTGCCGGGGCCTTGTCTTGTCGGGTCGAATACTTTGTTCTTGGATGGCTTCCCGGCAAGCCCCTCTTGCCAGGGTCTTGTCTTCTGAGGGGCCACGGAGGATCTTGGCGGCGACCTGGCGAGCCTTGCCGCGGGGTGCTGCAACTGCCCGTGCACAAGTTCGGGATACTAGCGTACCCCTATTCTAGTACACCGACAGGAGCCCCCGGGCCTGGGCCATACACGGTGCCGAGCGCTGTTGGGCCAGGCCCAAAACAGGGCACGGGCACACGCGGCCTGGTCGTGCCGTTTGCTACTCCGCATCCACCGCGCCCTCCCCTAACGGCATGCGTTGATTGCGGCATCGTGGGAGAGATCGTGGGGTATTCTTTATTCTGAAAATGCGTAACGTTCGCCCCTCCCTCTTTATAAGCAGAGGGGACAGAGGCAGTTGCTCACCTTGTCCGTTTACTACTCCAGAATCTCCGCCGTTCCCCTCTCTTCTGAGAAAGCAGCGCTCTGCCCCCAATCTCCGCCATCGCCACCAACGCCGTCGACCCCTTCCACCACCTTCGCCATGGCTCCGAAGACCGGGAAGGTCGCGAAGTCGGCCGAGGCGCTGCGGCTCGAGGCGCTGCGCAAGGAGCGGGCCACTTTCCCCGCCGAGCTCGACGCGGAGGGGCTGCGGCAATGGTTCTATCTTTTCTGGGCGACGGAGACGCGTGCGCATCCGTGCACAAGAGTTCTCTTCGCCGCTGCTTCGACAAGGGCTCCATACGGGTATCCTTTCTTCCCGTTGTTCTTTTATTGCGGCCTCTGCCCGCCCTTCTCGAAATTCTTCTGTGACATTATGAACACCTACGGGTTTCATCTCCTTGATTTCACCCCCAACGCCATCTTGACCATGTCCGTTTTCGCACATTTGTGCGAAAACTTTGTCGGAGTCCACCCAAATGTCGCTCTTTTCCGCCACTACTTCATGCCTCGGGTCGAGAGAGGAGAGCCGCTTTTCGGAGGAATCGCCTGGATCTCAAGGGCCGGCAAGAAGGAGGCATATCTGGAGGGGGAGCTCCGCAGCAAGTGGGACGAGTGGAGAGCTGAGTGGTGTTGGATCATGGAGGAGGACCCGCAGCCGTTCACCGCTCTGCGACAAGTTCCTGTAGTGCGCGGCAATGACTGGAGCAGCCTAGCCCCGGAGGACGCGAGGCTGAAGATTGCCACCACCAGAATCTTGCGTCTCAGGGTTGCCGGGTTGACCGTGGGTGCCGTAGGCGCAGATTTTCTCCGCCGCCGCATTGCCCCCCTGCAATAGAGGAAGAGACCCGCTTGGGAGTTTGGCGGCCCGGCAGATATCATGCGACTGCGCCCGGGCCTCAACTTCAACTTCACCGTGCTAGAGCTGGATGCGATGCTCAAGGAGCTATTCAAGCACGATCCCCAACATCCGGAGTGGTTTAGGTTGTCGGCGGGGGTCGTCCCGCTGTGCAACAATTCTTCCCTCGACCGCATCCGCGTGATGATGCCGCAGTGCGATTCGCACAGTCTGGTCCCGACGTGGCAAGAGCCAGCCGACGAGGTCGTGCAGCAATTCTTCGACGGGCTGGTGCAGGTGGAGGTCCGCGCCGACGAAAAGAGGAGCCTCACCCGCGACACCATCGAGGAGGAGATGCGACGCATCTTCACCAGGGCGGAAGAGGCAGCGGCAGTCGCTGCTGCGGGTGAGTTTGGCTTCACTGTGGAGGAGGCAGAGGCGGAGACGGCGGCAAGCCTTGCCGAGCGAGAGTGGATCGACGGCGAAGAAGAGCTTGCCGCGCCGGAGGTCGAGTCGGGCGAGCCCGCCGAGGGTGAGCCCGCCGAGGGTGCGAGCGGCCCGCCATCTCTAGGCCACTTGCCGCAGGCGGGTCTCGCAGCGCAGCCCCCAGTTCAACCAAGAAGGCGCCTTCGCAGGGGCGGGGACGCAGCGGGGCGGCAAAGGAATCAGCAGCCGACGCGCCACGCGACACGCTCCACCGCGACAAGCGATGTTGCCGCGGGAGCGCCCCGCGCCGCTGCGGCAACTGGAGCTGGATCTTCCCGCGCCACCGCCACCGCGCCCGCCAAGCGGACAAGGGATCCTTCTCCTCCGCCTCGTCGTGCCGCAGGTGGGCCGGACTTCGACCTCTCCGCGCTTAGCTCCGATGAGGAGGAAGAAGAGTAAGATTCATCTGCGCACTTGTAGTTCTTCCATCTTGTAGCTTTATTTTGTATCTAAGTTGCTTCAATTTGAACTTGTTCCTTTTCAGGACGTTGGCTAAAAGAGCGGCGAAGAGGGCCAAGGTGCCGGTGGTTATCATCGAGGACGAGCCCGTCGAGACAACATGAGGGGCGCCCGAGACTACCTTGCCGGACCCGGCAACAACTCCGCGAAGCAGCCCCCAGCGCAGCCCCCAGCGTAAGTACATAGTTTACTTTCTTCTTTTGGGCGCGCACGAGTGCTCTTTCCTTTGCTGACTTCTAACTGTTGGTTTGCTTGTGCAGGAGCAGAACAGCTTCACCCGGAGGGCTCGGAAACTGCCTCCGACGTGCCTTCCGCTTCCACGACACCGCCAAGGGGTGATTCCCCGGCAAGGGAGCGTTCCCCGGCAAGGGAACAATCTCCGGCAAGAGAGGAGTCTCCGGCAAGGGACAGCACCAGCGAGCCTCCGGTGGTGGAGCCCATGGTCATGGATCCTAGTGCAGGTAATCCCTTGCTTGAAATCTTCCTCGTGTTCTTCTGATCTTTCTCTCTCTTTATTGAATGCTTGTTTGATTTATTCTCCTTCTCCGGTCGTCAGATCCACCCTCCACGGAGCCGATGGAGACCGAGGCGGGCGGCGAGGAGAACGCGCGCGGTGATGCTGATGATGCCGCGGCCACCGAAGAAGGAGCCGGTGCTGATGTGCCCGCCGGCGAAGAGGCCGCCAAGGCTGCCGCCGAGGAAGCTGGCGAGGGATCCGACGATCGCACTGACGGCCCTGAGGCCGCAGGAGCGCCAGGCGCTGCACCGACCGCCGATCCCTCTGCCGCTGCCGCTGCGCCAGGCTCCGAGGAGTCCCAGCCCGGCGTCTATCTGAAGGCCGGCGAGGGCATCTTCATCAAGCTCCCCTGGGCATCAAGCTCCAGGGCGCCGGTGGAAGGAGAAGCTCTGGATGGGGAGGTGCTCGCCTCCGTCGGGTTGTCGATCGTCGACGTGCCGGGAAGCAGCAGCAACGAGCCTGAGGAGGAACGGCTGCTACGGAGGCTGCTGGCGCTCTACCGCGCCCACCAAGCCAAGCTGGAGTCCCGGGAAGCGCTCGTCGCGAAGGCGAGCGTGGACATAGAGAAGCGCGCGGAGGAGCTCTGGGGTCTTCGCCAGGAAGCTCTCCAGGTCTTGGCGGAGGAGCAGGAGGAGCTTGCTGAGGAGCGGAAGGCCTTCCTCCTCGAGAAGGCCGAAGCTGAAGAGCAGCAGCGGCTCGCCAGCGAGAAGCTGCACGCGCAAGAAGGCGAGCTGGCTCAACAGAAAGTGAACCTCGACAGCCACGAGGAGGAACTTGCCGCGCGTGAGCAGGCACTTAGCGGGGCGCTCCAAGAAGCAAAGGATGCAGCTGCGGCTATCGAGACCGCCAAGAAGGAATTGGAGGCAAGGGTGGCGCAGCTGGAGGCTGATCTGAAGGCGGGCGGCGAAGAGCTTGCCGCGCTCAAGCTGGAGCGCGAGAAGGACGCCCTAGCCCACGGTGAGCTGCAGGGCCAACTCGCCGAGAAGGGCAAAGAGCTGAGCGCCGCCAAGGATTCCAACGCCGATCTGAAGCTCAAGCTGGCCACCTTGACGGAGACGCTGGACGGCGCCAAGAAGCGGGAGGCGGACTTGAAGGAGGAGATCAAGGGCAACGAAGCATTGCTGACGAGGGCCGCCGAGACCCAAAACACCTTCAGAGATACTGTGGAGCTCTGGACGGAGGGCCTCGTGAACATTGCCGCTGTCATTGACGGGGAGCTGGCGCAGCTGGGGGTGTAGGACTTTGGGTATTCCTCCGATGAGAATTTCCCCCCCAGCGCCAAGCTCACTATATTCTTCAAAGGCGTGGCGACAGCCCTTCAGCAGCTCCGAGAGAGGATCCCGAAGCAGCTGGCCGACGAGTCGCGCATGATCTGCGCTCAAGTCTTGGAGAAGGTGTTGGTGAAGGTGGCCTTCCGCAACCCAGGCCTCAACTTCGCCAATGTCCTCAAGAAGCTGCCGGCGGATGCTGATCTTGACGCGCTCAAAGCCCTTGTCGCACCCATTGTGGACAAGGTGAATGAGGTCAAGAGGGTTGATGGCGGCCGCGTAGATTAGGCCGTCCATTTTCTTCTTTTTCTTGCCGCTGCCAGTCATGTCACGGGAACACTTTTATTAGAGGCGCGACAAGTTACTTTTGTAATATAACTCTATCTTAGGTAATAATTGCTGTGTTACTTCCTTTACTCGACTCTTGGCTTTGTATGTTTCTGCCCTATGCTTTTTAGAAAAACTTGCCGGCGGAGGCACGCTTTCCGCGAGCGCTGAGTGCGGAACTTCAGCAGCCTGCTGGCGGTGCCGCTACCGACAAGTAACCTTGCCGCAACTAGTCGCAGCTCACTAAGTTGTTGAGCGGACTCGAAACAAAGTAAGGGTGCAACTAGCTACGAGTCGGTTCCTCCGCGCACAGGTTTTCCATACAAAGCACGGTCGTTCAAGGAAGATAACTTAAAAAATTTAAAAACTGATTGCTCAAACTTTGGCAACTTAGCTTTTCTGTTGTTTGCTTCCCGGCAAGGCGAAACTTTCTTGAACGGCCTGGTCCACACCATTATCTTCTCCTCCCCCCCGGCAAACCTTGTGGGCGAGGGAGCCTTCCTTCCTTTGAGCAAGAGACAGAAGAAAATAATGATATGGAGCCTTACGGCTCGTCATCGCTTACCGGAGGCAGGTGCTGCACAAGTCGTCAGATAACACACGCGAAAAAAGAATGCATGAGATTGACTAGATGTGCGAAGCACATGAGCTTTATTTATGCATGGGGTCTGCGTCTGGCTTTGTACAAAGGATTACATGCAACAACGGCAAGACTTGTACAAAAGGTGGTTGCCGGAAAAGCTTCTGGCAACCGCGCCCTATGGGTAAAACTTACGAAGATGTTCAATGTTCTAGGAGTTGTTCACCGGAATGCCATCTTCGGTCTCAAGGCGGACAGCGCCGGGCCTAGTGACTCGTTTCACCCGATAAGGGCCTTCCCACTTCGGCGTCAACTTGTTGGAATTCTTGGCGGACTGAACACGCCGAAGAACAAGGTCGCCTTCCTCGAAGCTTCTGGCTTTAACTTTGCGCCTATGGTAGCGACGCAAAGCTTGCTGGTAGCGAGCGGCTCGCACAGCAGCCTGAAGACGGTCTTCCTCAAGGAGCAGCGCGTCATCTTGTCGCAGCTGCTCTTGCTCGAGCTCATCGTAAGAGAGCACTCGAGGCGACCCGTAAACGAGTTCCGTGGGGAGAACTGCCTCTGTTCCATGGACTAGAGCGAAAGGTGTCTGGCCAGTGGCTCGATTTGGCGTCGTCCTGATCAACCAAAGAACCACCGGTAGCTCCTCGATCCAGTTTCTTCCGCACTTGTGCAGCCTGTCGAAAGTTCTGGTCTTGAGGCCTCGCAGCACTTCAGCATTTGCCCTCTCCGCTTGACCGTTGCTTCTCGGGTGAGCAACAGAAGCGAAGCAGACCTTGGCGCCAAGATCTTGGACATACTGCATGAAGGTGCGGCTCGTAAATTGCGTGCCGTTGTCGGTGATGATCCTGTTAGGGATCCCAAAACGGCAAACAATTGACCTGAAGAACTTGACTGCTGACTGTGCTGTCACCTTCCTCACTGGTTCCACTTCCGGCCACTTTGTGAACTTGCCGATGGCGACGTACAAGAACTCAAAGCCCCCGATAGCTCGGGGGAAGGGGCCGAGGATGTCGAGCCCCCAGACCGAAAATGGCCAGGATAAAGGGATCGTCTGGAGAGCTTGAGCTGGCTGGTGTATCTGCTTGGAATGGAACTGGCACGCTTCACACTTGGTTACTTGTGCAGTTGCATCCTGGAGGGCTGTCGGCCAGAAGAATCCTTGCTGGAACGCTTTGCCGGCAAGTGCTCTTGCACCAATGTGGTGACCACATATGCCTCCATGTATCTCTGCCAACAGCTGTTGTCCATCTTCCCGGCAAATGCACTTCAATTTCACACCGTTGAGTCTTATTCTGTACAGTGTGCTATCGACAAACTTGTACATACTTGACTGCTGGGCTACTCTTTCCGCTTCTTCTTGCTCTTCGGGAAGCTCTCCTGTCTGAAGGAAATGGACAATCTGCTGCGCCCATGCTGGAGCTTGCGGCTCGACAACAAGGACTAAAGGCATATCTGTTGCTGCGGAAACATCCGATTCCACGGCAAGAACCTGTGGTTCAGCCGGAGCGTGATGCTCCCCGGCAAGCTTGTCGGAGCAAAACTTGTCGGGAGCGTCTGCTTTAACGAAACAAACCGTAAGGCTTGTCGGAGCAGGCTGCTCCTCAACACTCTTGGTGTTGATCTTGGGGACCTTCTTGGCGGCGGCTCCGGGAAGCTCTGCCGGAAAGTAGTCACCAGAAACCAACTTCCTCTTCTTGCTCTGTCCAGTTGACAGTGTCACAGATGGTTGAGTCAGCTTGAGCACGAAGATCCCTGGTTCCACAGGTAACTTTAGTGCGGCGCACTTCGACAGGCCATCAGCTATGTCATTCTGAGCTCTTGGAACATGCTCCATTTGTAGGCCATCAAAGTGCTCTTCTAGCTTCCTCACTTCATCAACATATGCTTCCATCAACGGACTCTGATAACTCTTGTTCACTTGGCGGACGACAAGCTGCGAGTCACCCCTGACAATGAGCTTCTTGATCCCAAGGTCTGCTGCAATTCTGAGGCTGGCAAGCAAACCCTCATACTCTGCAGTATTGTTCGTTGCTTGCTCCTTGGGAAAGTGCATCTAGACTATGTACTTGAGATGCTCTCCGGTGGGTGCGATAAGGAGCACGCCAGCACCGGCGCCTTGCAGCGAGAAGGCACCATCAAAGTACATGAGCCACTCCTTGCTTGCCTCCTTGACAGGGATGCTCGTTTCTGGGGTTTCTTCGTCTGGTGTTGGCGTCCATTCTGCTATGAATTCTGCCAATGCTCTGCTTTGGATAGTTGAAGTGCTCTCAAACTTGAGGCCGAAGCTTGACAGTTCCAGTGCCCACTCGACAATCCTGCCTGTTGCTTCTAGATTCTGCAGTATCCTCTTCAGCGGAAAGTGAGTGACAACTGTGATCTCATGTGCCTGGAAGTAATGGCGCAGCTTTCTCGAGGCCATGAGAAGGCCGAAAAGCAACTTCTGCACACCAGAGTACCTCGACCTAGCCCCCTGCAGAAGGGAGCTGACAAAGTAAACTGGGCGCTGCACCATTTTCTTCTGCACCTCTTCGTGCACCTGCGCAGATTCATCTTTACTGGGACCAGAGCTTGTCGGCGAAGCCCCCTGCTTGTCGCTGGATGTACTTGCCGTGGTTGCTGGCTCATCATCCGTCTCCCTCTCTGCTACTAACGCAGCACTAACCACTTGATTGGTTACTGCCAGATACAGCAGCAACTTCTCTTGTGGCTTAGGTGCGACAAGTATTGGAGTGGAGGACAGGTACCTCTTCAAGTCCTGTAGCGCAGCCTCCGCTTCCGGAGTCCATTTCATTGGACCTGCCTTTTTCAATATTTTGAAAAACGGCAGGGCGCGCTCAGCAGACTTAGAGATAAACCTGCTGAGAGCAACCACGCAACCGGTAAGCCTTCGCACATCCTTGACGCGCTTTGGTGCTTCAATCTGCTCGATGGCCTTGATCTTGTCGGGATTGGCTTCGATTCCCCGCTGAGACACAAAGAACCCGAGAAGCTTGCCGGATGGAACTCCAAACACGCACTTCTCGGGGTTGAGCTTGAGGTTGATCTTGCGCAGATTTGCGAAGGTCTCATCTAAATCTTGAATCAGAGTAGCCTTGTCTTTGCTCTTGACCACTATATCATCCATGTATGCTTCCACATTTCTGTGTATCTGGGGCTCAAAAGCGACATGGACTACCCTTGCAAACGTCGAACCGGCATTCTTTAACCCAAAGGGCATCCGGACGAAACAGTATGTGCCATAAGGGGTGATGAATGCGGTTTTCTCCTCATCCTCTTCTGCCATGAAGATCTGATGGTATCCTGAGTATGCATCAAGAAATGAAAGCAAATCACATCCGGCTGTGGATTCAACAATCTGGTCAATGCGCGGCAAGGGAAATGGATCTTTGGGACAAGCTTTATTGACATCAGTGAAGTCTATACAAAGCCTCCATTTTCCGTTAGCCTTGCGCACGACTACAGGATTGGCCAACCACGTGGGATGGAGCACTCCTCTGACAAGGCCTGCTACTTCCAACTTCTTGATTTCTTCTGCAATGAACTCTTGGCGCTCCACTGCTTGCTTTCTAACTTTCTGCTTGACGGGCCGCACATGAGGACAAACGGCTAGGTGGTGCTCAATCACTTTCCTGGGAACACCGGGGATATCAGACGGTTGCCATGCAAACACGTCGACATTCGCCCGCAGGAAAGCAACGAGCGCGCTTTCCTATTTAGGATCAAGAGTGGCACTGATGGTGAAGGTACCACCAGTGCCGTCCTCCTTGGCGGACACCTTCTTGGTCTCCGGTGGAGCTTCCATCGTCTTCTTACACTTGCCGGTGGAGCTCGATGGTGCATCCTCGACGGTAGCGCAGCACTCCGAAGAGGTGCGCTTGCCGGAGTGGGCATCAGAGCTCTTGCCGGACTTTGTCTTCTTCTTCCCCCCGGGAGCTTCAACAGCAAGTGTCTTGTGATCGGCTGCGGCTGCTACTTCCCAGTAGATCTTGTTGGCGCAGATAAGGGCATCCTTCTTGTCGCCACGGACAGAGATTACACTTATCGGGCCTGGCATCTTGAGCACGTTGTAGGCATAATGAGAGGCTGCCATGAACTTGGCGAGTGCAGGGCGGTCGAGTATTCCATTGTAGGGCAATGGAATGTCGGCCACGTCAAAAGTGACCCTCTCAGTTCTGAAGTTCAGCTCGCTGCCAAATGTGACTGGCAGCGTGATCTTTCCCTTCGGCTTGCTTCTTTCCGGGTTGATTCCTTGGAATGTGCCGGTCTCTTCGAGCTCGCTGTCAGGGATCTGGAGTTTCTGGAGGACCGCGGAGGAGATCAGGTTCAAGCCGGCCCCGCCGTCAACTAGCATCTTCGTGACTTTGAGGTTGCGGATGGTTGGCGAAACCAACATCGGCAAGCACCCGACCGCAGTTATGCGATCAAGGTGATCCTCAATATCGAAGATGATAGGCGTGCTGGACCATTTCAGAGGCTTGCGTGACTCCATGGATGGTTCTGCTGCATTAACTTCCCGCATCCACTGCTTGAGTTGGCGGTGCGAAGTATGCAGAGAAGCACCACCGTCAACGCACAGGACCTCTGTGGCTTTCTAAAATTCCTGCTCATCGACCTCGTCATCATCCATGTCTTCGTCATCATGGTCGTCGTCTTCATCCTTGTCGCGGCCGCGGGGAGGTCTGTCTCCTTGCCGCTGCTTGGCCTTGCCGCGGCGTCCCCCCCGGCCGGGGCGTTTCTTGCCGGCTCCACCAGCACCTTCCTGGGCCTTCTCCTTGTCGCGTCGCTCGTACTCAGCTTTTTGCTGCTCAACAAGCTGCTCGACCTTCTTGCAGCTCTGGAGGTTGTGGCCCTTGGTGCGGTGGATCTTGCAATACTGCTTGCCGGAGCTGTCCTGCTTGTCGGCAGCTGCCACAGCCTGGGCCTCCTTGCCGGAGCCACCATCCTTAGCTTCCTTGGCGCCACCTCCGTTGCCGGTCTGCTCGACAGCTAGCACTTCCTTGCCCTTCTTCCTTCTGTTGTTCCGCCGCCGGCCTTTCCTTGCCGGGGCGGCATCCTCACTGTCAGATCCTCCTGCTCCTGTATTCTCTCCGGCGAACCTCCTCCCCTCTTTAGTGCGTGCACACTTGTCGGCCAGGGCGTAAAGCTCGCTGACGTCCCTGATCTTACACATCGCCATCTCCTCCCTCATCCTGCGGTTTCGCACGTTCTGATGGAACACGCTGATGACCGCGGCAGGGTGGACGTCTGGGATGTTGTGCTGTACACGGCTGAATCTCTGAATGTACTTGCGCAGGGACTCTCCTTCCTTCTGGGCTAGCAGATGAAGGTCGCTCTCTTGGCCATGTGGCTTGTGGCCGCCTGTAATGGCGCCGACAAACTGATGGCATAGATCTGCCCAAGAGGATATGGAGTTGTCCGGCAAGTGCATGAGCCAGGATCTGACGTTGGGCTTGAGCACCAGCGGGAAGTAGTTGGCAAGGATCTTGTCGTCCCGTCCCCCGGCAGCCTGCACCGCGATGGCGTAGATGCTGAGGAACTCTGACGGATGCGACTTGCTGTCGTACTTCTCCGGTACGTCTGGTTTGAAGTTTTTCTTGCTGGGCCACTGGACTTGCCGCAGCTCATGGGTGAACGCAGGGCAACCTACCGCATACGGCAAGTCGCCTGGTTCCCCCGGCGCGTGCATGTCGACAGAGGGCCCAGCGCGCTGGTCAGATTGACGCCGCGCTTCTCTTTGGCGCTCGATGCGAGTACGAGCGTCCTCTTGTTGCCGTTCGTGGAGAACTTGGCGCTGGTCGCGACGAGCTCGTGGATCTGATGACGCGGTGGAGCCGCTGTCGGGGTGGATCCCGCGAGTCAGCGATCTTGGCCTTCTTGGTGGAGAGTGCATGGAAGTTGCACCCCCATCGGTCTTGTTGCCATCGGCTCGCGTCCGGCAGTCTTGCCGCGGCAGCGAGGTGCTTGGTTGCCGCGCAGTGTCGCCGTTGGCGAAGCCGATGAGGCTCTGGATAGTGGCCCTCCACTCGTCGGTCTTGTCCGCCGTCGGAGGGTAATCTAGAAGCAGTTGAGCTCGCGCCAAGGCTTCTGCTGGAGTGGTGGGTGGCATCGGCGAGCGGTGCGAGGAGCGGGATATGCTCGGACTTCTAACTATGTTAGAAGGAGCAGTGTCCCGTCCAGGCGACCGCACTTCGCTGGGGCCAGCATGCTGGCGTGCATGCTGGTCTTGAACTCCGCGAGAACCACCAGCTTGATCTTGGCCCAGCGGACGTATGGCGCTACGAACGCCATGACGCTGCTGGTCCCGCGCCTCCTGAGATGGGCGCGGTGCGCGTACGGACGCCGAGGTCTGTGCGGCCTTGTCCTTGGACTTGGCAGCGCTGTGAGCACCCTCGTCGACGCCCGTTCTTCCGCCGGCGTCTACTCCACCGCTCATTTGCTCCGGAAGCGGTGGGAGCGACGCAGATGGAAGGGCGGCCTCCGAAGCCTTCTTCTTCAGTGGCATGTCGATGAAGACGATGAAGATTTAGCTCGTGTGCACACCGGATCGGGTTCACATGATCTCGACGCCCCCTACCTGGCGCGCCAAAGATGTCGGGGAAACTGATCCACGAACACCTATGGGGCCGGCGGACCGAGCCCCTTTCGGTTCGGCAGAGGGCGGAGGTCGCACGGAGAGCGGATCGAGGCAGTACACACGAGCAGTTTACCCAGATTCGGAGCTCTCCGGAGAGATAACACTCCTACTGCTGCATCTAAGTGAATATTCAGTTCTTGCTCAGGAGCGATCAGTGCTACCGAACTGAGCGTGAGAATGTTGCTAGCTTCGAATAAATCGAACCCCTTCTACATTGCGCATGGGCCTCCTTTTATACGCTCAAGGGGTCACCGACAGGTGGCAACGCAGACTAGAGGGGTAAAAATGGAAAAAGAGTGCGGTAGGTACAACTACTTCTACTGTAGCCACAATGTATCATACCTAACCCTGACGGCAGGGGACACGGGCATTAAATGCCCATCTGTGTCGTCTAAACAGTGTAAGAAGAGACCGTCAGGGGCGCCACCGATCGCCACGATGGCCTTCTTGTCAGCGCCGCTTGCCACCGCGCACCGCTGGCTGCACAGCCTCCCGCCACGCGTGCCTGGAAGGGTCCCAGGGCGACACGTTGGTGGGTGTGCTGGAGCCTGGGCGCGGGGTGGCCGCTTGCCGCGGCAAGTATCTTGCCGCGGGCGCTACCTTGTCGGGCCCGGGAGCTTGTCGCTCATCGAGCCTCGCCGGGGCGCGTGGTGCGTTGCGGCAAGCTTTCTTGTGATGCCTTGGTTGGCCTTCCCGGCAAGCTCCTCTTGCCGGGGCCTTGTCTTCTCGGGTCGAATACTTTGTTCTTGGATGGCTTCCCGGCAAGCCCCTCTTGCCGGGGTCTTGTCTTCTGAGGGGCCACAGAGGATCTTGGCGGCGACCTGGCGAGCCTTGCCGCGGGGTGCTGCAACTGCCCGTGCACTAGTTCGGGATACTAGGGTACCCCTATTCTAGTACACCGACACACGGCCCAACATCTATTCGGCAGCCCTGTTTTGTTTTTTACTAGAAACTGAATTTGGGTGTGTACTCTGTTAACTGAAGAACAAAAATAGAGGAAACAGAGCATGAACACTGAATAGGGCCCCTGAGAATATCATTACAATAATTCAAGCAAGTTTTGCTTCACACGAATTCAAATGCATCTAACAAATGATCCCTGGCTAACTCAAACTACTGGGCACCCCTGAAACTAGCTGAC
Source organism: Triticum timopheevii (assembly GCA_963921465.1). Lineage (NCBI taxonomy): Eukaryota > Viridiplantae > Streptophyta > Magnoliopsida > Poales > Poaceae > Triticum > Triticum timopheevii. The sequence goes on from OY997270.1 coordinate 574,403,806, forward strand.
TAACTAACTGAAACTCTAACAAATTCTAGCGATTGATGAACATCAAGTAAAATAAACCCATAGCAATGACACAACCATAAAATGCTCCAGCCATCATATTTGCTTGCTGCTTCAAATCGATCAGATGCTTTAGTTGCTTGCCGATTTTCTTCAATTCACACTTCAGTTCTGCACTGTGCATCATCGGATCGGCTCTGTCCGTCAAATTGGGGGCTTGTTCCACGGCAAGCCGCCCCCCCAAAAAGCTCTTGGGTTGGGGTTGATCCCTCCAATTTCAACCTTTCAACATAGTCATCGAGCCACTCAAAATGCCCACATTTCTTCAGAACTTGAAAAACAGGGGGCCGGCGGCGCATGAATCCTAGATCCACCACCTAGATCCACCTCCCTAATTCGAGGAAAAAAGAAAGAAATCGGGAGAAATTAGACCATAGGATTGGTCAAGAACACAGATCTAACCTGCCCCAGTTGTGGCTTGCGCAAACATTTCACAAACTCGCGCCCACGGTTGCCATTTTCTCCCCTCACACAAGTCAAATGCTTGAGAGGCTCCATGCTCTGGCAATCGGGGCATCTTGTCAACGGCAGTGGACCATACTGCATCCATGATTGGCGGGTGGCCCAAGTCGAGCTAGACATCACTCACCAACGGCGCGCTTCGTTGCCGGAGCGAGGAAGAAGAAGGTGGGAAAGGAAAGGGGCAGGGCAAGCAATGGAGGGGGGCAGGTTGGCTCGGGCTCGTGGATGGCTCGGGTCGAGGCACGCTGATGAGCACGGGCATGCTTGTGCGGATAAGTTGTGGGTCCCACCCGCATGCGCGTAACTGGTGGGTCCCGCGTGTCATAACTCAAATCGCTAACCCCTCGTGTTTTTCATTTCACGGTTAAATAGAACCATGTCGCATTGGAGCTATTGTTGGCTTCAAAGACGTTGCATCACAGCCATTCATTCCAACAACATCGCACTCCTTCCAATTTGCATGAAAAACGTCGCACATGAGCTATTGGCCCGTAAACGGTGGAGGGGGGCACCGCACACGGCTAAGCAATTGTTGTGTCTTTGCTAGGCGCCCCCTCCCACAAATATATAGGTGGGGGGAGGAGGGAGCAGCCTGGAGGCGCCCCCCAAGTAGGCTGAATCCTACTTGGGGTCCTGATACGTCTCCAACGTATCTATAATTTTTGATTGCTCCATGGTACTTTATCTACTGTTTTGGACTATATTGGGCTTTATTTTCCACTTTTATATTATTTTTGGGACTAACCTATTAACCGGAGGCCCAGCCCAGAATTGCTGTTTTTTGCCTTTTTTAGTGTTTCGAAGAAACAGAATATCAAACAAAGTCCAAACGGAATGAAACCTTCAGGAACGTGATTTTCTCATCAGATAAGATCCAGGAGACTTGGACCCTCCGTCAAGAAAGCCACGAGGCGGTCACGAGGGTGGAGGGCGCGCCCCTCCCCCTGGGCGCGCCCCCTACCTCGTGGGCCCCTCGGAGCTCCACCGACGTACTCCTTCCTCCTATATATACCTATGTATCCCCGTATGATCAGAGAGAGCCAAAAACCTAATTCCACCACCGCAACCTTCTGTATCCACGAGATCCCATCTTGGGGCCTGTTCTGGAGCATCCACCATGGAGGGCTTCTACATCATCACCATGGCCCCTCCGATGAAGTGTGAGTAGTTTGCTTCAGACCTTCGGGTCCATAGCTAGTAGCTAGATGGCTTCTTCTCTCTTTTTGGATCTCAATACAATGTTCTCCCCCTCTCTTGTGGAGATCTATTCGATGTAATCTTCTTTTTGCGGTGTGTTTGTTGAGACCGATGAATTGTGGGTTTATGATCCAGTATTATCTATGGAAAATATTTTATTCTTCTCTGAATTCTTTTATGTATGATTGAGTTATCTTTGCAAGTCTCTTCGAATTATCCGTTTGGTTTGGCCAACTAGATTGGTAGTTCTTGCAATGGGAGAAGTGCATGGCTTTGGGTTCAATCTTGTGGTGTCCTTACTCAGTGACAGAAAGAGTTGCAAGGCACGTATTGTATTGTTGCCATCGAGGATAACAAGATGGTTTTTTTATCATATTGCATGAATTTATCCCTCTACATCATGTCATCTTGCTTAAGGCGTTACTCTGTTTTTACTTAATACTCTAGATGCATGCTGGATAGCGGTCGATGAGTGGAGTAATAGTAGTAGATGCAGAATCGTTTCGATCCACTTGTCTCGGACGTGATGCCTATATACATGATCATTTCCTAGATATACTCATAACTATGCTCAATTCTGTCAATTGCTCAATAGTAATTTGTTCACCTACCGTAGAATACTTATGCTCTCGAGAGAAGCCACTAGTGAAACCTATGGCCCCCGGGTCTATTCTCATCATATCAATCTATATCACTTTATTTACTTGCTTTGTTTTTACTTTACCTTTATTTTTTACTTTGCATCTATCTATCAAAAATACTAAAAATATTATCTCTATCAGATCTCACTCTCATAAGTGACCGTGAAGGGATTGACAACCCCTAAGCGTTGGTTGCGAGTTGCTATCGTGTTGTGCAGGTACGAGGGACTTGTGCGTGACCTCCTACTGGATTGATACCTTGGTTCTCAAAAACTGAGGGAAGTACTTACGCTACTGTGCTGCATCATCCTCTCCTCTTCGGGGAAAACCAACGCAAGCTCGAGACGTAGCAAGAAGAATTTCTGGCGCCGTTGCCGGGGAGGCCTACGCAAAAGTCAACATACCAAGTGCCCATCACAATCCCTATCTCTCGCATTACATTATTTGCCATTTGCCTCTCGTTTTCCTCTCCCCCACTTCACCCTTGCCGTTTTATTCGCCCTCTCTTTCCCAATCTCCTCCTCTCTTTTGCTTGCCCTTTCGTTTCTCGTTTGGTTGGATTAGATGCTTATTTATTCCTAAACAAAGAAGCCAATATTTATGGATCCCGATCCGCTTGCCAATCTTTTTAAGAGATCCAATTATGATGAACCAATTGCTAGTGAGTTTTGTGCACTATATTATCTTCATGAAGTTTTGCTTGAAATTCGTGAATCTAGAAATTGTGATGAAGAAATTTATGAAGAGATTCACGATAACTCCTTGAATAAAAATCATGATAGCAATGATTTTCCTATAAATTCTCTTGATGTCAATTGTGCTAATAATATGCAAAACCCTAAGCTTGGGGATGCTAGTTTTGCTATGTCTACTACTTGGTTCAATGATCATGATTGGGGTGATTCTTCTTATAACCTTGAAAATTTATTTAAGCCCCATGATGAACATGAGATTGATAATAATGTTTGCAATAATATTGAAAGTGGGTTTGGAAGAGTGTCAACTTTAGATCCCACATATTTGGAGTATGTTCAATCTTATGATATTTTTGATAAAAGTGGGTTCGGAAAGGTCATGACTTTAGCTAATGTTAATCCCACTATCTTGGAAGAGTGTCAACTTTGCATGCATGTGGATCATGTTGAGAATATGTTTTGTGATAGCTATTTTGTTGAATTTGCATATGATCCTATATGTAATTATTATGAGAGAGGAAAATATGGTTGTGGAAATTTTTATCTTATTAAATTACCTCTCGTCATGTTGAGATTGCTCTCCTCTCTTTCTTCTTCCTTGCATACGCTAGTTTTTGCTTGCCTTGCAAATTTGTTTGCTTATAATATGCCTATGCATAGGAAGTATGTTAGACTTAGATGTGTTTGTCACGTGTTTCATGATGCTCTCTTTGTGCTTCAATTCTTGTCTTTCATGTGAGCATCATTAAAATCTCAATGCCTAGCTAAAAAGGCTTTAAAGAAAAGCGCTTGTTGGGAGATAACCCAATATTTTTCCTTGCTTTTATTCAATAAATAATCCATCTACCTTCTGTTTGGATGTGGTTTTATGTTTTAATTAGTGTTTGTGCCAAGTAGAACCTATAGGATAAGCTATGATGATAGTTGATTTGATTCTGCTGAAAAACAGAAACTTTGCGCTCACGAGACAAAATTCAATAAATCACAGGAATGTGCTTTTGCATTTATTCTGTTTCTGCTGATCAATAAACAAATTTTCCAGTACGTACTATTTTGGTAGAATTTTTAGAGTTCCATAAGTTTGCGTTAGTTACAGATTACTACAGACTGTTCTGTTTTTGACAGATTCTGTTTTTCGTGTGTTGTTTGCTTATTTTGATGAATCTATGGCTAGTAAATTAGTTTATAAACCATAGAGAAGTTGGAATACAGTAGGTTTAACACCAATATAAATAAAGAATGAGTTCATTACAGTACCTTGAAGTAGTCTTTTGTTTTCTTTCTCTAACGGAGCTCACGAGATTTCTGTTGAGTTTTGTGTTGTGAAGTTTTCAAGTTTTGGATGAATTCTTTTGATGGATTATGGAACAAGGAGTGGCAAGAGCCTAAGCTTGGGGATGCCCATGGCACCCCCAATATAATCCAAGGACACCAAAAAGTCAAAGCTTGTGGATGCCCCGGAAGGCATCCCCTCATTCGTCCACTTCCATCGGTAATTTACTTGGAGCTATATTTTTATTCACCAACATGATATGTGTTTTGCTTGGAGCGTCTTGTATTATTTGTGTCTTTGATTGTTAGTCTACTACAACCATCCTTGCTGTACACACCTTTTGAGAGAGCCATTCATGAATTGAAATTTGTTAGAATACTCTATGTGCTTCACTTATATCTTTTGAGCTTGATAGTTTTGCTCATAGTGCTTCAATTATATCTTTTGAGCGTGATAATTTTTGCTCTAGTGCTTCACTTAGATCTTTTTGAGCATGGTGGTGGATTTGTCTTAAAGAAACTTGATCTCTCATGCTTCACTTAGATTATTTTGAGAGTCGTTAATAGCATGGTAATTTGCTTAATGTTAATATACTTGGTATTCAAGATATGTGAAACTTTCTTTTGAGTGCGTTGAATACTAATATAAGTTTGATGCTTGATAATTGTTTTGAGATATGGAGGTGATAATATCATAGTCGTGCTAGTTGGGTGATTATGAATTTGAGAAATGCTTGTGTTGAAGTTTGCAAATCCCGTAGCATGCACGTATGGTTAAAGTTATGTAACAAATTTGAAACATGAAGTGTACCTGGCTTGTGCATCCTTATGAGTGGCGGTCGGGTACGAGCGATGGTCTTTTCCTACCAATCTATCCCCCTAGGAGCATGCGTGTAGTATTTGAATTTTTGATGACTTCTAAATTTTTGCAACAAGTATATGAGTTCTTTTGACTAATGTTGAGTCCATGGATTATACGCACTTTTACCTTTCCGCCATTGCTAGCCTCTTCGGTACCGTGCATTGCCCTTTCTCACATTGAGAGTTGGCGCAAACTTCGCTGGTGCATCCAAACCCCGTGATACGATACGCTCTATCACACATAAACCTCCTTATATCTTCCTCAAAACAGCCACCATACCTACCTGTTATGGCATTTCCATAGCCATTCCGAGATATATTGCCATGCAACTTCCATCATCATCATCGTGACATGCATTACTTTTGTCATATTGCCATCGCATGATCTTGTAGTTGACATCGTATTTGTGGCAAAGCCACCATGCATTATTTTACATACATGTCACTCTTGATTCATTGCACCATCCCGGTACACCGTCGGAGGCATTCATATAGAGTCATATCTTGTTTCGAGTTGTAATCAACAGAAGTGTGATGATCATCATTATTAGAGCATTGCCCAAAAAAGAGAAAGGCCAAAAAAAGAAAAGGGAAGGCCCAAAAATAAATAAAAAAGGGCAATGCTACTATCTCTTTTTCCACACTTGTGCTTCAAAGTAGCACCTTGTTCTTCATGTAGTGAGTCTCATATATTGTGCTTCAAAGTAGCACCTTGTTCTTCATGTAGTGAGTCTCATAGATTGTGCTTCAAAGTAGCACCTTGTTCTTCATGTAGTGAGTCTCATAAGTTGTCTTTCTATACTAGTGGGAATTTTCATTATAGAACTTGGCTTGTATATTCCTACGATGGGCTTCCTCAAATGCCCTAGGTCTTCGTGAGCAAGCAAGTTGGATGCACACCCACTAGTTTTCTTTTGTTGAGCATTCATAGCTCTAGTGCATCCGTTGCATGGCAATCCCTACTCCTCATGTTGACATCAATTGATGGGCATCTCCATAGCCCGTTGATTAGCCTCGTCAATGTGAGACTTTCTCCTTTTTGTCTTCTCCACACAATCCCCATTGTCATATTCTATTCCACCCATAGTGCTATATCCATGGCTCACACTCATGTATTGCGTGAAGGTTGAAAAAGTTTGAGATTATTTAAGTATGAAACAATTGCTTGGCTTGTCATCGGGGGTATAGAAGTTGGGAACATCTTTGTGTGATGAAAATGAAGCATAGCCTAACTTTATGATTTTGTAGGGATGAACTTTCTTTTGCCATGTTATTTTGAGAAGACATGATTGCTTTGATTAGTATGCTTGAAGTATTATTATTTCTTTGTCAATATGAACTTTTGTCTTGAATCTTTCAGATCTGAATATTCATATCACAATTAAGAAGATTTACATTGAAATTATGCCAAAGTATCACTCCGCATCAAAAATTCTTTTTTATCATTTACCTACTCGAGGACGAGTAGGAATTAAGCTTTGGGACGCTTGATACGTCTCCAACGTATCTATAATTTTTGATTGCTCCTTGCTACTTTATTTACTATTTTGGACTATATTGGGCTTTATTTTCCACTTTTATATTATTTTTGGGACTAACCTATTAATTGGAGGCCCAGCCCAGAATTGCTGTTTTTTGCCTTTTTCAGTGTTTAGAAGAAACAAAATATCAAACGAAGTTCAAACGGAATGAAACCTTCGGGAACGTGATTTTCTCATCAGATAAGATCCAGGAGACTTGGACCCTCCATCAAGAAAGCCACGAGGCGGTCACGAGGGTGGAGTGCGTGCCCTCCCCCTGGGCGCGCCCCCTACCTCGTGGGCCCCTCGGAGCTCCACCGACGTACTCCTTCCTTGTATATATACCTACGTTTCCCGGTATGATCAGAGAGAGCCAAAAACCTAATTCCACTGCCGCAACCTTCTGTATCCACGAGATCCCATCTTGGAGCCTGTTCCGGAGCTCCGCCGGAGGGGGCATCCACCATGGAGGGCTTCTACATCATCACCATGGCCCCTCCGATGAAGTGTGAGTAGTTTACTTCAGACCTTCGGGTTCATAGCTAGTAGCTAGATGGCTTCTTCTCTCTTTTTGGATCTCAATACAATGTTCTCCCCCTCTCTTGTGGAGATCTATTCGATGTAATCTTCTTTTTGCGGTGTGTTTGTTGAGACCGATGAATTGTGGGTTTATGATCCAGTATTATCTATGGAAAATATTTTATTCTTCTCTGAATTCTTTTATGTATGATTGAGTTATCTTTGCAAGTCTATTCGAATTATCCGTTTGGTTTGGCCAACTAGATTGGTAGTTCTTTCAATGGGAGAAGTGCATGGCTTTGGGTTCAATCTTGCGGTGTCCTTACTCAGTGATAGAAAGAGTTGCAAGGCACATATTGTATTGTTGCCATCGAGGATAACAAGATGGGGTTTTTATCATATTGCATGAATTTATCCCTCTACATCATGTCATCTTGTTTAAGACGTTACTCTGTTTTTACTTAATACTCTAGATGCATGCTGGATAGCGGTCGATGAGTGGAGTAATAGTAGTAGATGCAGAATCGTTTCGATCTACTTGTCTCGGGCGTGATGCCTATATACATGATCATTGCCTAGATATACTCATAACTATGATCAATTCTGTCAATTGCTCAATAGTAATTTGTTCACCCACTGTAGAATACTTATGCTCTCGAGAGAAGCCACTAGTTTAACCTATGGCCCCCGGGTCTATTCTCATCATATCAATCTATATCACTTTATTTACTTGCTTTGTTTTTACTTTACCTTTACTTTTTACTTTGCATCTATCTATCAAAAATACCAAAAATATTATCTCTATCAGATCTCATGCTCGTAATTGACCGTGAAGGGATTGACAACCCCTAAGCATTGGTTGCGAGTTGCTATCGTGTTGTGTAGGTACGAGGGACTTGCGCGTGACCTACTACTGGATTGATACCTTGGTTCTCAAAAACTGAGGGAAATACTTATGCTACTGTGCTGCATCATCCTCTCCTCTTCGGGGAAAACCAATGCAAGCTCGAGACGTAGCAGGTCCCTTCCCAAGTGGCGCCCCCCTTACCATATTTGCCGGAGGGGGAAAGGAAAGGGGGGAGAGGGAAGGAAGCCGAATCCCCCCGTTTCCTTTCTCCCACTTGGCCGGCTTCCATAGGGGGGGTGTGCCAGCTCCTTGTGGGCTAGTGTGCTCCCCTCTAATGGCCCAATAGGCCCATTACCCTCCCGGGGATGTCCGGTACCCCCTCCGGTATACCAATGACTACCCGGTACACTCTGAAACACTTCCGGTGTCCGAATACCATCGTCCTATATGTCAATCTTTACCTTCGGACCATTACGGAACTCCTCGTCATGTCCGTGATCTCATCCGTGACTCTGAACAACATTCGGTCACCAAATCATATAACTCATATAACACTATATCGTCAACGAACATTAAGCATGCGGACCGTACAGGTTCGAGAACTATGTAGACATGACCGTGACACCTCTCCGGTCAATAACCAATAGCGAAACCTAGATGCCCATATTGGATCTTACATATTCTGCGAAGATCTTTATCAGTCGAACCTTATGACAACATACGTAATTCCCTTTGTCCATCAGTATGTTACTTGCCCGAGATTCGATCGTCGGTATCTTCATACCTAGTTCAATCTCGTTACCGGCAAGTCTCTTTACTCGTTTCGTAATACATCATCTTGCAACTAACTCATTAGTCACTTTGCTTGTAAGGCTTCTTATGTTGTGTATTACCGAGAGGGCCCAGAGATACCTCTTTGATACACAGAGTAACAAATCCTAATCTCGATCTATGCCAACTCAACAAACACCTTCGGAGATACCTGTAGAGCATCTTTATGATCACCCAGTTATGTTGTGACGTTTGATAGCACACAAGGTATTCGTCCGATATCCGGGAGTTGCATAATCTCATAGTCGAAGGAATATGTATTTGACATTAAGAAAGCAAGAGCAATAAACTGAACGATCAATATGCTAAGCTAACAGATGGGTCTTGTCCATCACATCATTCTCCTAATGATGTGATCCCATTATCAAATGACAGCACATGTCTATGGTTAGGAAACCTTAACCATCTTTTATCAACAAGCTAGTCTAGTAGAGGCTTACTAGGGACATGGTATTGGTTTATGTACCCACACATGTATTTAAGTTTCCGGTCAATACAATTCAAGCATGATTAATAAACCTTCATCATGATTTAGGAAATATAATAATAATCATTTTATTATTGCCTCTAGAGCATATTTCCATCAGTCTACCACTTGCACTAGAGTCAATAATCTAATTCACATCGCCATGTGATTAACACCCATAGTTCACATCGCCATGTGATCAACACCCAAAGAGTTTACTAGAGTCAATAATCTAGTTCACATCACCATGTGATTAACATCCAAAGGGTACTAAGGTGTGATCATGTTTTGCTTGTGAGAGAAGTTTAGTCAACGGGTCTGTCACACTTAGATCCGTATGTATTTTCACTACAAGAAATATGTCAACTAGTGACCTTCTGTCAGTGACCCTGGAAGAATTGGTCATAGATCTATGAGCATTTTAGACCAATTGGTCAAAAGCTGTTCGGGGGGCTCCAAACCCTAAACCATTGCGACCATTTTGGTCAGAAAGGTCGTAATTTCCTTACACGAAATGGTCACAAAGCAAACAGTGCTAGTCCGCTGCCTTATTTCTAGTTGTTAATAACAATATAGATGGTCATAGCCTTGTAGATTGTGGTGGGTTGTGATGACTAGGCGCCATCTCATCAGTTTTGCCTATGTGTCATGTCCATGTGGCAGTTTTTGCCCTAGGTTGTGAAGCAACCTATATTTCTGTTATTCCAAAAATTCCCAAAAAATTATCATAAATGTTTTGGATCATATCTTCATCAAATATGTCAAAAAATTCCTTACCTAGTTCAAAAATAATTCGAAAATATTCATTTTCCTATTCTGTTTAGAGCAGCACTTTGTGAAGGAAGTACCACTTTGGCATGTCCAAATGGTATCCATTTTCTACAGTGCTTTCCTATGCCCAAATAACCATCCTACACCAAATGCCAGCTCAATCCATTCATTATTTTGAGCCCAGCTTCAACATTCGTATTTATGTCAAGTGTGGTACTTTGTAAAGCAAGTACCACCTAGGCTCCTCCTTTTGAGGTGAAAATTTGTGAAGATGGTCTTCTTAGTAACTGATCATCCTCAGTCAAAACTCACGCCCATTAGCCATGTGCATTTCCCGTACCGCAAATCAAACACTTGGCTACTTATTCATGTTTGAGCATCGATCGGTCTCCTCGTGAGAATCTTATGTTGTGAATTTCTTCCTAGCACCTAACTGGGGAGTGCCCAACCCACTAGACATGCCTAGGCCGCCCAGAACACATCGCAATGCCACGGTCACGCGGTGACCACGCGGCGGGCATGCGAGCTTAAGCGCTCTAGAGTTGGGGCCCTCGGCTACCGTCCAAACGTCGATGTCTCGCCACAAAACCATGTATTTATGATTAAATAGTTACTTATTTACCTAGAAATTATTTTTGTAAAAAACAAATAGCAAACTATGAGGCAGCTGCAGTTCAAATTTGACCCGCTTCCAACTGAATCGGCGACAATTTGTCTTTTTCACCAGAGGTGGATCAAAACTTTTTACACCCAACCATTTTGTCAATTGTGCATTAAACATGGCCTAGTATTTTATAAAATTGATTTGGTCCATTTTTGCAACAATAATTTGGTAGTTCCTTCACAAAAAACCCTCATTTCGGGCACTCGGAAAATGGAAAATGAATTTTCCGTGCAAAGAAAATGAAAACTCCCTTAGGCAACATTGTTTGGAATTCCGAGATGCACCCCTGTGCACAATATGAGATCATTTGAACAAACTATGCCATGAATGTGGCCATAAGATTGATCATTTGGCTTGAAAGCCATGAATCTTCACACTTGATAGCTCATTTCCGAGAACACTTTTTTAAAATAATTACCGTATTACAAGTTTATTATTTTTCTGGAAACTTGGTCACATATAGTGACACAATGCGAAGGTTTTCCGATTTTTTGATTTTTTTTTTTGAATTTTTATGCCCGTTTCAAAATGCGGTCAAAACGGCGGGCTTGACCGTTCCTAGCTAGTGGTTGAATCTTGGAAAACTTTTGGTGTTTCTATGATAAAATAGATACTTATTTAGCTATAAATGTTTTTTGTAAAAAATAAATAGCAAACTACGAGGCAGCTGTAGTTCAAATTTGACCCGCGTCCAACTAAATCGGTGACAATTTGTCTTTTTCACCAGAGGTGGATCAAAACTTTTTACACCCAATCATTTTGTCAATTGTGCATTAAACATGGCCTAGTATTTTATAAAATTGATTTGGTCCATTTTTGCAATAATTATTTGGTAGTTCCTTCACAAAAAAACCTCATTTCGGGCACTCGGAAAATGGAAAATGAATATTCCGTGCAAAGAAAATGAAAACTCCCTTAGGCAACATTGTTTGGATTTCCAAGATGCACCCTTGTGCACAATATGAGATCATTTGAATAAACTATGCCATGAATGTGGCCATAAGATTGATCATTTGGCTTGAAAGCCATGAATCTTCACACTTGATAGCTCATTTCCGAGAACATTTTTTTAAAATAATTACCGTATTACAAGTTTATTATTTTTCCTGCAAACTTGGTCACAAATAATGACACAATGCGAAGGTTTTCCAATTTTTTAATTTTTTTTAATTTTTTATGCCCGTTTCAAAATGCGGTCAAAACGGCGGGCTTGACCGTTCCTAGCTAGTTGTTGAATTTTGGAAAACTTTTGGTGTTTCTATGATAAAATAGATACTTATGTACCTATAAATGATTTTTGTAAAAAGTAAATAGCAAACTATGAGGCAGCTACAGTTCAAATTTGACCCGCTTCCAACTGAATCGACGACAATTTGTCTTTTTCACCAGAGGTGGATCAAAACTTTTTACACCCAACAATTTTGTCAATTGTGCATTAAACATGACCTAGTATTTTATAAAATTGATTTGGTACATTTTTGCAACAATTATTTGGTAGTTCCTTCACAAAAAATCCTCATTTCGGGCACTCGGAAAATGGAAAATGAATTTTCCGTGCAAAGAAAATGAAAACTCCCTTAGGCAACATTGTTTGGAATTCCAAGATGCACCCTTGTGCACAATATGAGATCATTTGAACAAACTATGCCATGAATGTGGCCATAAGATTGATCATTTGGCTTGAAAGCCATGAATCTTCACACTTGATAGCTCATTTCCGAGAACACTTTTTTAAAATAATTACCGTATTACAAGTTTATTATATTTCCTGGAAACTTGGTCACATATAATGACACAATGCGAAGGTTTTCCAATTGTTTGATTTTTTTTGAATTTTTTATGCCCGTTTCAAAATGCGGTCAAAACGGCGAGCTTGACCGTTCCTAGCTAGTGGTTGAATCTTGGAAAACTTTTGGTGTTTCTATGATAAAATAGATACTTATGTACCTAGAAATGATTTTGTAAAAAATAAATAGCAAACTATGAGGCAGCTACAGTTCAAATTTCACCCGCTTCCAACTAGATCAGCGAAAATTTGTCTTTTTACCAGATGTGGATAAAATCTTTTGACACCCAACTATTTGGTCATTTGTGCATTAAATATGGCCTAATAGTTTATAAAATTGATTTCATACAATTTTGCAATACATATATTGTAGGTCCTTCACAAAAAAACTCATGTTGGGCACCCAAAAAAGGGAAAATGTTTTTTTTTTTTGCAAAAAACTCATTTCCGACGACACCTTTTTAAAGATATTTATCTTATTCCATGTTGTTTCTTTTTGAAAACTTGTTCAAATTTTGGTGACACAATGAGAAGGTTTTCCATTTTTTTAGAATTTCTCACATCATAAAGTAGCTTAAATGATTTTAACACATTATTTAAAGTCCACTACGACCAATTTAGATGGTCATAAAATCGTACTGCATTCTGATTGGTCCGTGGACATATCACGCAGATCGTGCATCCAACACCGTCGGATGCTCGGGGATCCAACGGCTGTCCTCGACCCATCCACACCAACCCCGAAACCCTAGATATGTTCTCCGGGTAAACTTCCATCCACCCCCCACCTCCTTTCTTTCCCTCGCTAGCTCCACCGATCCAGATCCCTCCCTGCCTCCACTCCTCTCGCCGATCCAGATCCTTCCGCCGCCGCCCCGTCGTCCCCTTCCTTCCACCGCCCACCTCTCCCCTCGCCTCCGCCACCCACCTCTCCCCTCGCACTCAGCCCCCAGCCGCTCCCGCTTCCTTTTCCCATCGCCGCCGCCGCTCCCTTCCGCACTGCTCCCGCTCCTGCTCCCTTCAGCACCCGCAAGTTCATGAAGAACCGCCTGCTCGCCCGCAAGCAGTTTGTGCTCTTCCACTGCGGCCGCGCTGGGCTAGATCCAATGCGGGCGCTACTGCTTCTTAGGAGGAGGAGGAGGAGGCGCGGCGGGGATGGCGGCTACGGCCGGGGCGGCGACGAGCGGCGGCCCGGTGAGTCCGCCAAGGTCTCCAAGGTTCGAGATCTCGCCCCCTTCCTCTCGTTCCTTAGCTCTATTGCATTTCGTCAGTGATTCTGAAGCGATCGTGTGCTTGTGCGCAGGCGCAGTTGAAGGAGAGGCTGGCCAAGGTGTACGAGGTCAAGGCGCAGTTGAAGGAGAGGCCACCGCCGGTCTGTGGCTCCTCGTCGCGGCTAGCTCCGGCCACATTGGACGGCGGGTAGGAGCCCATCTTCCGCCGCTTCTCCATCCTCTGACGCGACTCCTAGGGCGCGGCTCCTCCCTCGCAGCAGCTCCTGGTCGGTCCAACCAGGGCACCACTCCGGCGAACGGCGCCCCACTCTGCTCAACGACCCAATCAGGTGAAGGACCCTCGTTCGTGCCCCCTCCCTTCCTGGTGCATTCACTGCTTGGATGGCATTCATTGCTTTATTAGGGTTCATCTTTTTTGTGTGTGTGTGGTTTATTTAGGGTTCATCTTAACTGTACTATGTAAAAAGCAGTGCTTAAGTTTGTGGATTGTGTATACACTGGACAACACTAAATGCTGTATATAAACATCGACATATATATCGCTGTCAAATAAATCAATGACATTATCAACCAGAGAGTTGTTGAGATATCCTACAGCCTTGCTCACTTCCATCCACTACATATAAACATCTTTTGATATAACTATGAAGTTCTTCTGCAAATTGGGCTGATTATAGGAATACTTCACTTGATACTCAGCCTCTTTCTATAGGACATGCTTAGACCATCTGAGTCTTTTTTCTGCACGCAGCACACATATGCTTGGATCATGATTTATGGGATTTTCTTTATCTCACATATTAGCCTGAGGGATTCACTATCTTCAGTGAGGCTATCAAGAATTCTTTTGTTTAAATGGTGGTGTTTGATCAAAACTTACATCGACTGCATCACACTCTAATGCCTCTTGGCTAGACCAGCCTGTAGAACGAACTAAGTATTGTATTTGCCTTTGGATGATAGCATTGTATTTCCATAGAGGAAAAAAATGATGGTTTTGTGTTAGACCTTTCATACTGGATCAATACTGGCTCACCAGAATATATACACTACACACTACCAGTAGGCTCTGAGTGCCCGTCACTTCCAGTAGGCTCTGTGTCAACCAGCTCCAGCTCCCTGTGGCAGCAAAATGGAGGCCATGGTTCAGCAGCACCAAGGTGCTTACTTATGATCACCACTTCCCTGCTCAAATCTTTTCACTGCAACAACAAGCTAATGCAACAGATTGTTGCTAAAACTTATAATTCAGTTGCTACAGACGTGCATGGAAATAATTTTAACCTGTTGAGACTCTCATATCATGATTATTACCTGCTTTTGCTCGGACTCGGTAAATATGATGATCTGTTCGATCTTGTGAACCCAGGATGCTGTTGTGCTTGTTCAGGGAGTAGCTGCTGTGCCCATGGTGCAGACGAGCCGAACACCGGCAATGAGGGTGACAGATGTGGGAGCAGTGCCCTTCTCCTCAAGCTGCAGCCGCCGGCCTTGTCCTGCTCGAGGAGCGGCAGGGGCGCACCCAGCCACCAAGGTCAAGGTCGCCGCCGTCAAGGGATTCTTCAACCTGGACCTCGACGTCCACGGTGCCGTCGTCCAGCCATCCAAGGGAAAGGTGCTCCCCTCCCTCCCTCCCCCATCTGTTTGATCTGATCCGACAGCTATGGACTTGGGTTCCTCACGCCTCTCTATTTGCTATGTTTATTGGTGCTCTGTAGGAGAACCCAACTCACTTGTTGCAGAGAAGTAGAGGAGGGTGACGCACGGCCATGGAGAGGAGCAGCAGCACCAACTCAAGGTCCTTTATCCTCTCTTGTTTCTAAGTTAGCTAAGCATAATCTGTTGTTTAATGCAAATTGTTTTATCAAAAGTTGTGCAGAATGTGTTGCTTTTGATTGGTATTTGTTCAAAGACATTCAGCTGTGTTGCGATGCTATCATTCTACTCCTAAGGCAAACACATAAGGATGTGCTAGTAATATAGTTGTTCAAATCATATATTTGCTTGTCTGCTTTCCTCTTCTGTTTTAGTGGTTCGCTGGATTGCGATGCTGTGAACAACCAGTGATGTTGCTGCTGTTCAAACCATATAGTTGTTCAAATCATATATTTGCTTAGCTGTGTTGCGATGCTATCATTCTACCCCTAGCATGAAACTATATGCTCAGGCGTTTGTGATTCTGTGAACAACCAGTGATGCTGCTGCTGTTGTACACCATAAATGCTGTGATTCTATGCACAACCAATGATTCTGTGCACTATAATCTTTTCATTTAAGTGTACTCTGGACAACAGTAGTATAGCACTTGCTGGTGCTGTTAAGCTTGCATCAGTACTGGTTGCAGTAGTTTCGTGTAGGACAACAGTAGTATAGGACTTGCTGCTGCTGTTAAGTTTCTCTTTCTCTTCTCTCTGCTCTTCTCTTTGTCTACTGGAGTAAACTTTTCCAGTATACTCCTAGGAGTAAACTTTCTTTCCCGGAGTAGGAATTGCTCTCTGCTCTTCTCTTTGTTTAACAACAGCAACAACAACAGTGCATATCAATTTATCATGCTGACAACAATAGAAAGCCAATTTGGAACCTTTTGGGAATTCTGGACTTTTCTTGCAGGTGACATCCATTAATCTCACTTAGGTGAATCTGTAATTTTGTTAGAATGCAACCTTTTGGGAATTCTGGACATCCATTAATCTCACTTAGGTGACATCCATTAATCTCACTAGTTTCCCATGGTGGATGTTGTTGTTTCTTGTCGGGTTCTGACTCGGCTTGGTTTGCTCATTTTTTATTAAGCTAGGATAAACATCTTTTTTAGAACATGGGTTGAAGCATACTGTACTTGCTTATTGAGAATATGAAAATGAGATATTCTGTTTGCTAATATGAAGATAGCATTGTGTTTAATCCAGTACTGATGATTGTCTTCATTCCCATATAAACTTGTTAATGATGGTGATTTTGTACTAGCATATAAACTTGTTTTTGTTGTCACTTGATACATACTTAGCTTGTACTTGAAGTTGTGGGTTTATGCTGGTAATTTTGTTCTACTTGTATGCATTGGTACCCCCATCATCAAGCGCACAGATGCAATAGTGGCAAGAAGATCATGGTCGTGTGCATCATCAAGCACACCATGGCGAGCATCCACCTCCTCACACTGGCAAGAAGAGCAGGTGCCTAGTTTGTAATCGCTGTCGAAGGAGCTCCATGCTAAAGAACATAACACTTGTAGAGCTTGTAAAGTACCATGTTATTGAACGTGTGGAGCATGTAACTGTGACTTCCACTATTGTATGTTAGAGTTATTTGTACAGCTTGCTATACTTGCTGAAGAACATAACACTTGTAGAGCTTGCAAAGTGTATGTTAGAGTTATTTGTACAACAACAACTCTGTATCGACAGCAGCAACACTGGCTGGTATTTGAAGTATTTTGTGTGTTTTCTATGCCAATTTAAATATTGTGTATTTATTTATGTTAAATTGGAAAAAAGAAAAAAATGAAACTGTTGAGACAAAAAGGCCATGGGCCAAAAATAAAAAGGCTGCAATGAAGGCCATGGGCCAAAAATAAAAAGACTGCAATGTTGGGCTTGGTCCATGAAGCTGACAAAAAATCATAGAAAAAAAACGTAAATGGGCTGAATTAATGGGCTCGACCCATATAAACACCGAATTGGACCGGGCTGAATCTTGTGCCACATCAGCTTGCCACGCTGGATGCCTACGTGGCCTGGGGAGGCTGCTAGTGACCAAAACACCACAGTAGACGTATTTTGGTCATAAACGTCTACGACCATTCCAGAAGAAAGGTCGCTATAGTCAGTTTGCGGCTGCCAGCTTTTGACCTTCTGTTTTTGATCACAAAAATGTCACAAATTGAAAACAGTGACCATTCAGTGACCAATAGTGGTGGTCACAAGTTGACATAATTCTTGTAGTGTTTGCAAATTTCTATGTCTACAATGCTCTACATGGAGCTACTCCAGCTAATTGCTCCTACTTTCAATATGTATCCAGATTGAGACTCAGAGTCATCTGAATCGGTGCCAAAGCTTGCATCGATGTAACTCTTTACGACGATCTCTTTATCACCTCCATAACCGAGAAATATTTCCTTGGTCCTCTTAGGTAACTAAGATAATTTTGGCCGCTGTCTAGTGATCTACTCTTGGATTACTATTGTACCCCTTGCCAAACTGATGGCAAGGCACACAATAGGTCTGGTACACATCATGGCATACTTTATAGAACCTATGGCTGAGGCATAGGGAATGACTTTCATTCTCTCTCTGTCTTTTGCCGTGGTCGGGCTTTTAGTCTTACTCAACTTCACACCTTACAATACAGGTTGGAACTCCTTCTTTGACTGATCCATTTTGAACTCCTTCAAAATCTTATCAAGGTATGTACTCACTAAAAATCTTATCAAGCGTCTTGATCTATCTCTATAGATATTGATGCCTAATATGTAAGTAGCATCACTGAGGTCTTTTATTAAAAAAAATCTTATTCAAGTATCCTTTTATGCTATCCAGAAATTCTATATCATTTCCAATCAACAATATGTCATCCATATATAATATCAAAAATGCTACAGATCTCCCACTCACTTTCTTGTAAATACAGGCTTCACCATAAGTCTGTATAAAACCATATGCTTTGATCACCTCATCAAAGTGTATATTCAAATTCTGAGATGCTTGCACCAGTCCATAGATGGATCTCTGGAGCTTGCACACTTTGTTAGCACTTTTAGGATCGACAAAACCTTATGGTTGCATCATATACAACTCTTCTTTAAAAATCCATTAAGGAATGCAGTTTTGACATCCATTTGCCAGATTTCATAATTATAAAATGTGGCAATTGCTAACATGATTCAGACTGACTTAAGCATCGCTACGGGTGAGAAGGTCTCATCGTAGTCAACCCCTTGAACTTGTCAAAAACCTTTTGCGACAAGTCGCGCTTTGTAGATGGTGAGATTACCATCAGCGTTTGTCTTCTTCTTGAAGATCCATTTATTATCAATGGCTTGCCGATCATTGGACAAGTCCACCAAAGTCCACACTTTGTTCTCATACATGGATTCTATCTCAGATTTAATGGCCTCAAGCCATTTATTGGAATCTGGGCTCATCATAACTTCTTCATAGCTCGTAGGTTCGCCATGGTCTATTAACATGATTTTCAGGACATGATTACCGTACCACTCTAGTGCAGATCGTGCTCTGGTCGACCTACGAGGTTCAGTAGTAATTTAATCTGAAGTTTCATGATCATTATAATTTTATTCGTCTCTAGTTGGTGTAGGCATCACATGAACGTTTTTCTATGATGTGCTACTTTCCAATTCGAGAGAACGTACAATTACCTCATCAAGTTCCACTTTTCTTGCACTCACTTCTTTTGAGAGAAACTCCTTCTCTAGAAAGGTTCCATTCTTGGCAACAAGGATCTTTCCTTCGGATCTGTGGTAGAACTCCTATGAAGACGCACTTCTCCGATTTGGGTTCGAGCTTATCAGGCTGAAGCCTTTTGACATAAATTTCACAACCCCAAACTTTAAGAAAGGACAACTTAGTTTTCTTGCCAAACCATAGTTCATACGGTGTTGTCACAATGGATTTAGACAGTGCCCTATTTAACGTGAGCGGCTATCTCTAATGCATAACCCCAAAATGATAGTGGTAAACCGGTAAGAGAGACATCATAGATCGCACCATATCCAATAAAGTACGGTTACGACGTTCGGACACACCATTACACTGTGGTGTTCCAGATGGCGTAAGTTGTGAAACAATTCCACATTGTTTTAAATGAAGGACAAACTCGTAACTCAAATATTCGCCTCTGTAATCAGATCATAGAAATTTATTTTCTTGTTACAATGATTCTCTACTTCACTCTGAAATTCTTTAAACTTTTCAAAAGTTTCCAACTTGTGTTTCATTAAGTAGATATACCCATACCTACTGAAATCATCTGTAAAGGTTAGAAAATAGCGATACCCACCGCGTGCCTCAACACTCATTAGACCGTATATATCGGTATGTATTATTTCCAATAAGTCATTAGCTCGCTCCATTGTTCCGGAGAACGGAGTTTTAGTCATCTTGCCCATGAGGCACGGTTCGCAAGTATCAAATGATTCATAGCCAAGTGACTCCAAAAGTCCATCCATATGGATTTTCTTCATGCACTTTACACCAATATGACCTAAACGGCAGTGTGATGTCTGCTAGAACTACGTCGGTATTTCCCCAAAGAGGAAGGGATGATGCAGTATAGCGACAGTAGGTATTTCCCTCAGTGATGAGATCAAGGTTATCGAACCAGTAGAAGAACCTCCTCACACCACGTAAACAACACCTGCACACAAATAATAAATACCCGCAACACGACGTGTTAAAGGGGTTGTCAATCCCTTTCGGGTACGACGCCTCAAGATAGGCAAATAACGTGAGGTTAAAGTGGTATATAGGATAAATAGATCGCGGAACAAATAAATTGCAGCAAGATATTTTTGTATTTTTGGTTCAATAGATCTGAAAATAAATGCAAAGGAAAATATATCACAAAGGCAAATATGATGAAAAGAGACCCGGGGGCCGTAGGTTTCACTAGTGGCTTCTCTCAAGAAAAATAGCAAACGGTGGGAAAACAATTACTATTGGGCAATTAATAGAACTTCAAATAATCATGACGATATCCAGACAATGATCATTATATATGCATCACGTCCAAGATTAGTAGATCGACTCCTGCCTGCATCTACTACTATTACTCCACACATCGACCACTATCCAACATGCATATAGCGTATTAAGTTCATGGAGAAACGGAGTAATGCAATAAGAGCGATGACATGATGTAGACACGATCTATTTATGTAGAAATAGACCCCATCTTGTTATCCTTAATAGCAATGATACATACGTGTCGTTTCCCTTTCTGTCACTGGGATCAAGCACCTTAAGATCGAACCCATCTCAAAGCACCTCCTCCCATTGCAAGATAAATAGATCAAGTTGTCCAAACAAAACCCAAATATCAGAGAATAAATACGAGGCTATAAGCAATCATGCATATAAGAGACCAAAGAAGACTCAAATAACTTTCATGGATAAAAACATAGATCTGATCATAAACTCAAAGTTCATCGGATCCCAACAAACACACCGCAAAAAGACTTACATCATATGAATCTCCAAGAGACCGTTGTATTGATAATCAAGAGAGAGAGAGAGAGAGAGAGAGAGAGAGAGAGAGAGGAAGTCATCTAGCTACTAACTTCGGACCCGTAGGTCTACAAAGAACTACTCACGCATCATCGGTGAGGCACCAATGGAAGTGGTGAACCCCTCCGTGATGGTGTCTAGATTGGATCTGGTAGTTCTCGACTCTGCGGCGGCTGGAATTGATTTTCGTCGACTCCCCTAGGGTTTCTGGAATATCGGAGTATTTATAGAGCAAAGAGGCGGTTCAGGGGGCAGCCGAGGTGGCCACAACCCTCTTGGGCACGCCTGGGCCCCCAGACGCGCCCTGGTGGGTGCTGCCCCCCTCGAGGCACCCCCAGGTGCTTCCTTGGCCCACTAGATGTCTTCTGGCCCAAAAAAATCCTCAAAAAGTTTCACTTTGTTTGGACTCCGTTTGGTATCTGCTATGTAAAAAACATGCAGAAAACAACAACTAGGTGGCCCACCAGGTGCCTCCTTGGCCCACTAGGTGGCGGCGCATACGTCTTGTTGTGTACGTGGTGAGGCAGGAGGGCACGGACTGCAACCTTGCAGTGAGGGCAGGGAGCAGCGCTTGGAAGAGCAGGGCAGGAGCGGAGGCAGGGTGCTGGGCATGGCCACGACGTCGACGAAAGGCACGCTGTTGACCTGCTGTGCAGCCCTCTATACCACCTGCCAAAAATGTGCCAGGCGCACGGCAGATGTTCGACAAAAGTGCCAACTAAAACCATGCCAGGTCATCAACAAAACCATTTGAAGCAGTATGAGGGACTAAAATTATCCGGTTTGAAAAGTCGAGGGACTATGATTTACTGGTTTTAGAGTTGAGGAGCAATTTTTATAATTTTAAGAGAATTGGAGGACGAAAAATATACTTGTCCCGTTATCATCTAAAAATACATTATATACACTCTTGTTGAACACCACATTATTTCACGATAGAGGCTATCGCTCGCAGACATATCTTCCCCTGTTTCAGATTCTACTATTGCATTCTAGGCTCCACAATTTGAATGTAATACAGTACATTCTACAGGCCGATGTGTCGCCGCATCAAAACAAAAATCGAGTGCGTGACATAAAAAATTGCGTTAAAATTGTAACGACTATTCTGTCATCCTCGAAGGCGAAGCAACATGGACATATATATACCAATGCGTCACCCCCATTTGATGCTACTCAAGTTGGGCCTTTTTTTTAATAGAGAAACACGCGGTGTATATGTGCCCAGCGTTACCTCTTTGAAATCTTTTATGTCCAGTTGTCCACTTGGACGAACAGAACGTAGAGTTATTGCATCACTTGTTGAGTACTAGTAGTATAGTCTCAATAGCTCCACGTACGAGAGGAGACTGAATAAGTCAGTCCACCCCCGTCACTCTCGCTACGAGAGGAGACTGATTTTTTTAGATCCTTCTAATTAACCAACGAAAGAAGACGATGAAGTCGTCGTCGAAAATTTCAAACCTGTGTTCTCTCGACATTATACTCTTAATCATCATCTAAAAATACATAATATATACTCTTAAAAAATTAAATCATTCCAACCAAGATTTATTAAGTTACTGTTATATTAGTGCTATTATATACTAGGATGCAGCGTGGTTTGACTTGGATAAACTCCACGAGAGGAGACTGAGTAAGTCAGTCCACCCCCGTTTCCCTGTACATACACGTTATTGCATCATTTGCTTTGCTAATAAATAGAGAGCAGGAGCTAGAAGAAAAGCAGCAAGTTCAGGCTGCACCAAACATTGAGCATCCAGTGCGCGGCAGTTCACCGTAGTTGAGAGTATTGAAGCCAACAGTAGCAATAGCATGGTTACATTCACCGGGGATGGTGTTGGGGCACTGTTTTCCCACCCCGCCCATCAGCACGGGCTTAAGCTGGTAGTCACGGAGAAGCTGTTCCAGTGCGACGGCTGCAGGCAGATCGGCGACATGCACAGGTACCGGTGCGAGCCATGCGACTTTGACCTCCACGCATTAGTAGAAAAAGGGTCAAACGTGAAGCATATTAGTGCCGGTTTGTATTAAAGCCGGCACAAATATATACATTAGTGCCAGTTTCTACGGCTAGCCGGGCCGCTCTCATTAGTACCGGTTCGTGGCTAATCTTTAGCACCGGTTCGTGCCACGAACCGGTACTAATGAGGGTGGTGGCAGGATGTTGTCAGTCTGGCCCCCTCCAGCACCTTTAGTACCGGTTCGTGCCACGAACCGGTACTATAGGTCCTCCTGCATATAAACCCTTCGTCCAGCTCGCTCTGTTCTTCCCCCTTTCCCCTCTCCTCTCCTCTCTGTTCTTCCTCTTCTCCCCTCGAGCTCATCACACATTTTGGCCAAAATTTGTCAAGATTTGAAGGCCCCCATCCATTCAAGTGATCACAAAGGTTAGCAACTTTGTCATTTCATCTCTCATTGCTAGATTAGCTCTTGCAATGCTTTATATAGTTATTAATTTATGAGTTTAGTAATTTGGGAGGAAATATATATGTGCTAGTATTTGATTTATATGCAATTTGAGGTCAAAATAACACTTAGTTTGCATATATAGGTGTGGTTTACTTAGTGCCTTCTAAATCTCTGTCGTAACCACCGTCGATCGCCCGCACCGTCCCGTCGCCGGCACCACCTTGTGGTGAGCCTCTTGTTCATGAAATTTTATATAAAAAATTGATGTTTGCGTGATTTGGATATATAGTTACTCGTATAATAATTATCTTACCCGTACGTTGTTTGTTATACATAGTGCCATGGTTTTCATATCCGTCCCCGTCGGCCCTCGTCCTTGTTATGAATCGGATGTGGTATATTCTC
The DNA here is from genome assembly GCA_963921465.1 of Triticum timopheevii. Lineage (NCBI taxonomy): Eukaryota > Viridiplantae > Streptophyta > Magnoliopsida > Poales > Poaceae > Triticum > Triticum timopheevii. The sequence goes on from OY997270.1 coordinate 574,427,691, forward strand.
TTTTAAAACTATTTGTTGCATTTCGTGTTTATGACAAATTATGCCCATCAAGTTGACATAGATATTTTTATCTAGGAGGTATGTGAACCGGAAATTCAACCGACCCTATTGTCGAGAGGTTAAATTTAGTTGAAAGAGAAAACGAGTACTTGAAAGAAAAATTGAAAAGAATTGAGGGGGAGAAGATGGAATTGGAGTTGCATGTTGCCGATGTCGTCGATGATCACAAGATCAAGATGGAGAAAATGCGCTTGAAGATTAGAAAGATTAGAAAATATGCCATCGATAGTGAGGCTTGGTATCATTATGCTGTTGGATCAATTGTTACCTTAGTTGCGATCTTGATCGCATTTGTTGTTGCATTTAAATGCTTTAGCTAGAGAGTTATTTGTTTGTTGCATTTAAGTGTTGTATGAACTTTATGTATGAACTTGTATTAATTTGGTCTATTTGGTGTTGTGTAATGAAGATGAGCCGGCAATGGATGTACGATGACCGATGCTCTCCCCAGTTCGTTGAGGGCGTGCATACTTTTCTGCTTGCGGCTGAGGCAAACAAGCGGGCGGATGGTTTTATGCCTTGTCCATGTGCTGGCTGTAAGAATGGTCGCAATTACTCTACGTCAAAAACCATTCACGTCCACCTGTTTGAGTCCGGTTTCATGCCCCACTATAATGTTTGGACCAAGTACGGAGAAAGAGGGGTTATGATGGAAGACAATGAAGAAGAAGAGGACGACGACAACTATCCTGGCCATGGGTTCCCTGAATACGATGATACAACAATGGGGGAAGAAGCTGAGCCGGTAATGCGGGAAGAATCTGAAGAAGAGGCATCAGATGAGCCCGTTGATGATCTAGGTCGGGCCATTGCCGATGCAAAGAGAAACCGCGCAAGTGATTTGGAGAAGAAGAAGTTGCAGCGCATGTTAGAGGATCACAAAAAAATGTTGTACCCGAATTGCGTAGGTGACAAGAAAAAGCTGGGCACCACACTGGAATTGCTGCAATGGAAGGCAGAGAATGGTGTATCTGACAAGGGATTTGGAAAGTTGCTGGTAATGATAAAGGATATGCTTCCAAAGGACAACGAATTGCCCGAGAGTACGTACGAAGCAAAGAAGGCTGTCTGCCCTTTAGGGTTAGAGGTGCAGAAGATACATGCATGCCCTAATGATTGCATCCTCTACCGCGGTGAGTACGAGGATTTGAACGCTTACCCGGTATGTGGTGCATTGCGCTATAAGATCAGCCGCGATGAGCATGGTGATGTCGAGGGCGAGCGCCCTAGGAAGAAGATTCCTGCCAAGGTGATGTGGTATTCTCCTATAATACCACGGTTGAAACGTTTGTTCCAAAACAAAGAGCATGCCAAGGCGATGCGATGGCACAGAGAAGACCGTAAGAAAGACGGAAAGTTGAGAGTACCCGCTGATGGGTCGCAGTGGAGAAAAATCGAAAGAAAGTACGGGAAGGAGTTTGCAGATGACGCAAGGAGCGTATGGTTTGGTCTAAGCGCAGATGGCATTAATCCTTTTGGGGAGCAGAGCAGCAACCATAGCACCTGGCCTGTGACTCTATGTTTGTATAACCTTCCTCCTTGGTTGTGCATGAAGCGGAAGTTCATTATGATGCCAGTGCTCATCCAAGGCCCTAAGCAACCCGGCAACGACATTGATGTGTACCTAAGGCCATTAGTTGAAGAACTCTTACAACTGTGGAATGGAACAGGTGTACGTGCGTGGGATGAGCACATGGGGGAAGAATTTGACCTAAAGGCGTTGCTGTTCGTGACCATCAATGATTGGCCAGCTCTCAGTAACCTATCAGGACAGACAAACAAGGGATACCGCGGATGCACGCACTGTTTGGATGATACCAACAGTATATATTTGAATAGTTGTAAGAAGAATGTGTACCTGGGACATCGTCGATTTCTTCCGAGCAGGCATCCCGTAAGAAAGAAAGGCAAGCATTTCAAAGGTGAGGCGGATCACCGGACGAAGCCTCGCCACCGTACTGGTGCTGATGTACATGATATGGTCAAGGATTTGAAGGTGATATTTGGAAAGGGTCCTGGCGGACAACCTGTTCCGAAGGACGCTGACGGACGCGCACCCATGTGGAAGAAGAAATCTATATTTTGGGACCTGCCATATTGGAAAGACCTAGAGGTCCGCTCCGCAATCGACGTGATGCACGTGACGAAGAATCTTTGCGTGACCCTGCTTGGCTTCTTGGGCGTGTATGGGAAGACAAAAGATACACCTGAGGCACGGGAGGACCAGCAACGTATGCACGGAGAAGACGGCATACATCAGGGTCATGCAAGCTACGCTCTTACCAAAGAAGAGAAGGAAATCTTCTTTGAATGCCTGCTCAGTATTAAGGTACCGTCTAGCTTCTCGTCGAATATAAAGGGAATAATAAACATGGCAGAGAAAAAGTTCCAGAACCTAAAGTCTCATGACTGCCATGTGATTATGACGCAACTGCTTCCGGTTGCATTGAGGGGGCTTCTACCGAAAAACGTTTGATTAGCCATTGTGAAGCTATGTGCATTTCTCAATGCAATCTCTCAGAAGGTAATCGATCCAGAAATCATACCAAGGTTACAGAATGATTTGGTGCAATGTCTTGTCAGTTTCGAGTTGGTGTTCCCACCATCCTTCTTCAACATCATGACGCACGTCCTAGTTCACCTATGCGAAGAGATTAACATTTTGGGTCCTGTATTTCTACACAATATGTTCCCCTTTGAGAGGTTCATGGGAGTCTTAAAGAAATATGTTCATAACCGTGCTAGGCCAGAAGGAAGCATCTCCAAGGGCCATCAAAATGAGGAGGTCATTGAGTTTTGTATTGACTTTATTCCTGACCTTAAGCCGATTGGTGTTCCTGAATCGCGGCATAAGGGCAGACTGGATGGAAAAGGCACGCTAGGAGGGGAACAAATAATATGTATGGATAGACATTCTCTCACTGAAGCACACTACACAGTTCTACAGAATTCCGCCTTCGTGGCTCCGTATATGGATGAACACAAGAATTTGCTACGCTCCAAACACCCAGAGCGGTCTGATGACTAGATTACACGTGAACAAACCAGGAGTTTCGCCAGCTGGTTGCAGACACGTACCATGCATGACACCTCTATTGAAGATGACCTGTACTTGCTGGCCCAGTTACCATCTTCGAATATAATGACTTTCAAAGGGTACGAGATAAATGGTAATACATTTTACACGATCGCCCAAGATAAGAAGAGCACCAACCAAAACAGTGGTGTCCGCTTTGATGCAGAAACCAAGACGGGAAAGAAAACATATTATGGTTATATACAGGACATATGGGAACTTGACTATCGACGTAGTTTAAAGGTCCCTTTGTTTCGGTGCAAATGGGTCAATATGACACGAGGCAGGGTAACGGAAGACCCGTAGTACGGAATGACAACAGTGGATCTCAACAATCTTGCGTATGCAGACGAACCATTCGTCCTAGCCAATGATGTGGCACAAGTTTTCTATGTGAAGGACATGTCTACCAAGCCAAGAAAAAGAAAAGATAAGGAAATGAATGCATCGTACGATGAGCCAAAGCGGCACATAGTTCTTTCTGGGAAGAGAAACATCGTGGGAGTGGATGACAAGACAGACAAGTCAGAAGATTATGAAAAGTTTGATGAAATTGCTCCATTCACAGTGAATATTGACCCGAGCATCCCGTTAAATGATGAAGATTTTCCATGGTTACGGCGCAAAGGGACACACGCGAAGAAAAAGTTTCACACCCAAAGATCTGGGATGTGATCGGCTTCACTATCATCACTTTCTTCTGTGTTTCACACCCAGAGGGGAATCTCTGTAATAGTTAGGGTAGTTATGTGTTTTGGCATTTGGAACGCGAAGAAATTTTATGTGCAAACAAATTCTTTCATGCCTTTACTGATTTTTAAAGTTAAGTTATTCACAAACTAGTGATTCACACTAATTTCAAATAATTCAAAATTTAAAATATTCAGATTTGAAAACTACGGGCACTAACAGAAAGTTTGTACCTAAAGAGGCTGTGTCAGCCTCCGGTCAGGCTATGGCCCACCATCACCATTTAGTGCCGGTTCGTACCACGAACCGGTACTAATGAGGTTGTGTCAGGTAAGGCTGGGGCCCCACGAGCACCTTTAGTACCGGTTCATGGATGAACCAGACGTAAGCTGTTTTTTAGTCCCACCTCGCGAAGTGAGAGGCACTAGGAGCGGTTTATAAGCCCTGAGTGCAGAGAAGATGAAGAAGAGGCTCAATGCTCACGTTGCTTAGCTTCAAGCCTTCAGGAATACGGTAAACTGCACGGAGCTATGCGCAGTGCAGTTTACACTATTCCGAAAGGCTTGAAGCAAATTAACGAGCATTGCACCTCTTTTTTATTTTTAATAACTTATTACAACTCCGGACTTCTTCTGTTATGGCAAAAACTAATTGCACGTCGACATTTCTTTTTTTTAAGTTATAACTCCACACTTTGACCATCAAGTTTTGCAGAAAAGAAAAAATAGCAGAAAAGAAGAAAAACTATAGCTGAAAAGAAAAAAAACTATATAAAAAAACTACTCAAAAATAAATAGAAGAAAATAAATATTTGCTATTTTTCAATCGTTTACAAAATGACCGTGAAATTGAAAATCACTACAAAATGAACTCTGAAAATGTTGAATTTTGGCAAACTAGATGAAAAACTACTCACAAATAAATAGAAGAAAATAAATATAACAGAAAAGAAAAAACTACACAAAAAACTACGCAAAAATAAATAGAAGAAAATAAAGCAGAAAAGAAAAAAACTATAAAAAAAATTGGGGCGCTGCCCTGTGGGCCTGATAGGCCACAGGTGTGTAATTACAGGCCTTAAAGGCCCAGCAGACTCACAGGGCAGCGCGCAGAGTTTAGGCCCACCAGCCTGCTATATAGAGGAGTTTGAAGTGGTAGCCGCGGCTGGGTTTATAAACCAGTGCGGCTGCCCTTCGCCCGGTGAGGTGGGACTAAACTTTGGGGTGGCAGCGCGAGGCCTTTAGTACCGGGTCATGGAACAAACCGACACTAAAGGGGGGGCCTTTAGTACCGGTTTGTGCCACCACCCGGTACTAAAGAGGGTCGCCTCCCGCCGCTTGGCCTGGCCAAAACAGGCCTTTAGTACCGGTTGGTGGCTCCAACCAGTACTAAAGGAGGGGGTCTATATATACAACACGTCCGAAAATTTCGTTTTCCCTCTCTGTTTGTTCCTCTGTTTCCGTCTCCGTCGCCGTCGCCGCCGCCCTCGATCGTCTCCGTCGCCGCCCCCGTCCCTGTTGTCGCCCCCGTCCCTGTCGCCGCCCCGGGCCCGCCCCCGTCCCCGTCGCCGCCCCCGTCCCCGTCGCCGCCCTCGTCTCCGTCGCCGCCCCCGTCCCCGTCACCGCCGTCGTCGCCGTCGCCTTGCCGTCGCCTCGCCGTCGCCGTCACCCTGCTCTGAGCTCTCCCCCTCTAACCCCTCTCCCTCGCCCCCGGCGGCCACCATGGGCGCCGCCCCTCCCCGAGCACACACACACACACACACAAGAGCATGATGAACACACACACACACACACATATGTATGAATTAGTTTAGATTATTATTGTTTTAGTTATCAATTTTTTATATGGAAATTAGTGTTTAATTACTATGGAATTTTTTTATGTTTAATTAGTATATAATTTAGATTATTATTATTAGTATATAATTAGTATGGAAATTTTTTATATAATGTTGTTTTTCAGTTTTTTAATGGATGTATAGAAGTTGTGTTTTCTGTTTTTAGTGTTAGATGCTTAATTAGTATGAAATAGTATATAGATTTTTGAAATAGTAGAAATGTTAGAAATTTTAGTTATCAAAATCCAATCATTAAAAAAATGTTACTTTTTGTGGGCATATAGCTAGTATTTGTTCTCGACGGTGCCCGGCCCGCATCCTCGCCGTCGACCCGTCCGCGACGACGTCCAGCCGACCCATGTCCGGGACTGGGCTCCGCCGGGCTGGCACTGGGAGGTGCTGCCTGGAGGGGCGCGCCGCTTGATGAGGAACCCGGCCCCGGGTCCCGTCGTCGACCCTGATCTCGTTTGGTGGCGTTCGCGTGGGGCAGTTTCGGTGCGGAGGGACCCGGCCCCGCCGGAGGTGGTACATCTCCGTGTCAGGGAGGAGGACGAGCACGTCCATCGCTACATGGTTGCGTTAGAGGGCGGCATGTTCTCCAATACCTGGCAGTATCTTCGGGGATCTCACTTCAGCTATGATCCTGTGAGGGTTCCTTCTCTTTGGGTGTCCACCGCCCGTGCCGCAGGAACCGCGAGTGTCCTAGATTCTTCTGTAGTATTCGATCTTTAATTAGCTACCTAGCCAGTGATGTACTATTCAATATTATATATTATTCGAGATGATGTATTCAAGATTATATCTATTATTCTAGACGATGTATTCGAGATTATATCTATTATTCGAGACGATGTAATTTGAATACTAAATTGTTTTATATTTCTTTTGGATTAGTTAAATAAAAGCTATGGCAGACAATACCGACAGAGAGGGAGAACAGACCATGTTCGATATGATACGCGGGCCAGATGATGATCAGAATAAAGAAGATTATGACGGCTCCGAATTTCTAAACAACACCGGAGAGGGTGATATGATATTCGATCGCGACGACCGAATTGATGAAGTCATGAACTACGGTTATGACGATGACGAAGAACATGTTGATCCTGAAACAACAAAGACCGGCGAGGTATATATATTTATATAAGCAGGTATCTGGTGATCATCACATGTTTTAAATGACTTGCAGATATATTAACGAATCGATCTTTGTTCTTTAAGCCATCCGGATCGAGCAAATCTTCAGGCAAAAGGACGAAACGAGGCCCGAACAAAAAGTTGAAGGAGGGCGTAAAGTACAATATCGAGGCAGTCAAACCTAATGGCGAACCATTAGCACCTAAGAAGATTGCGGACAAGTTCGTTCGTCAGTGCGGAGTTCTTGTGAAGGACCAACTCCCGATCTCCCTTCAAGAATGGAGAGAGCCAGCAAAAGACAAAAGACAAAAAGACAAAGAGGACACTGCTCCACGTCCAGATGTTACTTTTGTCAACAAGAATCAAAAAGATCTGCTTTGGGATACTCTCATGGAACATTTCACCCTACCAGATCATTTCACAGAAGCAGATGTGCAGAAAGTCAAGGACGCTGCTCTTAGGAAGATGGCGGTTGCATTCAAGAACCACAAGAATCGTGAATGGGACAAGTACGTCAAGGGAGGAAGGAAGACTCCAGTATTCGAGGGAACACTAGAGAACCAACGTGCTCATTGGGACGATTTCGTGAAATTCAAGGATTCAGAATTAGCTAAGGAACGGTCGAGAATAAACAAGAAGAATGCCAAAAAAAAGGATAAGTTCTATAAGCTGGGGCCAGGTGGCTATGCGGTGGCAATGCCTAAGTGGGATAAGTCTGAGAAAGAGATGGAGGATGCAGGTGTCACTCCGGTTACTAAGAGCTGGCCCACCAGGTGCAGGACTTGGTTCTATGCGCATGGGGGGGAGTTGGACCCGAAGACAGGCAATGTTTCGACGAAGGCAAGTCTGAAGGGAGCCGACGATGCGATACTTGTTGCAATAGAAGAGGCACGATCGGGGGTGTTCCAGCCCAACAGAGAGAACGACGAGCTTACGCGTGCCCTGGGAAATCCTGAACACCCAGGAAGAACACGAGGCATGGGTGCTATTCCGTGGTATGAGGGGTTTTCAGACTGGAACAACGACTACAGAACCCGTGCGAGAAAGAAGATTGCGGAGGAGAAGAAGAGGAAGATGGAGGAGGAGCAGAGGAAGCGGGACTGTGAACGCCTTCAAGGCCTGGAAGCAAGTCAAGCGGAATTGGCAGTCAAATTCCAGCGGCAGCAGGAGCAGATCAACTCACTTACCCAGCAAAGGGGGTCTCAGCAGCTGCAACAGCTAGCGGATGATCCAGCATTGGATAGCACCAGCCCATCCATGCCGAGAAGCAGCGTGGGTTCGGCCGCCCCGGACGACGCAATGCTGGGTAGATACCCCGTGGATGACATCACGGAGAACACTAACTGCGAGCTACACGTCAAAATGAAGAACATATCCATGAATGTGGCGGACGCCGTTGCTTTTACAAATCCCCCCGAGGCAACCTTCCATTGCAACCCGATTCCAGCGGGCTATGCTCGTGTCTTGGTTGATGAGGTGGTGGACCCACCATATTCGGATCTACAGCTTGACATTCCTGGAGGTGACGGCGAGCGCTTTCTCGGAGAGGCCAAACATCGTATCATCCTATGGAAAAAGGATTGCATCATCTTTCGAAGGCCACCGACACCGCGTCAGCCGACTCCTTGTCGAAGTCCGCCACCGAGTCAGCAGTCTCCCGCTCCTGCAAGTCCACCAAGTCCGGCAAAGTGTCAGGCCACTCCTCCTCCAAGTCCGACAAAGTGTCAGGCCACTCCTCATCCTCCAAGTCCGCCACAGCATCAGACGTCCACTCCTCCTCCAAGTCCGGCACAACCTCAGGCCACCCCTCCTCGTCCAACTCAGCCCCGTCAGCCGTCTCCGCCGCCTCAGCAATCGAAAAAGAGACACCCCGCAGCTATGGTGCGTAGCGGTACGAGTCGAGGTAGTACTAGAAGTACAGGCGGAGGCAAGTGATATAAATATGGTCCAAGCCTCACGCCTCTTCTGCAGAGAGCTTATGACAGGTCAGAGGAGGAAATCGCAGCCATATCGAAGGCCGGGGTGGAAGCCCATTTTGCACCGAAACTGCAACCGCCGCCAAGGGAGAAAGTGCCTGAGGAAACGATTGACCACTTCATTCGTATGTCTCAACCACCAGCTCCCAAGCCTGTTGACACAGACTATGAGCGCCACATCAGGAAGTTAAATCGAGCACGTCTACAAAAGAAGGCGAGCACGTCTACATCGGGATCGAGCAAACAAGAAGCAGCTGACAAAAAATGCGGGAAAACCATTCCCCAGCTGGGAGAACAGGCGGCGCAATCGATCCCCTTGCTTGTTGTGCCAACAACACGTGGCAGTACGCGCGCCCAATATTATTGTGGGCAAACAGTGCACGTTCCCGAGGTGGGCAATGTGGTAATAACGGAGGAGCATATAATGCAGGCTGAAGTTCTCAACATCACTGTTGGACAACTCCTCGAGATCGAGCCCATGCCTGTGCTTAGAGAGGATGAAATAAAACGGAAATATGTCCGGGGCCAACCTTTGGTCGCGCCAGACAAGGTCAAGAACCTCCCAACGAGAATGTATGAATTGCATCAATGGTACATGAACATTACCAAGATTTCAGATCGATTTTCCCTCATGGTGAATGTCAAGGAGGAGCATTACTTCCATGAGAAAGCTCTGTCCGTTGAGTATTCTGAACTGTTTCAGTTATACAATCAAGACGCACTCGACAAATCTATCATCAGTTGCTATTGTCTGTAAGTGATTTCTTTCTGTAATTTAAGTCTCAAGCTTGCTGTAGTGATCCTTTTGATCAATCATTACCTGTAATTATCCTCACTATATTCTTTTCTGTGGTATTATGCAGGATGAAGATGTATGAAATAAGAAAAGGTGGACGCTTTGGCATTGGGTTCATTGACCCAACCACTGTTAATGAATACACATGGCGGATAAATGCACATCATCAAAAGGACGTACAGGACAACATGCTAGAGTTCTTGAAGCGCCTCAAATACAATGAAGATATACTACTTCCTTACAACTTCTAGTGAGTCACACTGTCTTGTACTACAAATTCTCTATTTTTGCCAGTAGCTAGCTACATGTTTTTGCTTACATATGCCCGCTTAATTAAGACATGCAAACGTGTGTGCATGCAGATTTCACTGGGTCTTGTGTATCATTAAAGTTGACGACGGAACAGTTGAAATACTGGACTCACTACTCAAAGCAAAAACTGACTATAACATCTTGTTTGGGATAGTCAACAGGTAATTTCAATCATTATTAACTATATATCTCGGCCTATTTAGTTCGTCATTTCATGATATGAACTATTTAATAACCCCTCTATTCATTTTCTTTGTCGGCGGGGTAGGGCTTGGGCAAGGTTCATCAAGGTCACGGAAGGCGAATGGAAACCAAAGCTTAAATGGTTTCGATCCAAGGTAAGTAATTAAGTAGTACTAGCTAGCTAGCTAGCTGCCATCTCTTTAATTATCATGCTTGATTAATTATTATCTGATCAAATTCTATTCTCGTAAAGGCCCTGAAGCAGGCGCAGGGGACTGATCTGTGTGCATTCTGCGTTTGCGAGAACATTCGCATGATGGCGTTCGAAAGGAGCAGATCTCAAAGACAGGAATGTGTACGCTTGTCAGAACACTATTCACAATTTTTACATCATTATCGATATCTAGTCACACAAACTAATACACATGCATATTGATCTCCTTCTTAACAGTTCAAAGAGGTGCGGGAGAAGCTCCTAGAAACGGAGCGCGTAGAAGCACTTCAAGAGGAAATAGCGGGATTTTTGCTCGACCAGGTCATAAATCCGAAGGGAGAATACTATTACCCGCTACCGCCCCATGAAAACCACTTCCAATTGTCATCGTGCTCCGAAGGCACCAATTAGGCTAATGCCACTAGCTCCGAAGGCAACATGCATATGTAGGAGAAATTGTATATAGCTATACATGTGTGTATGTGTGAATTAATTAATATGGTGGTTTGTGAGACATTGATGAAAAAGATATATGCATGATTGGTTCTACTAGAAATTATATATATATATATATATATATATATATATATATATATATATATATATATATATATATATATATATATAACGTGTACAATGTGTAGTATCGTAAAATACCAGCAAACGAAAAAGAATTAAAATAGAAACACAAAATTAAATGAAAAAGAAATCATGAAAATAAAAAACCCAAACCTTATAGTACCGGTTGGTCTTACCAACCGGTACTAAAGGGCTCCAGGCCTCCGGAGCTGGCTCGTGCCACGTGGTTGCCCTTTAGCACCGGTTCGTGCTGAACCGGTACTAAAGGGGGGGCCTTTAGTGACCACACTTTAGTGCCGGTTATGAAACTGGCACTAAAGGGCCTTATGAACCGGTGCTATTGCCCCGTTCTGCACTAGTGACGTATGCTGCGCCCAGGCGCCGGCGCGCTTCGAGCATTCCATGTTCGAGGGCCATGCGCTCACCTTCTTCCACAGCCGTCCCACGACCCCGCCAGGCGGCCTTGTGTGCTGCGACGTCTACGCCGACCCGGTGCTGGGCTTCCTTTACCACAGCCTCGAGCACGACCTCGACCTCCACCCTTTCTGCGCAATCATGCCGAAGCGCATCGGGGAGGACGGCGGCCGCGTGCTGGAACTCCACAAGGCCACCGGCCATAGCTGCGGGCTGTGCGGGAAGGTTGGCGGAGGTTACTTGTCCTACCGCTTGCAGGACGACGACGGGAAGCTTGTGCACCTCCATGTGGCGTGCATGATAGAGGCCAACTACTCCAGCGACAGCCAGTTCGTGCAGGGCAACTCCATGACGACTGGGGAGGTGAGTGCTCGCAGGGCGACGACAGGAGAGCTGGGCACGGTGCAGAACACGCCCAGGAGCAGGGGCAAATTCAGGCTTATCTGCAAAGTCGCCTTCCGCGTCGCGAAGCTCTCAGCCACTCAGTCGCCACTATGAACCGATGGGGGTTATACAGCGATTGTAAGCCCCGTCTGACTTACCAGTTAGCCTATCGGATTGTTACTATCAACCCGGTTCACTCCGTCGGTCATGAAACCACAGCTTCACTCCGTGTGCCTTGGTGTCTCCAGTGTTCTGTTTCTTTAATCTCAAAACTCATGCACAAATACCATTATGCGAGTATATATATATGTGTGTGGCTATAACATCAAGTGATTCTCAAAGAGGTTTCTGTAATCAAGTGCAACTTTTATTTCCAGTTTTGTGCAAGTCATGAGTCAAACTATATTGGAGGATTACCTTGGAAATAAATGGGCTTCGATTAATAAGTTTCAGAATTCCTAGTAAATCTCATTGGCCCACGTGAAAAGTGGGAGGAGAGTTAAACCTCCTTACAAGGGAGGGTGTTCCACCACTTGGTAAGAGGGACTCTAGCCGATCCGTTAAAAGTCTATAGAGGAGGCAAAATTTCGGTTTTATTCCTCTATGCCGCACCTAGATGAACTCCTAAAATCTACATAAGGGAATATAATTTTTACTCCTCCGCTGAAAATCCCTTCCAAGCCGCCTAAATATACTCGGCGGTTGCACGGTCGAGTAAAAGTTGCATTCCTCTTTCTCCCTCCCTCGCGCCTTCTCGCCGCTACCACCCCCACACGCCGCCGTCGCCATCGATGACCAGCCCCGTTGCCGGAATGGATAGCCAAGACCCTTCCGCCACCCCGATCGTAGCCGAAGAAGAGGAGATGACCGAAGAGGAGGTGGCCGATGGAGATGAACTTCAGGAGGTGACCGAAGCAAGCACAAGATCGTAAAGGTCACAAACTCACAACTACAATCAAGTTGAAGATGTTGCTCTATGATATGTTTGGATGAACGTCTCCATGAATGCAACGGTTAAAACAGATCAAACCAAGGCTATGGTTTGGGAGAGAATTGCGGAGCACTACAACAACTCTGTGGAGGTGTAATCAAGACATACGCAAGATTATGTTATGCATATTTCAGTTTGAATATTTTATGATATATATTGTGAAGTGTTTGAAATTCATGAGACAAGGACACAGAACCTATGTGATTTTTTTACTCCACTAAAATCCAGGGAATCAATTAGGTTCGGCCATCTATAAAGAAACAAAAATTTACTCCATTAATTTTATTTGGGCCGGTCCTCTATTTTTTGGAATCGACTAGAGTTGTTCCGAGTGAGCGAGAATAGGGGCGGTTCACACGCACGGCTCCTCCTCGTCTGCTCACTCGTCATCATGTCACATCTCATCATTACAGGTGCCTCGTTTCGTAAATCGAGTCTCAAGGCGAGCCAACCCATGCACTTTACACGCCGCAAAACACACCAACCAAATCTAGATTCTTACAGTCTTCATAGTCTATGGAAGTTCGTCTGACGCTCTCCCATATTGTTTTCTGTGATCAATGACAAAAAAAATGTTTTTTCTCCAAGAAAACTTTCGATCTATTCGTCAACTTTTAAGACAATGCAAACAACATCAAAAGTAAAAAATTACATCCAGGTTCATAGACCACCTAACAATGACTACAATTCGAGCCAAAGGCATGTTGTCGTCATCACCCTCCTTCATCCGAGCTGAGCAAACCTTGTTGTAGATAGTAGGAAAATCGTCATGCTAAGACTTCATAGGACCAGCGCACCAGAACAACAACTGTCGTCGACAAAGAGAAGCGTAGATCGGAAGAATCTAACCTGCAGACACCTGGACACAAACGAACAAACACCAGAACCAATAGGATCCACCGAAGACAAATGCTAACCGAATCCTATGAGTTCTGTTGGAGACACCTCCACACGCCCTCAGATGAGGCTAGACGCACACCTCCACGAGATCTGCCGAAGACGCGTGTGATGGCTGCGGCCGGCGTCGTCTTGTCCCGGCAATGGGTGCAGGCGGCACCCCAGCGGATCCAGATCCGGTTACCTCGTGTGCGCGACGGCCCGGTCTTGCATGCGGCGATTAGGCTCTCGGAGGGCACCGATGGGAGGTTCTCGTCCCTCTAGTGCCATGGTCGTAGTGGTGAGGTGTCGTTATGCACTGCTGCGGTCGGGGGGAGATGGGTTGTGGGCGGGCCAACAGCCGATTCGTGCAGTGGAGACACGATGGCGTTGTAGGGTCGTGTTGCTTGGTGGACTTGTCGGGTGGCGCTCTGGTTGCGGGTTGTGATGGCCACTTGAAGATATTTTGTAGGGTTCCTTTCTCTTGATCCGGTGGCTGCTGCTTGTTGTTGCAGCTCTCTCTCTCTCTCGTAGCTAGAGGTAGAAGAAGGAGGAGCACACAATACACTGGAGTTTCACCCGGCTTCACAGCCCGTTACTTTTCCCCAAGCTCCACACCGGATACATGACAAGTTATATAGCCCAGCTAGCTAGTCCACACAACGGCATCTAGCCAACTACCCACGCGCACACGCGCTCACCCGGCGACACCCACAGGAAAGACTACCGGAGACTACATCTCTCATATCTCCTCTTCCCTCACGACCCTCAGTTGTGCTTAAATAGACTGACTCACGCACACATGCCAGCGGCCACACACACCACCAACGCACGCATCGCACGCACGCACTAACCACTAGCTAACATGCAAACTCGCCGGTCAAGCCACGCAACGGCTTGATCCTTTCTGCTCTCCACTAACTACATGCACGCATGCATTGTCATGCACTAACAACCCACAAATCTAGCTAACATCCGCTGCCTTACTAGCCGGACCCGGAGCGTGCATACGCGCCGGACACCACTGCCACAGGCATGGCTTATTGCCAACACTCGCTCCCTAAGTCATGCCCTCATCGTCGCCGAAGTTGTTGCAGCTCTTGTCGTTGTCGTCGTCACAACCGTGACCCAGCCCGCGGACCCGACCTGGCGCACCGACGCCGGTGGCCATCGCCACGGACTCAACCTGGCGCACTGACGCCGGTCACCACCGTGCTCCGTCACGACTCCGGCGACATACGCCGAGCTTCTTCGCCGCCGGCGACACACGCCTGGCGTCCTTCGGCGCCCCGACGCGTCCGACGAGCCCGACTGCACCAGTACGTCCAGCACGTCCCGCGCACACCCGACGCGCCCGACGAGCCCGACCGCACCAGTGCGTCCCGCATCGTCCCGCGCGCACCCGACGCACCCGACCACACCACATGTCGTGGACTCACCGCGCGCCGCCTCCGTGTCCGCCATGGCCGCAGCAGCGCCGCGCACCTCCACAAGCTGACACACGGCCCGGAGCTTCACCACAGCCGCCGGCGAACGCCGCCACCGCCGGCACGCCTTCGACAAAGGGACGACACCCAAGATGAACCAGCTCATGATACCAAATGGTGTTGCCGCTCACTTTCTCTCACTCGCACAAACGAAGGTGGAAGATGGAGCACACAGAGATTTCCGGCGCACAAACGCCCCGCCGCATGAACGGCGCCTCGGCCGCACAAACAGCCTAATTTTTCATTAAGCACGAACTCTGGCTCGGAACTCTGGCTCGGAACATACCGCAGCCACACCCACAGGAAAGACTACCGGAGACTACATCTCTCATATCTCCTCTTCCCTCACGACCCTCAGTTGTGCTTAAATAGACTGACTCACGCACACATGCCAGCGGCCACACACCCCACCAACGCACGCATCGCACGCACGCACTAACCACTAGCTAACATGCAAACTCGCCGGTCAAGCCACGCAACGGCTTGATCCTTTCTGCTCTCCACTAACTACATGCACGCATGCATTGTCATGCACTAACAACCCACAAATCTAGCTAACATCCGCTGCCTTACTAGCCGGACCCGGAGCGTGCATACGCGCCGGACACCACTGCCACAGGCATGGCTTATTGCCAACACTGCTGATGGCTCATACTAATGACATTGTGAGATGTATCCGGAAGCTTCCTTTGTGAGTTTTGATGGCTCTTGCTCCAACTTATGAATGATGGCTTGAGGCAGAGGGCAAGATTGTGCACCGGCGGCTATGAGATTTCTTTTCAGTGTATGTAGTTGTTGGGATTGAAGAAAAGTGGTAGTGACAACACATGATTGAGTTTGATTTGGTGGTGCTTCTCGAGTACCTGGTCTCGAGCTCCGTGGTGAAAACCTAGGTCTGACCTGAGTTGGTTATACATGACAATGACGATGTTTTTTGCATCGCTACCTTGTTGAAGACATTGCTCGGATATGCTCAGACATGTTCTTCAGGGTGAAAACCTAAAATCTAGCCTTTGGTTGTTGGATCCAGTGATGGGGGCTCATGAGTGTTGTTCCCTTCATGAAGGTGTTGCTATTGAAGATTTTGTTGTCCTTGTGATGTCAAAAGATGATTGATGCTGATAAATTATGACCAAATTTGAATGAATTCCGTCATGTTTGATTAAATTTCGTCTGGTTTATTCAAATAAGCATTGAGATGTATGCGGCTAGCTTTGGACTAGTCCGTGAACGAATGCGGCTTCTGGTTTACACGGGTCGGCTTTGAAGAAGCCGCCCACCAGCACAAAAGCAGGCAGCATCTTAGCATGTACTCCCACCAGCTTTTGTGCTACATAGTTATCGCCTCCCACCAGCACGTCACATTCACCTCCATGTCTATGACTCACCCACAAGTCCTACTTGAGCGCCTCGCACCCCAGCGGCGACGGCAAGCCAGGCCAGGAGGTTGGCCATGATGACCCCTCGCTCTGGTGAGCTTGAGCCTGCCTGTGGCGTGTCGTGGGCTCGTGGCTCATTGGATCTGGGCAGAATGGAAAAAAATGGGGCGATCAGTTCTCTTTTTAGGAGAAAAGTACGCAGGATTCGAGATACACTGGATGCGTGCCCCGTTGCTCGAGAGATCCAGAGTGCCGCAGTTCTCAGATCTGGGGTGGACAAGTTGGGCCTCGTTAATTAAGGTGGTTTTCAGGACTCATTTTGGTGGAGCAGGTGAGTGTCCTAGTAAAACCTCCGTGTTTCTAGCGCAGGCGGTGGCGACACCCGTGGAAGCCGCCTGCTTTTTGAAGACGTTGTCGTGGATCTCGTCCCTGTGTCAGGGCTCCTCGTGAAAACCTTTTATTGTTCTTGGCTCGGCAGCAGTGACGCTTCGTGTCGTCACCCTCTTGGGGGTGTTGTCATAGAGTTCAAGGGTCTTTTGTCGGGCCTCTGCGGGGTGTTATGCTTGTTTTAGACTCATGTTATATCTTTCGATCTGCTTTGTAAGAGGATTTCCCTATCATATTGTATTGTTCGACCGTGTACACTCGTTCATTGCTTTATTTATAAAAGTGAGGCGAAAGCCTGTTTGAGAGCGCTGTGTACGTATAATCTTTCACTCAGGACATGCACAAAACTGTAAATCGGAAGTTGCACTTCATTACAGAAACATCTTTGAGAATGACTTGGTGTAACTAATACACTCCTGTATACTATAATGATATGTATGGTCGTGTTTGGAGATTAAGGAAAACACTGGAGTGAACCTGGGGTTTCATGAGTAAATCACAGGTATAGTAACAATCCGATAGGGTAACCGAGAAGTCAGCTTGCAATCGCTGTGAAAACTCCCACGGGGTCCAGAGTGGCGACTGAGTAGCTGACCCGCGCGATGCGGAAGGCGACTTTGCAGAAACGCCTGAACCCGCCGGACCGCCTGGGCGCATTCTGCAGCGTTGCCAGCTCCCCTGTCGTGGTGGAGGTCCCCTGCACGACGTGACCGTCGCTGGAGTAGCTCGCCTCCATCAAGCACACCACGTGAACGTACGCAAGCTGACCGTCGTCGTCCTGGAATCGGTATGCCATGTACTTGCCGAGGTACCCATCCTTCCCGCACAACCCGCAGTTATGGCCGGCGGCCTGGTGGAGTTCGAGTTCATGCTCCTCGACGCGCACGCGCTTCGGCAGGAATGCGCACATGGGGTGGAGGTCGAGGTCGTGCTCGCGGTTGTGGTACAGGAAGCCGCACACCGGGTCGCCGCAGACATCGCAGATCGGAATAACACCGCCTGGGTTGTTCGCGCTCGCCGGGCGGCTTTGGAAAAGGGTGAGCGCACGGCCCTCGAACATAGAGGGCTCGACGCGCGTGGGCGATTGAGCGCAGCATATGTGGAGGTCGAAGTCGCATTGCTCGCACCGGAATCTGAGCTCGTCGCCGATCTGCCTGCAGCCGTCGCACTGGAACAGCTTGTCCATGGCTACCAGCTTAAGCCCGTGCTCATGCGTGGAGTGGGAAAGCATTGCCCGAACGTCATGTCCAGTGAATGTAACCATGCTACTGTAAGCTTCTCAGCTCCGGAGAACTTTCCTAGCTGCTTTTCGTCTTGCACCTTTCGCTCTATTTATCAGCAAAGCAAGGGATGCAATAACGTGTATGTACAGTACTGTACAACCCGCGGTGGACTTGACTCTAGCTAGTCAGTCTCCTCCTCTCCTGCTTCCTGGAAATGTTGCGGGCCTTGTCTAAAACAGAAAATTCTGGCAAGTACCGCAAGTGGACTGGCACAAATTGTGTTGGATCAAGTGAACCATCGTCTTCTTGAAATTTTCCACGACGACTTCAACGAGTTCATGAAATTTTCCACAACGACTTCATTGTCTTCCGTTTTTTAGCATTAACGCAAGTGGACTGGCACAAGTTGTATTGGATCAAGTGAACCATCGTCTTGTTGAAATTTTCGACGACGAATTCTTCTTTCGTTGGTTAATTGGATGATATATGTCCAGTTGAACCAAGTTGAACCTTTTCTAAAAAGAGAACACACGGTATATATGTGCCCAGCGTCACTCTTTGGGAAAATTTTGTCTAGTTGTCCACTTGCACGTAATGAAATGTAGAATTATCGAAACTGAGAGCCAAGTTGGGTGCAAGTGTTTTTTTTGTGTGTGTGTGTAGGCCTGGTGATTCCTACTAGTGTGATTAAGCCTTCGTTCTCAACTGAGAGAAATATTTTGCTACTGTACTATATCACCCTTCCTCTTTAGGGCAAAATCTAACAACTCCTACAGGAGTAGCAAAGGAATTTATGGTGCCGTTGCCGGGTATCATTTTCTATCAAGTTAGGTGCCTTCACACAAACTTCTTATTTACTTATTTCATATCTTGCCTAGTTATGCTATCTTCATATTTGACCCACCATACTGAACAAAAATTATAAATATATACATATCCTTCTCCGCTAGATGGAATTTCAAAAATTCTAGTCATGATAAACCAGTATCTAGTGATAAAAATGCTATTGATATATGCTCTTTGAAAGAAAAGATGAAGTTGAATGCGTTTCTTTACCTTTATGAAGTTTTTTTTTTAAATCGTGAATCTGAAAATTCTTATAAAGTGTTAAAAGAAGAATCTTATAAAGTGATTGATATAATTCATTGAATGAAAATCATGATTGCAATGATGAATTCTATGGACATCAATTGTGCTAATGATATGCAAAACTATGGGCTTGGGGATGATGAGTATGATGACCATCATATTTTTTGTTCCCCTACTAATAAAGAAGTTATGAAAGAAAAATATGACTGGGATAAACATGGTGATCTTTATTATTCAAGTGATGAAAATGACACACTTAATGAAAATATTGCTTTTCATTGTGACACTATGTCTGTAAGCACCGTTGATGATGATTTTGCTACGCTTACTACTTATTACAATGATCATGATTGGGGTGATAATTATGATGCTTTTTTGTTCTTAAAAAATTATTTGAGCCCCGTGATGAGTATGTTATTAATAATAATGCTTGCAATACTACAGAAAGTGGGTTTGGTGTCAACTTTAGGTAGTAATGATGCCACTATTTTGAAGAGTATTCAATCTTATGAATTTTTTGATAAAAGTGGTTTGAAGAGGTCATGACTTTAGTTGATGTTAATCCTACTATCCTAGAAGATTATACAATTTGTATGTATCGGGATTTGTGTTGTATCATAGTTATATTATTAAGTTTAATTACGATCCTACATTTAATTATTATGAGAGAGGAAAGTATTGTTATAGAAATCTTTGTGTTACTAAAGTAACTCTCTTTATGTTAAAGTTGTCAATGTTTCATTGGCCTATTTGCTTATACAAGGTATTGCTTTTCTTGATAATTTATTTTCGTAAAAAGTTTCTATGCATAGGAAGTGAGTTAGACTTAAATGTGGTACTTACATGTTTTTTAATGCTCTCTTTGTGCATCAATTCTTGTATTTCATGTGAGTAACATTAAAATTTAAAGCCTATCTTTCTTGATATAAATAAAGAGCTTGTTGGGAGACAACCACTAGTAGAAAACGACCCATTTGTCCCGGTTCCAGAGGCTCTTTAGCCCCGGTTCTGGAACCAGGACTAAAGGGCTAGGACTAAAGCCCAAAACCTTTAGTCCCGGTTGGATTACGAACCGGGACAAAAGGGGCTCCACGTGGCCGCTGCACGTGGGGGGGGGGGGGGGGGGCTAGGTAGGAGGCCCTTTAGTCCCAGTTGGTAACACCAATCAGGACCAAAAGGCATCCACGCGTCAGCAGCTAGCAGGAGCTGGGGTTTTTGTTTTTTGGGGATTTTGGAGGGTTAATTTAGGGCTTTCATATTGTTTTAGCTAGCTAATAGAGAGAAGTGACCTCTCTTATCTCCGTGCTTGGTCGAGGCTCTATGCTCTACTTCAGCCTTGCTCTCACTTAACTATTCTATCCAGGCGGAAGTTGGTTTCATAGGAACGACAGAAGGTTTTGCGCGTTGGTTGTATCGAATTTCCCTTTCTAATAGCATACACAAATAGATAAGAAAGTTACGACGATGATAAGGTAAATGAAAACCAAGGGCATGGCATTGAAGTACATGCCAAGCACTACAAAACATGATTACTGAGCTACTGCTGGAAACCACTATAACATGTTTAAAACATCATGGCAGGATTGTAAATGATAACAGGTTTTCAGACTTGGTGGAATTTACTAGACATGGCAGAAACATAATTAAGTAGGCATGTTTGCATGCTTGTTTAACTCAACACACGACATATCATGGCATGCAAATACAAGCAATAGTAAGATGGCATCTTTGTGCATCTACTCATGTTAAGAATATGGTCATAGGATGCACAAAACACTAACTATGCACTTTGCCAAATTGAACTTACTGCTAACAGGATGACAGATATATTTTTAAGCAATTTGAGAGTGTCGTCGAATAGTCATGGCAGATGTCCTAGTGTGAGGACTTAGTCGTGGAGCCATTGCCGCTAGGTTAGCTTAAAGGGGTTAAATGGGACAAAGGACACAGGAGTCATACTAGTTCGGCCCCTTGCGGTGAAGGTAAATGCCTAATCCAGTTTGAGGTGGTATTGCTTATGTCTCGATTGCCAGGGAGCGAATACGCTTGACCTACCTTTCGATCTCTTGTTTCTTGCCCTGAACCGCCACTGGGTCGTCCCTTTATATACACAGGTTGATGCCCAATGGCTCATGGAGTCCCGGCCGGCTCATAGACAACGTGTTCGGCTCGGTGACTAAATATACTTGCTTTTCAATATAAGTCATACACATATGGCGGTTTACCTCTATGGGACTTAAGTCGCCCTTGGGCCTTGGGCCCTTACCTATGAACCGCCATCTTCTATACCCTCACGGGCTTCATATTGATGAATCGGCGCCATAGGTATAACCCGGCCCTTCCTGGGTGGGTCATACCTAATAGTCATATCCCAACAGAGAGCATGAAAAGAACAAACTACAGCAGGCTGAAAGTGCAAACAAGGGTATGGATGGATAGAGCATAACATGTTCTTCAAAACATGATTACTGAACATCTCCAAAATATGCATAGATTTGATGGTAGCGTCAAGTAAACATGGCATCATAATATAACAGATTTAGACTTGGTAGAATTTACTAAGTTTTTGAAAATAGCAAACAGTGAGTAGACCACTTTGCAAGCTTGTGCTAGTCACCACAGGGCGTATCATAAGAAATGGATCACATCATTGCAAAGATGACATGATTATGCTCCTAAAACATGTAGGCGTGTTGCTCAAAAAAAGTCACACAACATGCTTGCTATGGACAAATGTTGTGTGCTATAGGAAGAGATGCAAATAACCATATGTATCCTATTGCTTGGGCTATTGTGGAGAAAGAAAATTATGAGTCATGGTTCTGGTTTCTTGCCAAAATAAACCAGGACTTGAAAATAAGCAATCAAGGAGATGGATATGTATTTATGTCAGATCAGCAAAAGGGACTTATAGGGGCAATGGAGGACATTTTTCCTAAAGCTGAGCATAGAATGTGTGCAAGACACATATATGGTAGTTGGAAGAAAAAACACCTAGACCATGATCTTCAGAAAAGGTTTTGGCGATGTGAAAAATCACCAAACAGAGTGATTTTCAACTACAACAGGGCAAGGCTAGCACAATTTACTATTGAGGGTGCAAAAGATATGATGAACACATTTCTACTACTATAGTTTCGTGGAATGCAACATAACATTTCTGCTTAAACATCTCACTGCATAACAACTTCACTTCCAGTACATAACAACTTGACATTGCTTAAACAACTTCAGTACATAACAGGTCCAGCATTGCTTAAACATAACTTAAACAACAAGAGGCAACCATTTGACTTAACTTAACACTGACTGCAAAAGGCAAGCATTGCTTCAGTACATCACATGCAGTTCTTCAGTACATAACTTAACTTAAACACTGACTGCAAAAGCATACTGAACTTAAACATTGACACTTAACTAACTGGTACTCACTCCATTTCTTCATTTCTGCATCTCCTTCATCTTCTTGATGCGGTCAGAGTGGCGAATGCCGACACGGATGTAGGTCTCCGCCTCGATTGGCATGCTCCTGTCGCCGAGCTGCGGGAACCCTGGCGCCACCATGTCAATAGTAGAAAAAGGGCCTTTAGTCCCGGTTTAGAAGGGTCGTTACTAAAGCCTTCCCCTTTAGTCCCGGTTCTTACACGAACCGGGACTAAAGGCCCTCCACGTGGCCGCTGCCTGGAGGTCCACCTTTAGTCCCAGTTGGTAACACCAACCGGTACTAAAGGAAATTTTTTGAATTTGTTTTGATTTTTTTATTTTCAAATTTCTGAATTATTTTAACCTCTAATCTCTAATCACCCCTCATCACTGCTCAATTTAACCTCGAATCTCTAATCACCCCTCATCATTCCAAATCGTCTAACTTCCCGGACGGTCACCCATCCTCTCACTACTCTAGCTTGAGCACACTTAACTTTCGGGTTCTATTCTCCCTCGTTTCCAAGTCTGCAATTGTTGTTTTCCCGACAATAGTAAGATGTCAATCCTATTAACCCTCAGGAATTTAGCTTGAGCATGAAGTCACACATTTCACTGTTTGAGTTTGAAACTATTGTTCTAAATAATAATAATTATTTAGTAACACTAATATTTCTTGAATAAGTACTTTGACCATAGTTTGACCACAGTTTGACCAGATTTGACCAAAATTCAAAAAAACTGAAATAATTATTTAGTAACACTAATATTTCTCGAATAAGTAGTTTGACCATAGTTTGACCAACGTTTGACCAGATTTGACCAAAATTCAAAAAAAAACTGAAATAATTATTTAGTAACACTAATATTCTTGAATAATTATTAAGTAACACTAATACTTCTCGAATAAATAGTTTGAACAGATTTAACAAAAATTAAAAAAAAACTAAAATTTGAGCATAACTTTTTTTCCTTTTAGAATTTGAGGATTCAAAAAAATTTCAAACAGGTCGTAGGCGGTCAAAATCGGATGCAGATTTTCGTGCTGAACATTTTGATATATTATACTTTTTTTTTCTGACATCGTATGCAAAAGTTATAGCTGTTTTACGTTTTCCGTACACTTTTTGCAAAACATGTCCAAATTTAAGTTTTTAAATTTTCCAAACTAGTACATGTAGTAACATAACTACATCTGGAAGGATTTTAATTTTTGAAGTTTTTATCATTTTCTTTTGCTTTTTACAAAACTGAAAAGGCGATCCACAGGGGGGGGGGTAGAATTTGAAAACGGGACCTTTAGTACCGGTTCGTGCCACGAACCGGTACTAATACCTCAAATCCCATTAGTACCGGTTGGTGGGACGAACCGGTACTAAAGGTCTTACCTTTAGTACCGGTTGGTGCCACGAACCGGTACTAATGGGCATCGCACCCTTTAGTCCCGGTTCGTGGCACCAACCGGGACTAAATGTTCCATTTGAACCGGGACTAATGCATGTACGATGCCCTAGCCAGTCGAACCGGGACTAATGCTCACATTAGTCCCGGTTCGTAATGCAACCGGGATTAATGCTCTTTTCTCGGCAAACGAAAGCCCTGTTTTCTACTAGCGTGTAGGTCATCGTCGGCAGGCAGCTGCAGCTGCTGTGCCACCTCACCCTCGTTGTTGTCATCCACCTCCACCACAAACCGCTCCTACTCGTTGTCGTCCTCCACCTCCACCACCACGTCTGCACCTGGCTCCTCCTCCTCCTCGCTGGACTCTTCCTCCTCCTCATCTTCCTCCTCCTCCTCGCTGGACTCTTCCTCCTCCTCATCTTCCTCCTCCTCGTCCTCATCTTCACTGCTCTCTCCCTCGCTGTCAGAGTGGACAATCACCTGCTTCATTGCAGCTAATATAGTGACCACGACGCCGACGAGACCTTCCACTAGAGCTGGAGGGGCGCGATGGCGGGAGTGGTACTCGTACCACCTAGCACGCTGACGCGGATCTGGTGAGTTTTCCGCTTCATTCATAGCCCAAAGGAAAACAGCGACAAGAGGAATTCCACAGCCGCCAGGGAACATCGTCTTCTTCTCAACATCCGTAGCCACGGCGATGAGGCCCCTAGCGTGGTTGATGCACATCTGCAAGCTGGGAAACCTATTGCAGATCTCCTCTACATCCGCCCATTTCTCTGAATCTCCCTGCTACCTCTTGAGCACTGCATTGGTTTTCCCTTGAAGAGGAAAGGGTGATGCAGCGAAGTAGCGTAAGTATTTCCCTCCGTTTTGAGAACCAAGGTATCAATCCAGTAGGAGGCTACACGCAAGTCCCTCGTACCTACACAAACAAACAAGAACCTCGCAACCAACGCGATAAAGGGGTTGTTAATCCCTTCACGGCCACTTGCGAAAGTGAGATCTGATAGAGATAATAAGATAAGATAAATATTTTTGGTATTTTTATGATATAGATTGAAAAGTAAAGATTGCATAATAAAGTAGATCGGAAACTTATATGATGGAAAATAGACCTGGGGGCCATAGGTTTCACTAGTGGCTTCTCTCAAGAGAGCATAAGTATTATGATGGGTGAATAAATTACTGTCGAGCAATTGATAGAAAAGTGCATAGTTATGAGAATATCTAGGCATGATCATGTATATAGGCATCACGTCCGCGACAAGTAGATCGAAACGATTCTGCATCTACTACTATTACTCCACACATCGACCGCTATCCGGCATGCATCTAGAGTATTAAGTTCATAAGAACAGAGTAACGCAGTAGGCAAGATGACATGATGTAGAGGGATAAACTCAAGCAATATGATATAAACCCCATCTTTTTATCCTCGATGGCAACAATACAAGACGTGCCTTGCTGCCCCTGCTGTCATTGGGAAAGGACACCGCAAGATTGAACCCAAAACTAAGCACTTCTCCCATTGCAAGAAAAATCAATCTAGTAGGCCAAACCAAACTGATAATCCGAAGAGACTTGCAAAGATAACCAATCATACATAAAAGAATTCAGAGGACATTCAAATATTTCTCATAGATAAACTTGATCATAAACCCACAATTCATCGGATCTCGACAAACACACTGCAAAGATTTACATCGAATAGATCTCCAAGAAGATCGAGGAGAACATTGTATTGAGATTCAAAGAGAGAGAAGAAGCCATCTAGCTAATAACTATGGACCCGAAGGTCTGTGGTAAACTACTCACAACTCATCGGAGAGGCTATGGTGTTGATGTAGAAGCCCTCCGTGATTGATTCCCCCTCCGGCGAAGCGCCGGAAAAGGCTCCAAGATCAGATCTCACGGGTACAGAAGGTTGCGGCGGTGGAAATAGGGTTTCGTGGTGTGATACATCTCCGTCGTATCTATAATTTTTGATTGTTCCATGCCAATATTATTCACTTTCATATGCTTTTGGGCAACTTTTTATATTATTTTTGGGACTAACCTATTGATCTAGTGCCCAGTGCCAGTTCCTATCTGTTGCATGTTTTTTGTTTCGCAGAAACCCAATATCAAACAGAGTCCAAACGGGATAAAAACGGACGGAGCTTTTTTTGGAATATTTATGATTTTCTGGAAGTAAAATCAACGCGAAACGGTATCCGAGGTGGGCACGAGGTAGGGGGGCGCGCCCTACCCCCCTAGGCGCGCCCCTGACCCTCGTGGTCCACCCGTAAGGCGGTTGATGCTCTCCTTCTGGCGCAAGAAAGCTAATTTTACAAGGAAGATCTGAGTGAAAGATTCACCCCAATCAGAGTTACGGATCTCCAGATATAAAGGAAACGGTGAAGGGGTAGAATCAGCCAACGCAGAGAACGCAGAAACAGAGAGATAGATCCAATCTCGGAGGGGCTCTCGCCCCTCCCAAGCCATGGGAGCCAAGGACCAGAGGGGAAACCCTTCTCCCATCTAGGGAGAAGGCAAAGGAAGTAGAAGAAGAAGGGGGGCTCTCTCCCCCTTGCTTCCAGTGGCACCGGAACGCCGCCGGGGGCCATCATCATCACCGCAATCTTCACCAACACCGCCGTCATCTTCACCAACATCTCCATCACCTTTCCCCATCTCTATGCAGCGGTGTAACCTCTCTCTTACCTGCTGTAATCTCTACATAAACATGGTGGTCAACGCTATATATTATTTCCCAATGATGTATGGCTATCCTATGATGTTTGAGTAGATCTATTTTGTCCTAATGGCTATTTGATGATCGTGATTGGTTTGAGTTGTATGTTTTATTATTGGTGCTGTCCTATGGTGCCCTCTGTGTCGCGCAAGCATGAGGGATTCCCGCTGTAGGATGTTGCAATACGTTCATGATTCGCTTATAGTGGGTTGGTGAGTAACTGAAACACAAACCCGAGTAAGAGGGATTGTTGCATATGGGATAAATGCTATGGTTGGGTTTTACCTTAATGAATCTTTAGTAGTTGCGGATGCTTGCTAGAGTTCCAATCATAAGTGCATATGATCCAAGTAGAGAAAGTATGTTAGCTTATGCCTCTCCCTCAAATAAAATTGCAATAATGATTACCGGTCTAGTTATCGATTGCTTAGGGACAAATAACTTTCTCGTGACAACAAGCTCTTTACTTTTACTAATTTAGTTGTGTCTTTATCTAAACAGCCCCTAATTTTTATTTACGCGCTCTTTATTATCTTGCAAACCTATCCTTTCACACCTACAAAGTACTTCTAGTTTCATACTTGTTTCCGTTAAAGCGAACGTCAAGCGTGCGTAGAGTTGTATCGGTGGTCGATAGAACTTGAGGGAATATTTATTCTACCTTTAGCTCCTCGTTGGGTTCGACACTCTTACTTATCGAAAACTGTTGCGATCCCCTATACTTGTGGGTTATCAAGACCTTTTTCTGGCGCCGTTGCCAGGGAGTCATAGCATGGGGTGAATATTCTCGTGTGTGCTTGTTTGCTTTATCACTAAGTAATTTTTATTTGCTGTTCTTAGTTGTTCTTTATCTTTAGTTATGGATATGGAACACAAAATAGCAAAAAAATTAGCTGTACTTGCTACTCATGAGGATGGGGTAACTCCTAAAAGCCTCGATTCTCACTATGCGAAAGATATTATGTACTACTTTGATAATCCTGAGAAAGCCCCATTCAACTTTATAATGGGAGACACGTTGGATCAACGTGAATATTTTAGGGATTATCGCTCGACACAAAAAGGGAAACTATTATGGGATCAATTTATTATGTTGCGTTGGTATGCCTGGGCTCTATGCTTGAGATATGATGTTACTTGTTGCTATAGGATGGAGACTCCACACCTTCCCTTTTCATGCGAATTTAATGATAATGAAACCTTAGCTTCTTATGCTAATGGTATATATGATTACTATGATGTGGAGCAAATAGAAGAATTTGTTGCTTTTAAGGCTGCTTATGAAATCGAAGCTTTGTTTGAAAAGTATGAAGCTTTAGATGATGATGTTTATAGGCCTGAAAAATCTTGCTATACTTAGATATTGCTATGAAAATTATAAATACAATTACTATATTAATGCATTTATTAAGAAAGTCTCCGCTGTCCAAGAAGAGATTAATATTTTGCAGGAAGCTATGGAAGAATAAATTGATGAAACTATGAGCTCATTGGATGAAAAAGATGATGAGGAGAGCGAAGAACAAAAGGAGGAAGAGCGGATTAGCTACCCGTGCCCACCTTCTAATGAGAGTAACCCTCCAACTCATACATTATTTAATTCCCCTTCGTGCTTACCGAAGGATGACTGCTATGATGACTGCTATGATGATTGCTATGATCCCGTTGATTCTCTTGAAATATCCCTTTTTGATGATGCTTGCTATGCTTGTGGCCAAGATGCCAATATGAATGATGCTTATGGAGATGAACTTGCTATAGTTCCTTATGTTAAACATGAAATTGTTGCTATTGCACCCACGCATGATAGTCCTATTATCTTTTTGAATTCTCCCGACTACACTATATCGGAGAAGCTTGCACTTATTAAGGATTATATTGATGGGTTGCCTTTTACCATTGCACATGATGATTTTGATGAATATAATATGCATGTGCTTGCTGCTCCTACTTGCAATTATTATGAGAGAGGAACTATTTCTCCACCTCTCTATGTTTCCAACACGATAGAATTGCAAGAAACTGTTTATACTATGCATTGGCCTTTACTATGTGTGCATGAATTGTTCTTTTATGACATGCCGATGCATAGGAAGAGAGTTAGACTTCGTCATTACATGATATATGTTACTTTGTGCTCACTACTAAATTACAAATCATTGTTAATTAAAATTGGCTTTTATATACCTTGGGATCCGGGTGGATCCATTACTTGAGCACTAAATGCCTAGCTTAATGGCTTTAAAGAAAGCGCTGCCAGGGAGACAACCCAGAAGTTTTAAGAGTCATTTATTTCTGTTGAGTGCTTTCATATAGTTTAAAAACAAAATAAAATAAAGAGGGGAACCCAAAAACTTTTCAAAAAGGAAAGTGAAAGTGAGAGAGACAAGCATTGTTGAAGTGGGAGAGCTCCTTGAACTTTGTTCATGCTCACGGGAACTTTGTGAATCTTGATTAAAGAAACTTTTCAATAAAAATAATTATACCCTTGTACGATTCCATTGTATTATAAAAATAATGTGCTAAGGTTTGCCTTTAGGATGTTTACAATGCTTGTTGGTTTGTATGGTGCAGGACAGAAACTTTGGCTGTAGTGCGCGATTTTATATTTTTATATGAAACGTCAAATGGTTCTGATTTCTTTTGCACTGTCTTTCTGTACAACTTTTTTATTTTTCCTAATTTTGGTAGAATATTTGGGGTACCATAAGTATGATGGATGTTCAGATTGCTACATACTGTTCTGTTTTTGACAGATTCTGTTTTTGATGCATAGTTTGCTTGTTTTGATGAATCTATAAATTTATATTAGTGGAATAAGCCATGGAAAAGCTATATTACAGTAGACACAATGCAAAAACAAAATATGAATTGGTTTGCTACAGTACTTAGAGTGGTGATTTGCTTTATTATACTAACGGATCTTACCGAGTTTTCTGTTAAAGTTTTGTGTGGATGTAGTGTCTAATCGAGGATGTCTCGATATGAGGAAAAGGAAGAGAGGTAAGAGATCAAGCTTGGGGATTACCGAGGCACCCCAAGTAAATATTCAAGGAGACTCAAGCGTCTAAGCTTGGGGATGCTGGGGAGGCATCCCCTCTTTCTTCAACAAGTATCGGTATGTTTTCAGATTCGTTTCGTTCATGCATTATGTGCAAGTCTTGGAGCGTCTTTTGCAATTAGGTTTTTCTTTTTTTCTTTTATGCACCATGCTGGTATGATATAGTCCTTGGTTGATTTATAGAATGCTCATTTCAGTTCACTTAAATCTTTTGAGTGTGGCTTTATAGAATGCTTCACGCACTTCACTTATATCATTTGAAGTTTGGATTGCCTGTTTCTCTTCATATAGACAACCGCCATTTATAGAATGCTCTTTTGCTTCATTTATATTTGTTAGAGCATGGGCATATCTTTTTTAGAAAGAATTAAACTCTCTTGCTTCACTTATATCTATTTAGAGAGATGATAGGAACTGTTCATTCACATGGTTAGTCATAAAATCCTACATAAGCTTGTAGATCGCTGAATATGATATGTTTGATTCCTTGCAATAGTTTTGCAATAAAGAGGTGATAATATGTGGGAGGTACTAGTAGATGGTTGTGTTTAGTAAAGATGTTGGTGTTAAGGTTTGTGATTCCCGAAGCATGCACGTATGGTCTACTAACTATGTAACCAAATTGGCGTGCATTGTATTTTGATTGTTTATCTTTGCGTGAAGGTCGGGGCACGCGATGGTTAACTCCTACCAAACTCCCCCCTAGGAGCATGCGTGTAGTACTTTGTTTCAAGGGCTTCTAAATTCTTGCAATAAGTATGTGAGTTCTTTATGACTAATGTTGAGTCCATGGATTATACGCACTCTCACCTTTCCATCATTGCTAGCCTCTTCGGTATCGTGCATTGCCCTTTCTCACCTCGAGAGTTGGTGCAAACTTCACCGGTGCATCCAAACCCCGTGATACGATACGCTCTATCACACATAAGCCTCATTATATCTTCCTCAAAATAGCCACCATACCTACCTATCATGGCATTTCCATAGCCATTCCGAGATATATTGCCATGCAACTTCCATCATCATCATATCCATGACTTGAGCATTCATTGTCATATTGCTTTGCATGATCGTAAGATAGCTAGCATGATGTTTTCATGGCTTGTCCATTTTTTGATGTCATTGCTATGCTAGATCATTGCACATCCCGGTATACCACCGGAGGCATTCATATAGAGTCATATCTTTGTTCCAGTATCGAGTTGTAATATCGAGTTGTAAGTAAATAAAAGTGTGATGATCATCATTATAGAACATTGCCCAAAAAAAGGGGAAGACCAAAGAAGCCTAAATAAAAAAGGGGGCCAAAGAAGCCCACCAAAAAAAAGAGAAAAGAAAAGGGGCAATGTTACTTCTCTTTTTCCACACTTGTGCTTCAAAGTAGCACCATGTTCTTCATGTAGTGAGTCTCATATCTTGTGCTTCAAAGTAGCACCATGTTCTTCATATAGATTGTCTCCTATGTTGTCACTTTCATATACTAGTGGGAATTTTCATTATAGAACTTGGCTTGTATATTCCAACGATGGGCTTCCTCAAATGCCCTAGGTCTTCATGAGCAAGCAAGTTGGATGCACAACCACTTAGTTTCTTTTGTTGAGCTTTCATACACTTATAGCTCTTAGTGCATCCGTTGCATGGAAATCCCTACTCCTCGCATTGACATCAATTGATGGGCATCTCCATAGCCCATTGATTAGCCGCGTTGATGTGAGACTTTCTCCCTTTTTGTCTTCTTCACATAACCTCCATCATCATATTCTATTCCACCCATAGTGCTATATCCATGGCTCATGCTCATGTATTGCGTGAAGGTTGAAAAAGTTTGAGAATACTAAAGTATGAAACAATTGCTTTGCTGACACCGGGATAGGCATGAGGGGTACCTTGTGTTAAGAAAAGGGAGCATACAAGACTATATGATTTTTGTAGGGATAACTTTCTGAAGCATTGATGTTTTGAAAGACATGATTGTTTGTTGGGATTCCCTAAGTATTATTGCTTTTATGTCAAATGATAGACTATTGCTTTGAATCACTCGTGTCTTAATATTCATGCCATGATTAGACATATGATCAAGATTATGCTAGGTAGCATTCCACATCAAAAATTATTTCTTTTTTTATCATTTACCTACTCGAGGACGAGCAGGAATTAAGCTTGGGGATGCTGATACGTCTCCATCGTATCTATAATTTTTGATTGTTCCATGCCAATATTATTCACTTTCATATGCTTTTTGGCAACTTTTTATATTATTTTTGGGACTAACATATTGATCCAGTGCCCAGTGACAGTTCCTGTCTGTTGCATGTTTTTTGTTTCGCAGAAACCCAATATCAAACGGAGTCCAAACGGGATAAAAACGGAAGGAGATTTTTTTGGAATATTTATGATTTTCTGGAAGTAAAATCAACGCGAAACGGTATCCGAGGTGGGCACGAGGTAGGGGGCGCGCCCTACCTCCCAGGCGCACCCCTGACCCTCGTGGTCCACCCGTAAGGCGGTTGATTCTCTCCTTCTGGCACAAGAAAGCTAATTTTACAAGGAAGATCTGAGCGAAAGATTCACCCCAATCAGAGTTGCGGATCTCCAGATATAAAGGAAACGGTGAAGGGGTAGAATCAGCCAACGCAGAGAACGCAGAAACAGAGAGATAGATCCAATCTCGGAGGGGCTCTCGCCCCTCCCAAGCCATGGGAGCCAAGGACCATAGGGGAAACCCTTCTCCCATCTAGGAAGAAGGCCAAGGAAGAAGAAGAAGAAGGGGGCTCTCTCCTCCTTGCTTTCGGTGGCGCCGGAACGCCGCCGGGGGCCATCATCATCACCGCAATCTTCACCAACACCGCCGTCATCTTCACCAACATCTCCATCACCTCCCCCCATCTCTATGCAGCGGTGTAACCTCTCTCTTACCTGCTGTAATCTCTACTTAAACATGGTGCTCAATGCTATATATTATTTCCCAATGATGTATGGCTATCCTATGATGTTTGAGTAGATCTATTTTGTCCTAATGGCTATTTGATGATCGTGATTGGTTTGAGTTGTATGTTTTATTATTGGTGCTGTCCTATGGTGCCCTCCGTGTTGCGCAAGTGTGAGGGATTCCCGCTGTAGGGTGTTGCCATACGTTCATGATTCGCTTATAGTGGGTTGGTGAGTGACTGAAACACAAACCCGAGTAAGAGGGATTGTTGCGTATGGGATAAAGGGGACTTGATGCTTTAATGCTATGGTTGGGTTTTACCTTAATGAATCTTTAGTAGTTGCGGATGCTTGCTAGAGTTCCAATCATAAGTGCATATGATCCAAGTGGAGAAAGTATGTTAGCTTATGCCTCTCCCTGAAATAAAATTGCAATAATGATTACCGGTCTTGTTATCGATTGCTTAGGGACAAATAACTTTCTCGTGACAACAAGCTCTTTACGTTTACTAATTTAGTTGTTTCTTTATCTAAACAGCCCCTAATTTTTATTTACGCACTCTTTGTTATCTTGCAAACATATCCTTTCACACCTATAAAGTACTTCTAGTTTCATACTTGTTTCTGGTAAAGCGAACGTCAAGCATGCGTAGAGTTGTATCGGTGGTCGATAGAACTTGAGGGAATATTTATTCTACCTTTAGCTCCTCGTTGGGTTCGACACTCTTACTTATCAAAAACGGTTGCGATCCCCTATACTTGTGGGTTATCTTGGTGCTCCTCGATGTTTTCAGGGTACGGAGATATATATAGGCAAAGGAAGTCGGTCAGGGGAGCCACGAGGGTGGGGGGCGCGCCCTCCTGCCTCGTGGCTGCCTCGGCTGCTTCTTGACATCCACTCCAAGTCTCCTGGATCGTGTTTGTTCCAAAAAGATCTCTCCTGAAGGTTTCATTCCGTTTGGACTCCGTCTGATATTCCTTTCCTTCGAAACCCTGAAATAGGCAAAAAGCAGCAATTTGGGTTGGGCCTCTGGTTAATAGGTTAGTCCCAAA
The DNA here is from genome assembly GCA_963921465.1 of Triticum timopheevii. NCBI lineage: Eukaryota > Viridiplantae > Streptophyta > Magnoliopsida > Poales > Poaceae > Triticum > Triticum timopheevii. Next base: position 574,461,387 of record OY997270.1, read on the forward strand.
AATGATATGAAAGTGTAGAGTAAAGCCCATAAACATCCAAAACGGGTAATATAATAGCATGGAACAATAGAAAATTATAGATACATTGGAGACGTATCAAGCATCCCCAAGCTTAATTTCTGCTCGTCCTCGAGTAGGTAAATGATAAAAACAGAATTTTTGATGTGGAATGCTACCTAGCATAATTCTCTATGTAATTTTCTTTATTGTGGCATGAATGTTTAGATCCAAATGATTCAAGATAAAAGTTCATATTGACATGAAAACAATAATACTTCAAGCATACTAACAAAGCAATCATGTCTTCTCAAAATAACATGGCTAAAGAAAGCTATCCCTACAAAATCATATAGTCTGGCTATGCTCTATCTTAATCACACAAAGTATTTAAATCATGCCAACCCCGATGACAAGCCAAGCAATTGTTTCATACTTTTGATGTTCTCAAACTTTTTCAACTTTCACGCAATACATGAGCGTGAGCCATGGACATAGCACTATATGTGGAATAGAATGGTGGTTGTGGAGAAGAAAAAAAGGAGAAGATAGTCTCACATCAACTAGGCGTATCAATGGGCTATGGAGATGCCCATTAATAGATATTAATGTGAGTGAGTAGGGATTGCCATGCAACGGATGCACTAGAGCTATAAGTGTATGAAAGCTCAACAAAAGAAACTAAGTGGGTGTGCATCCAACTCGCTTGCTCACGAAGACCTAGGGCATTTTGAGGAAGCCCATCATTGGAATATACAAGCCAAGTTCTATAATGTAAAATTCCCACAAGTATATGAAAGTGACAACATAGGAGACTCTCTATCATGAAGATCATGGTTCTACTTTGAAGCACAAGTGTGGAAAAAGGATAGTAACATTGTCCCTTCTCTCATTTTCTCTCATTTTTTATTTTGGTGGGCTTCTTTGGCCTCTCTTTTTTTTATTTGGGCTTCTTTGGCCTCTTCTATTTTTCATAAAGTCCGGAGTCTCATCCCGACTTGTGGGGGAATCATAGTCTCCATCATCCTTTCCTCACTTGGGACAATGCTCTAATAATGAAGATCATCACACTTTTATTTACTTACAACTTAAGATTACAACTCAATACTTAGAACAAAATATGACTCTATGTGAATGCCTCCGGCGGTGTACCGGGATATGCAATGAATCAAGAGTGACATGTATGAAAGAATTATCAAGGTGGCTTTGCCACAAATACGATGTCAACTACATGATCATTCAAAAGCAATATGACAATGATGGAGCGTGTCATAATAAACGGAACGGTGGAAAGTTGCGTGGCAATATATCTCGGAATGGCTATGGAAATGCCATAATAGGTAGGTATGGTGGCTGTTTTGAGGAAGGTATATGGTGGGTGTATGGTACCAACGAAAGTTGCGCGGCACAAGAGAGGCTAGCAATGGTCGAAGGGTGAGAGTGCGTATAATCCATGGACTCAACATTAGTCATAAAGAACTCATATACTTATTGCAAAAATCTACAAGTTATTGAAATGAAGTACTACGGCATGCTCCTACGGGGATAGATTGGTAGGAAAAGACCATCGCTTGTCCCCGACCGCCACTCATAAGGAAGACAACCAATAAATAAATCATGCTCCAACTTCATCACATAACGGTTCACCATACGTGCATGCTACGGGAATCACAAACTTCAACACAACTATTCCTCAAATTCACAACTACTCAACTAGCATGACTCTAATATTACCATCCTCGTATCTCAAAACAATCATCAAGTGTCAAATTTCTCATAGTATTCAATGCACTTTCTATGATAGTTTTTATTATACCCAACTTGAATGCCATCATATTAGGACCAATTTTATAACCATAGCAAATACCATGCTGTTCTAAAAGACTCTCAAAATAATATAATTGAAGCACGAGAGATCAATAATTTCTACAAAATAAAACCACCGCCGTGCTCCAAAAAGATATAAGTGAAGCACTAGAGCAAAATTGTCTAGCTCAAAAGATATTAGTGAAGCACATAGAGTATTCTAATAAATTCCGAATCATGTGTGTATCTCCCAAAAGGTGTGTACAGAAAGGATGATTTGGTAAAATTAAAAGCAAAGACTCATATCATACAAGACGCTTCAAGCAAAACACATATCATGTGGTGAATAAAAAATATATATAGCTCCAAGTAAAGTTACCGATAGACGAAGATGAAAGAGGGGATGCCTTCCGGGGCATCCCCAAGCTTAGGCTTTTGGTTGTCCTTGAATTACCTTGGGGTGCCATGGGAATCCTCAAGCTTAGGATCTTGCCACTCCTTATTCCATAGTCCATCAAATCTTTACCCAAAACTTGAAAACTTCACAGCACAAAACTCAATAGAAAATCTCATAAGCTCCATTAGTGCAAGAAAGAAAACCACCACTTTAAGTTACTGTAATGGACTCATTATTTATTTATATTGGTGTTAAACCTACTGTATTCCAACTTCTCTATGGTTCATACCACCCGATATTAGCCATAGATTCATCAAAATAAGCAAACAACACACGGAAAACAGAATCTGTCAAAAACAGAACAGTCTGTTGCAATCTGTAACTTTCGAATACTTCTGGACCTCTAAAAATTATACCAAGATAGGAAGTCCTAGGCAATTTGTCTATTAATCGACTGCAAAAAGAATCAACTGAAAATCACATTTCTGTGATTTATTAAAATTATTCTTGTGCGCGCGAAAGTTTCTGTTTTTCAGCAAGATCAAATTTACCATCACCCAAGATGATCCTATTGGTTCTACTTGGCACAAAAACTAATTAAAACATAAAACCACATCTAAACAGAAGCTAGATGAATTATTTATTTAATAACAACAAATAAAAATATTGGGTTGTCTCCCAACAAGCGCTTTTCTTTAAAGCCTTTTAGCTAGGCATTGATAATTTTAATGATGCTCACATGAAAGACAAGAATTGAAGCGCAAAGAGAGCATCATGAAACACGTGACAAACATATCTAAGTCTAATATACTTCCTATGCATAGGCATATTATAAGCAAACAAATTTTCAAGGCAAGCAAAAACTAGCATATGCAAGGAAGAAGAACGAGACGATAATAATCTCAACATGACGAGAGGTAATTTAGTAAGATAAAAATTTCTACGCCCATATTTTCCTCTCTCATAATAATTACATGTAGGATCATAGGCAAATTCAATAAAATAGCTATCACATAACATATTCTCAACACGACCCGCATGCATGTGAAGTTGACACTCTTCCAAAATAGTGGGATTATCATTAACTAAAGTCATGACCTCTCCAAACCCACTTTTATCAAAAAATACCATAAGATTGAACATTCTCCAAATATGTGGGGTCTAAAGTTGACACTCTTCCAAAACCACTTTCAATATTATTGCAAACACTATTATCAATCTCATATTCATCATGGGGCTTAAATAAATTTTCAAGATCACAAGAAGAGTCACCCCAATCATGATCATTGCAACAAGTAGTAGACATAGCAAAACTAGCATCCCCAAGCTTAGGGTTTTGCATATTATTAGCACAATTGACATCAATAGAATTTATAGTAAAATAATTGCAATCATGCTTTTTATTCAAAGATCTATCGTGAATCACTTCATCACAATTTTCAGATTCACGGATTTCAAGCAAAACCTCATAAAGATAATCTAGTGCACTTAAATCACTAGGATTTGGTTCATCATAATTGGATCTCTTAAAAATATTGGCAAGCGGATGAGGATCCATAGATCTTAGGCTCTCTGTTTAGCAATAAATAAACAACTATTCCAACCAAATGAGCAACCGAGCCAAGTAAGACATCAAAGCAAACGAAAAGACGAACAGAAGAAGGGCGAATAAAACGGCAAGGGTGATGTGGGGGAGAGGAAAATGAGAGGCAAATGGCAAATAATGTAATGTGAGGGAGAAGAGTTTGTGATGGGTACTTGGTATGTCTTGACTTGTGCGAAGACCTCCCCAGCAACGGCGCCATAAATCCTTCTTGCTACCTCTTGATCACTGCGTTGGTTTTCCCTTGAAGAGCAAAGGGTGATGCAGCAAAGTAGCTTCAGTATTTCCCTCAGTTTTGAGAACCAAGGTATCAATCCAGTAGGAGGCTACACGCAAGTCCCTCGTACCTACACAAACAAACAAGAACCTCGCAACCAACGCGATAAAGGGGTTGTCAATCCCTTCACGGCCACTTGCGAAAGTGAGATCTGATAGAGATAATAAGATAAGATAAATATTTTTGGTATTTTTATGATATAGATTGAAAAGTAAAGATTGCAAAATAAAGTAGATCGGAAACTTATATGATGGAAAATAGACCTGGGGGCCATAGGTTTCACTAGTGGCTTCTCTCAAGATAGCATAAGTATTACGGTGGGTGAAAAAATTATGTTGGAGATATGCCCTAGAGGCAATCATATATGATGATATTTCCTATGTGTTTATGAATAAAGACAGTCCTTGGACATTATCAATGATGTGTATCAGCAAGTGCGTGACTTGTTTATGGGACTATGCATTGTATGATGACTGTCCTAAAAGGTCCCTAGTCGAAAGAGTTGTGTGGACGCGCAGCCGACTAGACTAGCATATGACACGGTCGATGGCTTGGTCTCACTAGCCATGGAGCATTGGATGCTAATCGGATAATATGGACTTGGAAAGGTCTGGTCGGATCCGACGTAGTCGGATTCGAGTCGAGATAAGGTCTGAGCCGGACACACCCAACTACGAGATGCAGCGATATGTCATCTGTGAGTCTCTAGTACAACATACGTTCTATGAGTCTCTAGACTTGAGCTGACGCATGTACTCGGGATGGTGATAGACTTGCTTTGGGCCGACCAAACACTACTCCGTGACTGGGTAGTTACAAAGGTAGGTTTCGGGCTTGTCTAGACCCATGCTGCAAGACGTGGTCCAGCAAGATGGGATTTGCCCCTCCGATCAGGAGAGATATACTCTGGGCCCCCTCGTGTGATCCGACTAAGAGAAGCACGGCCATGCGACAAGGATTATGAGATAATCCGGACTGTGGTCGGTATCATAGGAACAAGAAAGAGGTCGGGCTAGCACAAGGATGATAGTCTCGCCTTGAGCCTGACAACATATATCGTGAGGCAAAGGGAATAGAAGTGTGACACGTTGTACAGGTTCGCCTAAGCAGCTTCATAGTCTTCTTGGTGGTCGGCACGCCTTGCTAGAGGCCGCTACCAACCATGCAGGTCAGAGGTGATCCGAACTGCGTCCAAGCCGACTTGAACCTAAGGGGTCGCGCGCTTAAGGGAAGGAACCTACAATGTCGGATATGAGGACACTAGTTGGATGTGATCCGATCTGTATTTGGATTGTGGCCGAGTAGACTTGTGGGCTTTAGGGTCCGTGCGAGGCCCAAGTGTTGAGCCCGCGATGGACGCCTATATAAAGTGGAGGTGCGGCACACTCATGCGGTTGATCGCTTCGGTGCTGCGACTAGGGTTTGCATGTGTTGCAAATAGCCACCTCCACTCTCTGTCGACTGTGTGATCGGACCTTGCAGTCCGCCGCATGGTGTTCCTCCTGCAGGCCCGAGTACCATTAGAGGCGGTGCACTTGCACCGCTCCGGCGAACTTGTACGTGGGATTGGACGACCAGCTATTTGAGGGAGATCGGACGAGGAGGAGACGATCTGCGTGAATGCGCTGCCCCAACTCTTCTTCCGCTGCATGGCACTGCACGTCTAGTGGTAACGAACTGTGATCCATCTCCCGTAGCATGTTCTTGGTTGTTCTGCGTGTAGGAATTTTAATTTGCAGTCGACGCACCCTACCGTAGATCCCAATAGTGGTATCAGAGCCTCTGCTATAGGATTTGGATTCAGATTGTATGCATACTAGATATGTGGAGGCAACAGATGAGATCTGTTGTTGTTGATGAGATCGGCTGTGTGCACGGTTGATGAGATCAGCTGCACGTGGGGATTGATGTGGCTATGTTTTCTAACGATCGGAGTCGATGAGGTCGTGACACGATCTACCCCTACCAGTCGGTCATCCTCCATCGGGGTTAACAGTGAAACGTAAACCCGAATCAGACTCGCGATGATCGATAAGATCGGTCAGATCAGAAAATTCGGCGTGATCGGAGTTCAGATGTGATCTGTGATTTCCGAAAATGTCGGGCGCTGCCCGCACCCGCGAGGGGCGCTGGCCCTTCGAACCCCGCCCGCTAACCGGCTAGCGGGACCGTCATGTGCGTAGCACCATGTATTTCGTACCCGACACACAAGCCGGTAGAATGCGATTCTACGCATAACTTTGTTTTGCAAGTTTGATGTGAATAGTATGGCTCATGTGTATGTGATGCATGTGTGTAATTTATACGTGGCCTGCGTGTCATGTTTGTCAGCCGGCAGGAGCCAAAGTGATGTCATTATATTGTATAACGATCTGCATGTCGACTTGTGACTCTATGTAAATTCATTACTAGTTGTAGTAGTTGGATAATAGAGATCAGGTTAGTGGCTTGGCGTCCCGGCGTGACAAACAAGATGGAGTTCGTAGATGGTCATCGAAGTCGGAGCCGACCTGGAAGAACGTCCATGAAGGAGCCATACTATTTCACAATATGTGTATTTGTGATTGTTATGCTTCTTTGTTTCTATGCATGTTAGAATGGTAGAAAGATCCCTCATGAATATCAAGCGAATTGCCATCCCCGATGTTGCACCTTCGCACGTCAAGTACGTCTAGTAGTGGGCTCATAAAATTGGGGTGCTGCTGGGTGTCCTTGAACTTAAGGGTTCGTGTCGGACATTGACATGTACTGCATCAGGTTAACTTGACAAGGCTATCAAAACGGTTTTGGGCCTTGTGGCAAAGAAGGTTGGGAGCCGGGGTATGAGATACCTTCCCGACCGACAGGAGTCATATAGAGATACGATTAGCAAGGAGTTGCTTACCGGATAGGTATGTTGGCTAGGAGTGATGCTAAAGCTCACTAGCCGCATGCGCTAGTCAGATCCTGAATCACTGTGAGTTTGCGGAGGGATGCTAACTTCAGTGGGAGTATTTCTGTTTAGGCTAGAATTACTCTACATAAACACATTTCTTAGTGATTGCATATTTTCTGTTGTAGATCAATGGCACCACCTGCTCAACCCAACTTTGCATTGAAATCAATTCTGGAAAAGGATAAACTGAATGGAACAAACTTTACCACCAGGTATAGAAATCTGAGAATTGTTCTCAAGCACGATAAAAAGTAGCATGTTGTAGAGGATCCACTTCAGGAGGAACTTGCCAATAATGCTAATGCCACAACTAAGAATGCCTACTAGAAACTCGTTGATGAATCAACGGAGATTAGCTGTCTGATGCTGGCTTGTATGGAACCCGATTTGCAACAGCATTTCGAAAATGTTGAGGCTTACGATATGATCGAGAGTCTCAAGAGCATGTTTCAGACACAGGCTAGGACCGAAAGGTTCAATGTCTGGCGATCCTTGATGGATTGCGAGCTGAAGGAAGGTGTCCACTGAGCCCACATGTGATCAAGATGATTGGATATGTGCAAGCTTTGGATCACTTGGGCTTCCCGCTCTTGGATGAGCTGGCTACTGATGATGTTCTGGGTTCTCTTCCGCCCAGCTATGGGACGTTCATCTCGAACTATCATATTCATGGCATGGATGAGAAGCTCACTGAATTGCATGGGATGCTCAAAGTGGCAGAGCAGGATATAAAGAAAGGCACGCATCAAGTGTTGATGGTGCAAAAATCGGCTAAGTTCAAGAAGAGTTGGTCCAAGAAAAAGTCTAAGGCAAAGGGCACAGAGACGGTAACCTCCACCGCTGCGCCGAAGTATGGACCAGACTTGTAGACCGTTTGCTATCACTGCAAGGAGACCGGGCACTGGAAGAGGAACTGTAGCAAGTGGCTTGCAGAGCATGGCAAGAAGGCCGGGAATGCTGCTTCAGGCAAAGGTACACTTGTTGCATATGTTATAGACATTTACCTTGCTGACATACCTAGTAGTTCTTGGGTATTTGATGCCGGATCGGTTGTTCATATTTGCAACTCGATGCAGGGGCTGGTAAGAACTAGGCATATGGCACAAGGGGAGATTGACATCAGGGTCGGCAACAAAGCAAGAGTTGCTGCGTTGGAGGTCAGCACGATGCAGCTCCAGCTTCCTTCCGGATTCATTATGGAATTGAATAATTGTTATTATATTCCTGCACTTAGTCGGAACATTATTTCTGCCTCATGTTTGATGAGTTAAGGTTATGAATTCAATTTAAAGGACAATGGTTGTTCGATATTTTTGAATGGTATGTTCCATGGCTATGCACCCATTGTTGATTGGCTTTTTATATTGAGTCTAGAACAGGAACCCGTCTATAACGTAAATGTCAAGAGGCATAAGCCTAATGAGATAAATCCGACATACTTCTGGCATTGCCGGCTTGGACATATTAGTCTGAAACGCATGAAGAAGCTCCATGATGATGGGCTCCTAACTTCGTCCAACTTTGGGTCGTTCGAGACATGTGAATCATGCTTGCTCGGCAAGATGACTAAGTCTCCCTTCGCAAAGAGTTGTGAGAGGGCGTCCGAGCTGTTGGAACTTATACATAGTGATGTGTGTGGTCCAATGAGCACAACTGCCAGAGGTGGTTATCAGTACTTCGTGACTTTTAGCGGCGACTTGAGTAGATATGGATATATCTATTTGATGAGGCACAAGTCGGAGACTTTTGAAAAGTTCAAAGAGTTTCAGAACGAGGTTGAGAATCAGCTCGGCAAGACTATAAAGCTTTTGCGATATGATCGTGGAGGTGAGTACATGAGCTAGGAATTTGATGATCATCTGAAAATTCGAGGTATAGTACCTCAGCTCACACCTCCAGGTATGCCACCGAGAAACGGTGTGTCGAAACAGAGGAATAGGACCTTGTTGGACATGGTCCGGTCTATGATGAGCAAATCGTATTTACCCTTGTCATTCTGGGGATACGCTCTAGAAACTGCAGCTTTCACACTTAATAGGGTACCATCAAAATCCGTAGACAAGACACCACATGAGATGTGGACCGGGAAGAGTCCTAGTTTGTCTTTTCTAAAGATTTGGGGTTGTGAAGCATTTGTCAAGCAACTTATGTCAGACAAGCTTACACCCAAGTCGGATAAATGCATATTCGTGGGATATCCAAGGGAAACCTTGGGATATAGCTTCTACAACCGGGAAGAGAACAAAGTGTTTGTTGCTTGGAACGGGCTTTTGCTTGAGAAAGAGTTTCTCAGTTGGGAGGCCAGTAGGAGGACGGTCCGACTCAAAGAAATTCGAGGACCACTCGGGGACGGCTCGGCTAGTGATGTCATCATACCGGAGTCAGTCAGGGAACCCGTAGTGGAAGCGGCACCGGAACCACGGAGGTCAGAAAGATTGCGCAGAGTGCATGATGTATTGTTGCTAGAGAGCGACGAACCGTGCACGTATGCGGAAGCGATGGTGAGCCCAGATTCCGAGGCATGGCTGGAGGCCATGAGATCCGAGTTAAAGTCCATGGATGAGAATCAAGTGTGGGACTTGGTTGATCCGCCGCCTGGCGTAACGGCCATTGGTTGCAAATGGGTCTTTAAGAAGAAAACCGATGTGGATGGAAATGTTCAGATCCACAAAGCTCGGCTTGTCGCAAAAGGTTATGGACAAGTTCAAGGAATTGACTACGACGAGACTTACTCGCCGGCAGCGATGCCAAAATCGGTGAGGATCATACTAGCTATAGCTGCATCTTTCAATTACAAGATATGGCAGATTTATGTCAAAATGGCTTTCCTTCACAGAAATTTAACCGATGACGTGTATATGATACAGCCCGAGGGTTTTGTCAATCCGACTAGCACTAGTAAGGTATGCAAGCTCAAGAGATCCATTTATGGGTTGAAGCAAGCATCTCGGAGTTGGAACATTCATTTTGATGAGGTCGTCACTGGTCTTGGTTTCATCAAAAGCGAAGAGGACTCTTCTTTATACAATAAGTTAAGTGGGAGCTTGATAGTGTTTTTGATCTTGTATGTGGATGACATATTGTTGATCGGGAACAATTTTCGATCATAATTCGATCAAGGAATCATTGAATGGCAAGTTTTCGATGAAGGACCTTGGTGAGGCAGTCTATATTTTAGGCATTAAGATCTATAGAGATAGATCGAGGAGGCTACTCGGCTTAAGCCAAAGCACGTACATAGATAAAGTGTTGAAGCGGTTCAACATGAGTGAGGCGAAGAAAGGGTTCTTGCCACTCTCACATGGTATAAGGCTAAGCGAGACTCAGAGTCCTTTGACATCTGATGAGCGAAGCAGGATCAGTAGGATTCCGTATGCCTCGGCAATCGGATCCATCATGTATGCCATGTTATGTACAAGGCCTGATGTTGCTTTTGCAATAAGCCTAACAAGCAGATACCAGGCCAACCCAGGTGAGAGTCACTGGGCAGCGGTAAAGACTATTTTGAAGTACCTGAAAAGGACTAAAAAGATGTTCCTGGTTTACGGAGGTGAGGAAGAGCTCGTTGTAAGGGGTTACATCGATGCTAGTTTCCAAATCGACAGAGATGATTGTCGATCATAGTCCGGATTCGTGTACGTCCTGATCGGAGGAGCTGTGCACTGGATGACTTCCAAGCAGGATACGGTGGCCGATTCTACCATAGAAGCCGAATACATTGTGGCTTGTGAAGCTGCAAAGGAAGGTGTTTGGATCTGGCATTTTCTAGATGATCTTGGTATTTTCCCAGTCTCGGTGAAACCGTTGGACCTTTATTGTGATAATTCTAGTGCCATCGTACAAGCCAAGGAGCCGAGGAATCACCACAAGGTCAGACACATAGACCGGAAATATCACCTGATACGAAAGATCGTAAAGAATGGTGATGTAGAGTTATGCAAGATTCACACAGATGCAAATGTTGCAGATCCATTGACTAAGCCGCTTCCACAACCCAAGCATGAGGGGAACGTTAAGCTATAGGCATTCGATGTCTATTTGATTGACTCTAGTGCAAGTGGGAGACTGTTGGAGATATGCCCTAGAGGCAATCATATATGATGATATTTCCTATGTGTTTATGAATAAAGATAGTCCTTGGACATTATCAATGATGTGTATCAGCAAGTGTGTGACTTGTTTGTGGGACTATGCATTGTATGATGACTGTCCTAAAAGGTCCCTAGTCGAAAGGGTTGTGTGGACGCGCAGCCGACTAGACTAGCATATGACACTGTCGATGGCTTGGTCTCACTAGCCATGGAGCATTGGATGCTAACCGGATAATATGTACTTGGAAAGGTCTGGTCGGATTTGACCTAGTCGGATCCGAGTCGAGATAAGGTCCGAGTCGGACAGACCCAACTATGAGACGCAGCGATATGTCATCTGTGAGTCTCTAGTACAACATACATTCTATGTCCTAAGACCTGAGCTGACGCATGTACTCGGGATGGTTATAGACTTGCTTTGGGCCGACCAAACGCTACTCCATGACTGGGTAGTTACAAAGGTAGGTTTCGGGCTTGTCCAGACCCATGCTGCGAGACGTGGTCGAGCAAGATGGGATTTGCCCCTCTGATCAGGAGAGATATACTCTGGGCCCCTCATGTGATCCGACTAAGAGAAGCATGGCCATGCGACAAGGATTATGAGATAATCTGGATTGTGGTCGGTATCACTGGAACGAGAAAGAGGTTGGGCTAGCACAATGATGACAGTCTCGCCTTGAGCCCGGCAACATATATCGTGAGGCAAAGGGAATAGAAGTGTGACACGTTGTACATGTTCGCCTAACCAGCTTCATAGTGTGCTTGGTGGTCGGCACGCCTTGCTAGAGGCCGCTACCAACCGTGCAGGTCGGAGGTGATCCGAACTGCTTCCAAGCCGACTTGAACCTAAGGGGTCACGCGCTTAAGGGAAGGAACCTACGAGGTCGGATATGAGGACACTAGTCGGATGTGATCCAATTTGTATTCGGATTGTCGCCGAGTAGACTTGTGGGCTTTAGGGTCCGTGCAAGGCCCAAGTGTTGATCCCGCGACGGACGCCTAAATAAAGTGGAGGTGAGACACACTCATGCGGTTGATCGCTTCGACGCTGCGACTAGGGTTTGCATGTGTTGCGAATAGCCACCTCCACTCGCGGCCGACTGTGTGATCGGACCTAGCAGTCCGCCGCACGGTGTTCCTCCTGCACGGCGGATACCATTAGAGGCAGTGCACTTGCGCCGCTCCGGTGAACTTGTACGTGGGATTGGACGACCGGCTGTTCGAGGTAGATCGGATAAGGAGGAGACGATCCACGCGGACGCGCTGCCCCAACTCTTCTTCCGCTTCACGCAATTCGCGTCTAGTGGTAACGAACTGTGATGCATCTCCCGTAGCATGTTCTTGGTTATTCTAAGCGTAGGAATTTTCATTTGCAGTCGACGCACCCTACCGTCGATCCCAATAGATTACTGTCAAGCAATTGATAGAAAAGTGCATAGTTATGAGAATATCTAGGCATGATCATGTATATAGGCATCACATCTGCGAAAAGTACATAGAAATGATTTTGTGTCTACTACTATTACTCCACACATCGACCACTATCCAGCATGCATCTAGAGTATTAAGTTCATAAGAACAGAGTGACGCATTAGGCAAGATGACATGATGTAGAGGGATAAACTCAAGCAATATGATATAAACCCTATCTTTTTATCCTTGATGGCAACAATACAATACGTGCCTTGCTGCCCCTGCTGTCACTGGGAAAGGACACTGCAAGATTGAACCCAAAACTAGGCACTTCTCCCATTGCAAGAAAGATCAATCTAGTAGGCCAAACCAAAATTATAATTCGAAGAGACTTGCAAAGATAACCAATCATACATAAAAGAATTCAGAGGAGATTCAAATATTTCTCATAGATAAACTTGATCATAAACCCACAATTCATCGGATCTCGACAAACACGCCGCAAAAAGAGTTACATCGAATAGATCTCCAAGAAGATTGAGGAGAACATTGTATTAAGATTCAAAGAGAGAGAAGAAGCCATCTAGCTAATATATATGGACCCGAAGGTCTGTGGTAAACTACTCACAACTCATCAGAGAGGCTATGGTGTTGATGTAGAAGCCCTCCGTGATCGATTCCCCCTCCGGCGGAGCGCTGGAAAAGGCTCCAAGATGGGATGTCACGGGTACAGAAGGTTGCGGCGGTGGAAATAGGGTTTCGTGGTGCTCCTGGATGTTGTCAGGGTACGGAGATATATATAGGCGAAGGAAGTCGGTTAGGGGAGCCACGAGGGGCCCACGAGGGTGGGGGCGCGCCAACCCCTCTAGGGCGCGTCCTCCTGCCTCGTGGCAACCTCGGCTGCTTCTTGGCGTCCACTCCAAGTCTCCTAGATTGCATTTGTTCCAAAAGGGTATCTCCAAAAGGTTTCATTCCGTTTGGCTCCGTTTGATATTCCTTTTCTTCGAAACACTGAAATAGGCAAACAAACAGCAATTTGGGTTGGGCCTCCGGTTAATAGGTTAGTCCCAAAAATGATATGAAAGTGTATAGTAAAGCCCATAAACATCCAAAACGGGTAATATAATAGCATGGAACAATAAAAAATTATAGATATGTTGGAGACGTATCACTCCCTTGCAGACTTGCTAACAGTCTCCTCCCATCACTCTTGAGCACGGCGAAAAGCTCCTGCAAACGGCCTCTTCTTGGGCGCCATGGACGGCGTCGAGAAGCGATGGGAGTGGTGGATGAGAATGGGGAACGACGGTGAGGTGGGTGGGCGAGTGGTGGCTGGGCGACTGTGGGTGGGCGAGGGGGACGGCGACAGAGCAATACGTGGTGAGGGGGCAGCGACAAAGACCTAGGGGGAAGGCAGCAGGGGCGTGGGAGCAGGGCAGGGGCGGTGACGGCGTCGGGGCAGCGGGGCACGGTGGGCGGCGTCGGGGCGGGCAGGAGCGTGCGGTGCGGTGCCGGTGTCGGGGCAGAGGGCGTCGGCAGCGGCAAAGGTGACATGAAGCAGCCTAACGGCGTCGGCGTCGGCAGTGATGGCTTGGTGGAGTAGCCTAATGGCGTCGGGGCAGAGCTCGACAACGACAGCGATGAGGAGCAGCTGGGGGTGTCAGGGCGGAGAAGAAGTGGTTTTTTAAGAAACCGCTATGTATGGGATTATATACCCAAAGCATTGGTCCCGGTTCGTGGCACCAACCAGGACCAGTGCCCCTTTAGGTCTCTCATCGTCAAGGGCGGGAAGCAAAGACCTTTGGTCTCGGTTGATAGCACGAACCAGGACCAAAGGGTGGCATTGGTCCCGGTTGGTGCCACGAACCGGGATGGAAGGGTGGTGCCGCCCGGGGCCAAAAGTTTAGTCCCACCTCGCTAGCTGAGAGGGCTCGAGAGTTGTTTATAAGCGCTGCTGCGCCGACCCTCTCGAGCTCCTTTCAACTGCAAGCTTACGAGCCTAATCACACACTCATTTGCCTATGGGCCTACTGGGCCTCATGTGGGCCTGAATCCTTGCCCAACTAGCTGGGTTTCTAGTCGTATTCAGGCCGTGGTGGCCCAGTAGGCGGCATTTATTTCTTCTGTTTTTTTGTTTTCTTTTTTGCTTTATTTATTTTCTTTTTTTCTACATACACCTAAATACTTACAATTTTTTAGTGATTCTTTCTGCTTTTAGGTCACAAAAATTATAAACTTTCTGTTAGTGCCATTAGTTTTCAAATTTGAATAGTTTAAATTTGAATTCTTTTAAATTTGTGTGAATCACCAGTTTGTGAATAACTTTACTATAAAAATTGATTTTTGAGTGATTCTTTTTCCTGCTATTTAATATTACTGTGTTTTATCATTATATTCAATTTGGTAATTTTTAGGTTATTTTAAATGTCCGTTTTAATCAAAAAAAGATTTTGTTATTTTAGTTTGCTATTAAAATTTCTAACAAAAAAATTCTTTATGAAAATTCTTTTTATTATTTTAGTTTGCTATTATTTTTTCCGCTTCATCCAACAGTACCGTCGAATCAAAATAAGATATTGGTGGTAAGTAGTATGACGATCACCGCCCACAAATGTTTGTGCTCTAGTCATGCATATCATCTACGCATAGACCTGGCTCGGATGCCACTGTTTAGAATGTAGCATGCAATTTCAAAAAAAATCCTATGATCATGCAAGATCTATCTAGGAGATGCATAGCAATGAGAGGGGAGAGTGTGTCCACGTACCCTCGTAGACCGAAAGTGGAAGCGTTAGTTTAACGCCATGTAGTCGAACGTCTTCGCGATTCAACCGATCAAGCACTGAACGTACGACACCTCCGAGTTCTGCACATGTTCAGCTCAATGACGTCCCTCGAACTCTTGATCCAGCAAAGTGTCGAGGGAGAGTTTCATCAGCACGACGGCATGGTGACGGTGATGGCAAAGTGATCCGCGGAGGGCTTCGCCTAAGCACTACGACAATATGACCGGAGAAGTAAACGATGGAGGGGGGCGCCGCACACGGCCTAAAACAATTGATGTGTGTTAGAGCCCCTGATATGTCTCTAACGTATCTATAATTTATGAAGCATTCATGCTATTTTATTATCTGTTTTGAATGATTACGGGCTTTATTACACACTTTTATATTACTTTTGGGACTAACCTATTAACCAGAGGCCCAACCCATACTGTTGTTTTTTTGCCTATTTCAGTATTTCGAAGAAAAGGAATATCAAACGGAGTCCAAACGGAATGAAACCTTCGGGAGCATGATTTTTGGAAAGGATATGATCCGAGAGACTTGGACTTCAAGCCAGGGAAGGTTCGAGGAAGCCAGGAGATAGGAGGGCGCGCCCCCTGTCTCCTGGGCCCCACGAGGCTCCCCCTACCAACTTCTTTCTCCTATATAAGTCCACGTACCCTAAAAACATCGAATACGAAGATAGATCGGGAGTTCCGCTGCCGCAAGCCTCTGTAGCCACAAAAAACCTCTCGGGAGCCCGTTCCGGCACCCTGCCGGAGGGGGGATCCCTCACCGGTGGCCATCTTCATCATCCCGACGCTCTCCATGACGAGGAGGGAGTAGTTCACCCTCGGGGCTGAGGGTATGTACCAGTAGCTATGTGTTTGATCTCTCTCTCTCTCTCTCTCGTGTTCTCTCTATGGCACGATCTTGATGTATCGCGAGCTTTGCTATTATAGTTGGATCTTATGATGTTTCTCCCCCTCTACTCTCTTGTGATGAATTGAGTTTTCGCTTTGAAGTTGTCTTGTCGGATTGAGTTTTTAAGGATTTGAGAACACTTTATGTATGTCTTGCCGTGCTTATGTGTGGTGACAATGGGATATCACGTGATCCACTTAATATATGTTTTGGTGATCAACTTGCGGGTTCCGCCCATGAACCTATGCATAGGGGTTGGCACATGTTTCCTCTTGACTCTCGGGTAGAAACTTTGGGGCACTCTTTGAAGTACTTTGTGTTGGTTGAATAGATGAATCTGAGATTGTGTGATGCATATCATATAATCATGCCCACGGATACTCGAGGTGACAATGGAGTATCTAGGTGACATTAGGGTTTTGGTTGATTTGTGTCTTAAGGTGTTATTCTAGTACGAACTCTTGAATAGATCGATCCGAAAGAATAACTTTGAGGTGGTTTCGTACCCTACCATAATCTCTTCGTTTGTTCTTTGAGGTGTATTAAGGTGCTATTAGTGGCTTTGGAGTGACTCTTTGTTGCATGTTGAGGGATTGTTATATGATCTATCTATTTTATTATTGTTGAGAGAACTTGCACTAGTGAAAGTATGAACCCTATGCCTTGTTTCCTATCATTGCAATACCGTTTACGCTCACTTTTATCATTAGTTACCTTGCTGTTTTTATATTTTCAGATTACAAAAACCTATATGTACCATCCATATTGCACTTGTATCACCATCTCTTCACCGAACTAGTGCACCTATACAATTTGCCATTGTATTAGGTGTGTTGGGGACACAAGAGACTCTTTGTTATTTGGTTCCAGGGTTGCTTGAGAGAGACCATCTTCATCCTATGCCTCCTTCGGATTGATAAACCTTAGGTCATCCACTTGAGGGAAATTTGCTACTGTCCTACAAACCTCTGCACTTGGAGGCCCAACAACGTCTAAAAGAAGAAGGTTGTGTAGTAGACATCAAGCTCTTTTCTAGCGCCGTTGCCGAGGAGGCTAGGTAAGCGGCACTCACACCCCGTCAACTAAGCTCTTTTCTGGCGCTGTTGCCGAGGAGGTGAGTGCTTGAAGGTATATCTTTAGATCTTGCAATCGAATCTTTTTGTTTCTTGTTTTATCACTAGTTTAGTTTATAAAAGAAAAACTACAAAAAATGGAGTTAAGCTTGTCTCATACGCTTCATCTTTTTAATATATTTCGTGAGTATGATGGAAAGTAAAATTGTGCTCAAGTGCTAGAAGAAGAATACATTAAAATGCTTGGTACTAAATCTTTGAATGATGAGCATGATTGCAATGTTGTTAGTATGAACTCTTTGAATATCCATAGTACTAATGATGATTGCACTAGTTATGATGAAAATGTCTCTTATAAGCATGCTGATTTTTGTGGAGTAGATTGGGTTTGCAAGTACACACCAAATAGGGAAAATAGATATTGCAAGAGGCATAAGTATTTAGAAACTAAAGGTTTGCAAGAAAGTATTGATGATTGTGCTGAAAGATTCAATATTTTTCGTGCTCCTTGTGAAATTTGCAATGGCAGATGCCAAGGGATGGCTAAAGAGAGGAGGAGGCTCGAGGGCACTGGTGGGCTCCAGAGGCGAGGTTGGCATGCGCGGGCGCGGGACGCCGGACATACCCAGGTTCGGGGCTCTCCGGAGAGATAACACGCCTAGTCCTGCCGAGTTTGGTTGGATGATCGATAGTACAATGTTGCTCCTGGAGCTGTATGGAGGAGGAAGGAAGCTGGCAAGGCTTGGGCTGCTCCTTCTCCCCGGCGTTGCTATCTGGTGGCTAGTCCTATGGTTGCTTTCTTCTCTCTTGTATGTGTCTCTTGCTTGCCTTTGTAATGGTGCGATGCATAGATGACGATCTACTATCTGATCGTATGCCCCCGTGGGCGTGGGTTCCTGGGGGGTTTTATAGATCAACCCACCCAGGGTTACAATGGTAATATGCCGAGTCGGTGGGTCCGTATAGTCGGTGCCCGGGACTCCGAGCTGGGTCCCGCTTGCGGGCTTGTGGTTCACCGGGTTCCCCTAGGTGCGGGCCCCGCATGCCTAGGGGAACTGTGCGCTGTCTTGTCGATCGTCAGGGCATGGCCGAGTTGAGTCATGTACAGTGCTCTCCGTCAGGTCGCCGCTTGCTATCGTCAGCGTTGAGGGCGAGAGCACTGTAGCCATGCCAGCCTTGGTCAGTGGGTAGGTGAGGGGCACTGTTGCCGCGCCTCGTCTGACCACAGGCATGGTGGAAACACTATTGCCTTGGTCATCGGTGGTTTGGGTCTCGTCCCATTGTACGGCCTGGATGGGACTGGAGCTGACCCGTGGCTGGGTTGCCGTGGACGCCGCGGGTGGTGCCGGCTCGAGTTGCCTTGCGCCAGTTGCTATGGCCGGGTTGACGTACCTTGCCGCATCGAAGAGTTTGGCCGGGTCGCGGGCCCTGCCGGGTCGAGCGACCCGGCCAAGCGCGTGTCGGCTTGCGGGGCGATGCGGGCCCTGCTATTTTTTGAAGAGGATCCGGGTTCCGTTGCCTGCCTGGGGTTCATCCCCCCGACAGTAGTCCCCGAAGCTATGAAGGTTCGCCGTCTTCTGATGAGTGGGCCTTCGCAGTTTCCCCTTAAGCAAGGCGGATTCTGCGAACGCCGGGTCCGGCAACACCCACTGGAGTTCTTCGGGCTTCAACACCTTCTTCCGTGCCTTCTTGGAGTTCTTTGGGCTTCAACCGCACCATCTTGGCGCCGGCGCCATCGTCTAACTCTCCGACTTCGTGACCCTGTTCGAGGGGTACCTGGGGGTCGAGCCGACGATCGACCTCTGGGCGCGCTTCTTCTCCTTGAAGCAGCAGGGCCCGTCGGCCAGGGAGTTTGCTGACTGCGGCGCCGCCGTCATTTGCAAGCGGTCGGGGGTAGATTTCCCCAGGATTCCGCTCGAGGATTCTGCCAAGAAGTGGCAGAATTCTTTCTTCTATGTCTGCAACCATGGTGCGGACCACATCAATCTTCCCCCCTTCATCATCGCGCCACCGCGGGCCAAGGCGAACTGGGGCTACTCGCTCTGGCGCCCGTCGCAGGAGATCGTCAACCTCTGCGAGCGGGTGACGGTGATGAGGACACATGAGGGGCTCACCGGCATGGACCTCCTCGCCGCGTTCATCACCCGCCGGGTCCTCCCGCTTCAGAGGCGCTCCTGCCTCATCGGCGAGATGATTGGCCTGCAGGACCCCAACCGAATGGGGTCGACACGGCTGTCTGCGGAGCAGGTCGCGCGCAGCGTCAACGACATCTCCAAGGCCAATCTTGGAGAGGATTGGCGATTCGGCAAGGCGCCGTATAGCTAGTCGAACCCGGTGCCGCAGGTAAGCGTCTGGTCTCCTTACTTTGCCGCCGCGCATCTCCTTGTTCATCCCGACATGACGTGGGAGGTTCTCTTGAACGCAATCCGGGATCCTTACGCCCGGGCTCCATCGCAGGTGGCACCAGTGGCACCAGAGGAGCCCGCAGCCCAAGGCGGCGAGGAGGTGGCCAAGTCCGACGGCGGCGCTGGGCGCCGTGTTGGTAAGTCTTGCATGTATCCTTCTTCATTTTGTCTTGAATTGTTGCTCGTGTCGCGGTGAAGGCGACGCTGACGCCGGTTGCTGGTGTAGCAGCGTTCGGCGGGGGAGGCGGTGACGCGGGCGGAGCCGGGTCCTCGCATGGGGCGGCGTCGAGCCGCCCGCATGGAAAGGACAGTGTTGCACCGCGACCCCGCGGATCGAAGCGCGCGGCGGACCCGGCCGAGCCCGGGAGGCCGGCCAAGAAGAAGCGCGGGAGGCCGATCCCGGTCCCGGTCTTGACGGGGTAAGCTTTATTTCCTGCTTGTGCCTAGATTTCTTGTCTCTTTTGCTTATTTTGCCTTCTTCTTCAGGTCGCCCATCGCGCTGGCGAGAGCGGCGGCGGAGGCCGCGGCCGCCGAAGGGACCGCGTTCCGTAGGAGCCGGTCCGACCTTGTCGGCCTGGCCGGGGAGGAGGGAGGACCGACTCGGACCTCAGCCTGGACCCGGACGACGCCGAGGCCTTAGCCTGGCGGGACAGGAACCGGGCCGAGGCAGAGCTGGAGGCGGCGTCGGTCCAGGCTTGGACCGACGCGGCGGCGGCATGGGCGCAATCCGGCGTGGAGCCGGCCTGGCGCGAGATGCCGGGGGACACGGTGGTGGCGGCGACAGTTTTTGAACCATCGTCGGTGAGGGAGCGCGGCCGTGGGGGCCGGGCTGAGGTGGTGATCCTCGACCAGGAGGTCGTGGTGGTGGGGGGTGATACCCCGCCGCGAGCCGACGTGGACGAGCGCACGAGGGCTGATGGTGGTGGAGGCGGCGACGTCTTGGAGGAGACACCGCAGGCGGCGGCGCCGGAGGCGCCAGAGGCTATGGAGGAGGCACCGTGGGCGGCGATGCCTGAGGTGGTGACGCAGGGCGTCCCGGCGTCCGGGTCGCCGTTGGCACCGGAAGGGGCGTCGGAGGAGGAGCTGGCCGCGTTGCAAGCAGCCAGCGGGGGGCACGCCTTGGTGCCCCGGCAGGGCGGGCACCGAGCTGCCATGCCGTAGCCCGCGCGGAGCGGGGACGCGGCCGTCTTCGTGCGCCAGACCCAGGAGGAGGGGCGCTGGATGCCGTCAGCCGCCGTCTGCGAGGCCAGACGGAGCGACTTGAGGCCTTCGCCCAGGCCGAGGCGGAGTGGACGCGCGACCTGCAGCGCACCATCCTGGTAAGTCCTTCCTCTTCGTTTTCTTGTGATTTCTTGATTGTGGGGGCGCGCCAACACACCCACTGGGTGTAGTCCCCAAGGTTCGGGCCAACTACGTAGTAGTTGGGTCGAATCTTTAGATCGCCGGGCCTTGTTCTGACTTCTATCTTCTTTCAGCATCTTGATGCTTTCCGGGTTGCCGCCTTCAACCGGCTCCTGGGCAAGCATCGGGAGCTCAAAGAGCAGCTCGCCACCAAGGAGGAGGAGCTTCGCGTCACCGCGGGTACGTTCATGCTCTTTTCTAGTGGGGGCGCACTAGCGCACCCACTGGGTGTAGCCCCCGAGATTCGGGCCAACTGTGTAACAGTTGGACCAAATCTTAAGTCTTGTCTTTTTTCTTGTGCTGAATTCTTTTTTCTTTGTAGCCGAGGTGCTGTCTTGGCGGACCCGGCTTCTCTGGGCTGGTCATCATTATGACCGGCTTGTTGCTGACGCCAGCCGCCTTGGCGCCGAGGCGGTGCAGGCGAGGGCGGAGGCGGCCGCGGCCCGGCGGTCTCTTGACGAGGCCAACCGGCTGCATGAGCAGCTGGCGGGTCACAAGAGCCGCCTCGAGGCCGAGGTGGAGCTTCTGAAGGCGGAGGCTGCCAAGGTGCTGGAGACGCAGCGGCCCCTGGCCGAGGCAGACCAGCAGCGTGGCCGGCTGGCCGACGACAAGGGCCGGCTCCAGGCCGAGGTGGATCGCCTGCGGGAGCAGGCCACCGCGGCGGAGGAGGCTCGTCAGGACGAGTCTCGTCGCCAGAAGGCGGCCGAAGACAAGGACGCCGAGCTGAAGGCGGCCCTTGCTAAGGCGACCGATCTGGAGAAGGCACTCGGGGAGCGCGACCGCGTCGTGGAGCGGGAGCGGCATGGTACGTTGCTTGAGGCGCAGCACCTGGAAGAGTCCTTCTCCAGTAAGTGCTGCTTCTTGTAGTTTTGCCGGGTCAGGACCCTGCTTTTCTTTCTTGCTGTTCTTCTAATCTTGCTTCTTCCTTTTGTGGTAGGGGCCTTCTCAGAGACGCAGCGGCTGGCGGAGGAAGCTGTTCGCTACCAGCGCGACCCGACCGGTGTTGTTGGGTCTGGGACGGATCCGCGGGTGGCCTGGATCTTCCCGGAGATCATTGCCGCTGTAGAGGCCCGCCTGCGGGTCCTGGCGACACAGATGGAGCGGCTGTCCCAGGCCGGCACCGCGATGAAGGCGGCCCTGTGGCCGGACTCCATCCATCCGTGCAGCTTCCCACGCCTGGCGCGCGGCTGGAGGCGGGTTCAGACCGTCTTGGCGAGTGGCGTGTTTCCGCTACTCGCGCCGGTGGCGAGATGGTGCTGCGGTTTGCGCTGTCTTGGCATCCGGATCTTCAGCTGGACGCGCTGTTGGGTCAGCGCGCTGGTTCGGAGCAGTTGCTGCAGGAGCAAGCTAGCAGGATCGCCTCCCAGGTCAGCTACATCGCCGAGTTCGCCTTCCATGACGAGTTCCATCCGGAGCGGACGGAAGACGGCAGGGTCGTGGATGGCGACGACTACGGCTTGCTTCTTTGCGACCCGGAGGGGAGCTCGGAGGAGACGGGCGTCTACGGCGACACGGATGCTGAGGAGGATACCGGTGTCACGCCGGACCCGGAGGTCGCCGGAGGAGGGCCGTCGTCGTCGCGACGCGGAGCTGGAGATGCCTGAGATACTTTACACAAAATTTGTTAATTAAGTAGCAGGTCCACCCACCCACTGGGGGTTGTTTTAGGGTGTAATGAACTCGGGCCGTGGGCCTTTATTTTAAATATTTGTGTGTGAATGTCGTGGGCCTTTCATACGCTCTTCCTGTCTGAAACCTCCCCCCCTATGAGTCAGACGGCCGAGAGTCCGGTCCGTGACAGAGGGTTCGATTCTTCGAGAGGGGTGTGCAGGACTTGGATCCTTAGAAACGTTGAGCGAGAGCGAAACACCCACTGGGCCAGCTGGCGGCAATCCGGCTTGGCCGGTTGGTGAGCAGCCGGTCGTGCGGCTACTTATCTGATGAGTGACGGGTCGGGTTGGTCGACCTGGCGGCCTTTGACTTGGTGTATGAATCATAAAGGAGCTTTGGCCTGTTGTGCTTGCGCTCCGACTGCCAAAGCTGGATCTGCGGTTTTAGGGCGAAGTGGGGGACCGCGGCGTCCCAACTTTTTCAGGAATCACCAAGTAAGGCGGAGGGGGTGGTGACCGAGCCGGCCTGCCCCCGAGCCCCTGGGTCGAGCGAGTCGAGCTGGCGGCTGCTACCTCTTGAGCACTGCGTTGGATTTCCCCGGAGATGAGAGGATGATGCAGAAAAGTAGCGTAAGTATTCCCCTCAGTTTTTGAGAATCAAGGTATCAATCCAGTAGGAGACCACGCACAAGTCCCTCGTACCTACACAAAACGATAGCTACTCGCAACCAACGCGATTAGGGGTTGTCAATACCTTCACGGTCATTTACGAGGGTGAGATCTGATAGAGATGATAAATAATATTTTTGGTATTTTTGATAGATAGATGCACAGTGAAAAGTAAAAGGAAAAGTAAAAACAAAGCAAGTAATAAAGCGATAGAGATTGATATGATGAGAATAGACTCGGGGGCCATAGGTTTCACTAGTGGCTTCTCTCAAGAGCATAAATATTCTACAGTGGGTGAACAAATTACTGTTGAGCAATTGACAGAATTGAGCATAGTTATGAACATATCTAGGCAATGATCATGTATATAGGCATCACGTCCAAGACAAGTAGATCAAAACGATTCTGCATCTACTACTATTACTCCACTCATCGACCGCTATCCAGCATGCATCTAGAGTATTAAGTTAAAAACAGAGTAACGCCTTAAGCAAGATGACATGATGTAGAGGGATAAATTCATGCACTATGATAAAAAAAACCATCTTGTTATCCTCGATGGCGACAATACAATGCATGCCTTGCAACCCTTTCTTTCACTAGGTAAGGACACCGCAAGATCGAACCCAAAGCTAAGCACTTCTCCCATTGCAAGAACTACCAATCTAGTTGGCCAAACCAAACGGACAATTCGAAGAGACTTGCAAAGATAACTCAATCATACATAAAAGAATTCAGAGAAGATTCAAATATTTTCCATAGATAATCTGGATCATAAACCCACAATTCATCGGTCTCAACAAACACACCGCAAAAGAAGATTACATCGAATAGTTCTCCACAAGAGAGGGGGAGAACATTGTATTGAGATCCAAAAAGAGAGAAGAAGCCATCTAGCTACTAGCTATGGACCTGAAGGTTTGAAGTAAACTACTCACACTTCATCGGAGGGGCTATGGTGTTGATGTAGAAGCCCTCCGTGGTAGATGCCCCCTCCGGCGGAGCTCCGGAATAGGCCCCAAGATGGGATCTCGTGGATACAGAAAGTTGCGGCGGTGGAATTAGGTTTTTGGCTCCTCTTCTAATCTGTCGGGGATACGTAGGCATATATAGGAGGAAGGAGTACATCGGTGGAGCGGCAGGGGGCCCACGAGGTAGGGGGGCGTGCCCAGGGGGGCGCCCTCCACCCTCGTGACTATCTCTTTTGTTCCTTGGAGCAGGTTCCATGTCTCCTGGATCACGTTCGGTGAGAAAATCACGTTCCTGAAGGTTTCATTCCGTTTGGACTCTGTTTGATATTCCGTTTCTTCGAAATACTGAAATAGGCAAAAAAAACAACAATTCTGGGCTGGGCCTCCGATTAATAGGTTAGTCCCAAAAATAATATAAAAGTGGAAAATAAAGCCCAATATAGTCCAAAACAGTAGATAAAGTAGCATGGAGCAATCAAAAATTATAGATACGTTGGAGACGTATCAAGCATCCCCAAGCTTAATTCCTGCTCGTCCTCGAGTAGGTAAATGATAAAAAGAGAATTTTTGACGCGGAGTGATACTTTGGCATAATTTCAATGTAAATCTTCTTAATTGTGATATGAATATTCAGATCCGAAAGATTCAAGACAAAAGTTCATATTGACACAAAAATAATAATACTTCAAGCATACTAATCAAAGCAATCATGTCTTCTCAAAATAACATGGCAAAAGAAAGTTCATCCCTACAAAATCATATAGTTAGGCTATGCTTCATTTTCATCACACAAAGATGTTCCCAACTTCTATACCCCCGATGAC
Organism: Triticum timopheevii; assembly: GCA_963921465.1. Lineage (NCBI taxonomy): Eukaryota > Viridiplantae > Streptophyta > Magnoliopsida > Poales > Poaceae > Triticum > Triticum timopheevii. The sequence goes on from OY997270.1 coordinate 574,486,548, forward strand.
AAGCCAAGCAATTGTTTCATACTTAAATAATCTCAAACTTTTTCAACTTCACGCAATACATGACCGTGAGCCATGAATATAGCACTATGGGTGGAATAGAATATGATGATGGGGATTGTGTGGAGAAGACAAAAAAAGAAAGTCTCACATTGACGAGGATAATCAACGGGCTATGGAGATGCCCATCAATTGATGTCAACATGAGGAGTAGGGATTGCCATGCAACGGATGCACTAGAGCTATAAATGAATGCTCAACAAAAGAAAACTAGTGGGTGTGCATCCAACTTGCTTGCTCACGAAGACCTAGGGCATTTGAGGAAGCCCATCGTAGGAATATACAAGCCAAGTTCTATAATGAAAAATTTCCACTAGTATAAAAAGACAACTTATGAGACTCACTACATGAAGAACAAGGTGCTACTTTGAAGCACAATATATGAGACTCACTACATGAAGAACAAGGTGCTACTTAGAAGCACAAGTGTGGAAAAAAGATAGTAGCATTGCCCTTTTTCTTTTCTTTTTCTTTTTTTCTTTTTTTTTGGGCCTTTCTTTTTTTGGCCGTTCTTCTTTTTTTTTCTTTTTTTGGGGGCAATGCTCTAATAATGATGATCATCACACTTCTATTGATTACAACGTAAAGATTACAACTCGAAACTTAGAACAAGATATGACTCTATATGAATGCCTCCGGCGGTGTACCGGGATGGTGCAATGAATCAAGAGTGACATGTGTGAAAAATAATGCAAGGTGGCTTTGCCAAAAATACGATGTCAACTACATGATCATGCAATGGCAATATGACAAAAGTAATGTATGTCATGATGATGATGGTGGAAGTTGCATGGCAATATATCTTGGAATGGCTATGGAAATGCCATAATAGGTAGGTATGGTGGCTGTTTTGAGGAAGATATAAGCAGGTTTATGTGTGATAGAGCGTATCGTATCACGGGGTTTGGATGCACCGGCGAAGTTTACACCAACTATCAAGGTGAGAAAGGGCAATGCATGGTACCGAAGAGGCTAGCAAAGGCGGAAAGGTGAGAGTGCGTATAATCCATGGACTCAACATTAGTCAAAAGAACTCATATACTTATTGCGAAAATTTAGAAGTCATCAAAAATCAAGTACTCGCGCATGCTCCTAGGGGGGTAGATTGGTAGAAAAAGACCATCACTCGTCCCCGACCGCAACTCATAAGGATGCACAAGCCAGGTACACTTCATGTTTCAAATTTGTTACACAACTTTAACCATACGTGCATGCTACGGGACTTGCATACTTCAACACAAGCATTTCTCAAATTCATAATTACTCAAATAGCATGACTTTGATATTATCACCTCCATATCTCAAAACAATTATCAAGCATCAAACTTATCTTAGTATTCAATTCACTCAAAAGAAAGTTTCACATATCTTGAATACCAAGTATATTAACATTAAGCAAATTACCATGCTATTAACGACTCTCAAAATAATCTAAGTGAAGCATGAGAGATCAATATTTTCTTTAAAACAAATCCACCACCGTGCTCTTAAAGATATAAGTGAAGCACTAGAGGAAAAATTATCACGCTCAAAAGATATAAGTGAAGCACTATGAGCAAAACTATCAAGCTCAAAAGATATAAGTGAAGCACATAGAGTATTCTAACAAATTCCAAATCATGTATGGCTCTCTCAAAAGGTGTGTACAGCAAGGATGATTGTGGTAGACTAACAATCAAAGACACAAATAATACAATACACTCCAAGCAAAACACATAACATGTGGTGAATAAAAATATAGCTCCAAGTAAATTACCGATGGAAGTGGACGAAAGAGGGGATGCCTTCCGGGGCATCCCCAAGCTTTGACTTTTTGGTGTCCTTGGATTATCTTGGGGGTGCCATGGGCATCCCCAAGCTTAGGCTCTTGCCACTCCTTGTTCCATAATCCATCAAAAGAATTCACCCAAAACTTGAAAACTTCACAACACAAAACTCAACAGAAATCTTGTGAGCTCCGTTAGAGAAAGAAAACAAAAGACTACTTCAAGGTACTGTAATGAACTCATTATTTATTTATATTGGTGTTAAACCTACTGTATTCCAACTTCTCTATGGATTATAAACTATTTTACTAGCCATAGATTCATCAAAATAAGCAAACAACACACGTAAAACAGAATCTGTCAAAAACAGAACAGTCTGTAGCAATCTGTAACTAACGCAAACTTCTGGAACTCTAAAACTTCTACCAAAATAGGAAGTCCTGGACAATTTGTTTATTTAACAGAAGCAAAAAGAATCAACGCAAAAGCATGTTCCTGTGATTTAACAAAATTATATTCGTGCGCACAAAGTTTCTGTTTTTCAGCAGAATCAAATCAACTATCATCGTAGGTTATCCTATAGGTTCTACTTGGCACAAACACTAATTAAAAGACAAAACCACATCTGAACAGAGGCTAGATGGATTATTTATTCCTAAACAGAAGCAAAAACAAAAAACAAAAAATAAAATTGGGTTGCCTCCCAACAAGCGCTATCGTTTAACGCCCCTAGCTAGGCATAAAAGCAAGGATAGATCTAGGTATTGCCATCTTTGATTTTCAATTTCTTAGCGGAGTCATGCTCGAATCCGGGAGGTTCTTTCCGCTTCCCTTAATACTCGGAAATTTTTAGATCTAAAGAATCCAACCGCTTATTACAAAGAGTAATCAACATATTCATGCGGTGGAGATTCCCGCTAACACTTTTAAGAGGCTCAAGAGACTTTTGTAAAAAAATTGTTACTTCGCAAATCTTCTCAAACACTTGGGTTTCTTCCTGGGTAGGATAAGATCCTCCCTTTTGGGGTAGTGTTCCCACTATTCCCTCTATAATTTCTTGTGCAATACTAGGATCAATCTCAATGAAATTTCCCTTGGCGATGCAATCCAAGAGTTGTCTATGCGTCATATCTAACCCAACATAGAAATTACGAAGAAGAATTCTAAAGTTCACCTCTAGGGTGCACTTACGATAAGATTCCATCATCCTATACTAGGCATCTTTTAAGTTTTCTCCTTGCTTTTGCTTGAAGTGAAGAACTTCAAACTCGGGAGACATAGTAGCGGATAAGGAATTAGACATTACGACGGGCAAGCAAACTAGCACACGAGCAAACAGAAAGGCAAAGGGAAAAAGGCAAACGGGAAAGAGAGGAGGAGATGGGAAAGAGAGGGCGAATAAAACGGCAAGGGTGAAGTGGGGGAGAGGAAAACGAGAGGCAAATAATGTAATGCGAGAGATAGGGATTGTGATGGGTACTTGGTATTATTGACTTGCTTGCGTAAGCCTCCCCAGCAACGGCGCCAGAAATTCTTCTTGCTACATCTTGAGCACTGTGTTGGATTTCCCCACTGGGCCAGCTGGCGGCAATCCGGCTTGGCCGGTTGGTGAGCAGCCGGTCGTGCGGCTACTTATCTGATGAGTGACGGGTCGGGTTGGTCGACCTGGCGGCCTTTGACTTGGTGTATGAATCATAAAGGAGCTTTGGCCTGTTGTGCTTGCGCTCCGACTGCCAAAGCTGGATCTGCGGTTTTAGGGCGAAGTGGGGGACCGCGGCGTCCCAACTTTTTCAGGAATCACCAAGTAAGGCGGAGGGGGTGGTGACCGAGCCGGCCTGCCCCCGAGCCCCTGGGTCGAGCGAGTCGAGCTGGCGGCTGCTACCTCTTGAGCACTGCGTTGGATTTCCCCGGAGATGAGAGGATGATGCAGAAAAGTAGCGTAAGTATTCCCCTCAGTTTTTGAGAATCAAGGTATCAATCCAGTAGGAGACCACGCACAAGTCCCTCGTACCTACACAAAACGATAGCTACTCGCAACCAACGCGATTAGGGGTTGTCAATACCTTCACGGTCATTTACGAGGGTGAGATCTGATAGAGATGATAAATAATATTTTTGGTATTTTTGATAGATAGATGCACAGTGAAAAGTAAAAGGAAAAGTAAAAACAAAGCAAGTAATAAAGCGATAGAGATTGATATGATGAGAATAGACTCGGGGGCCATAGGTTTCACTAGTGGCTTCTCTCAAGAGCATAAATATTCTACAGTGGGTGAACAAATTACTGTTGAGCAATTGACAGAATTGAGCATAGTTATGAACATATCTAGGCAATGATCATGTATATAGGCATCACGTCCAAGACAAGTAGATCAAAACGATTCTGCATCTACTACTATTACTCCACTCATCGACCGCTATCCAGCATGCATCTAGAGTATTAAGTTAAAAACAGAGTAACGCCTTAAGCAAGATGACATGATGTAGAGGGATAAATTCATGCACTATGATAAAAAAAACCATCTTGTTATCCTCGATGGCGACAATACAATGCATGCCTTGCAACCCTTTCTGTCACTGGGTAAGGACACCGCAAGATTGAACCCAAAGCTAAGCACTTCTCCCATTGCAAGAACTACCATTCTAGTTGGCCAAACCAAACGGATAATTCGAAGAGACTTGCAAAGATAACTCAATCATACATAAAAGAATTCAGAGAAGATTCAAATATTTTCCATACGTAATCTGGATCATAAACCCATAATTCATCGTTCTCAACAAACACACCGCAAAAAGAAGATTACATCAAATAGTTCTCCACAAGAGAGGGGGAGAACATTGTATTGAGATGCAAAAAGAGAGAAGAAGCCATCTAGCTACTAGCTATGGACTCGAAGGTCTGAAGTAAACTACTCACACTTCATCGGAGGGGCTATGGTGTTGATGTAGAAGCCCTCCGTGGTAGATGCCCCCTCCGATGGAGCTCCGCAACATGCCCCAAGATGGGATCTTGTGGATACAGAAAGGTTCGGCGGTGGAATTAGGTTTTTGGCTCCTCTTCTGATCTGTCGGGGATACGTAGGCATATATAGGAGGAAGGAGTACGTCGGTGGAGTAGCAGGGGGCCCACGAGGTAGGGGGGCGCACCCAGGGAGGGGCACACCCTCCACCCTCGTGACCGCCTCTTTTGTTCCTTGGAGCAGGGTCCAAGTCTCCTGGATCACGTTCGGTGAGAAAATCACGTTCCCGAAGGTTTCATTCCGTTTGGACTCCGTTTGATATTCCGTTTCTTCCAAATACTGAAATAGGCAAAAAACAACAATTCTGGGCTGGGCCTCCGGTTAATAGGTTAGTCCCAAAAATAATATAAAAGTGGAAAATAAAGCCCAATTTAGTCCAAAACAGTAGATAAAGTAGCATGGAGCAATTAAAAATTATAGATATGTTGGAGACGTATCAGCGGCCGGGTTCAGTGGTGAAGTGATGCAGATAAATATGGACACAATAAATTGGTCGGCAAAAGGTAGCCACCGAGTTGCATTCGGGAACCCCGTAGTTTCATGCGTTTATGAAAGGCGATGATACATAAACTCGTGCGGCTAACTGTAAAACGGGTGGAGGAGTTCCGCGTTCCACGGCCGGGTCGTTTCTTCGCCGGCGGTGTCCTTCTTGCGTTTCTTTGACTTGCGCGCGTCGATGAGGTAGTAGGCGTTGCGGGCGCGCAAGGCTCTGCTGACGATGAACGGGCCCTCCCATGGAGAGGACAACTTGTGCTGGCCTGCCTGCTCTTGGATGAGTCGGAGGACGAGGTCGCCTCTGCGGAATGCGAGAGGCTTGATCTTCTTGTTGTGGTAGTGCCTCAGGCCTTGCTGGTAGATAGCCGAACGGATAAGTTCCAGAAGGTGCGCTTCTTCAAGCAGGTCGACGCCGTCTTCGCGTGCCTCTCTTGCTTCAGCTTCGGTGTACATCGCGACGCGTGGCGAGTCGAACTCGACGTCGGTCGGGATGACAGCTTCGGATCCATAGACGAGGAAGAACGGGGTGAACCCGGTCGACCGATTCGGCATTGTGCGCAGACTCTAGAGTACTGCTGGCAACTTGTCAAGCCAGCTGCCGGGTGAGCGGATGAGTGGCTCGACGAGTCGCGGCTTGATGCCGGACAGAATGAGTTTGTTGGCCCGCTCGACCTGCCCGTTGGACTGCGGATGTGCCACAGAGGTCAGGTCGAGGCTGATGCCGGAGACGGAGCAGTATTGCTCGAGCGCGCCCTTGGCGAAGTTGGTGCTGTTGTCGGTGATGATGTTGTTCGGCATGCCATAGCGCACCGCTATGTCCTTGATGAACCGGACGGTTGTTGGCCCGTCCAATTTCTTGATAGGTCTTGCTTCGATCCACTTGGTAAACTTGTCCACTGCCACCAGTAAGTGTGTCATGCTGCCTCGAGCGGTTTTGAATGGTCCCACCATGTCGAGTCCCCAGACCGCGAAGGGCTAGACGATCGGTATGGTGCGGAGCACTGACGCCGGCTGGTGGCTGCGTTTGCTGAAGCGTTGGCACCTTTCGCATTTGAGAATGAGCGACTCGGCGTCTTCGAGGGCCGTGGGCCAATAGAAACCATGGCGGAACGCCTTGGCCACCAAGGATCATGATGTGGCGTGGTGCTCGCACTCACCCTGGTGAATGTCGAGGAGGATGTCGATGCCACGATCCTGCTCGACGCAGCGCTGGAGCACGCCGGTAGAGCTGCGTTTGATGAGCTCGTTGTTGATGATGCTGTAGGCGGATGCCCGGCGCTGAATTTGCCGAGCCTCGGTCTCGTCCATGGGGAGAACCCCATTCTCCAGAAACTTTGATATCGGGAGAGCCCAAGATGGAGCTGCGATCACTGCAAAGACGGCCACCAGGGTGGGTTCTGGGTCAGCAGCCCCCGAGCCGGGTTGAGCAGCCCCCGGTAGGGGATGGTGACGGCCGGGTCCGGGATGATGGTGGTCAGTTTGAGTTGAGTTGCCCCTGGGCCGGGTTCCATAGTCCCCGGGCCGGCTTGGGGTGCGGCCGGGTCGTCTGGTACGTGAATGGACTCGGAGTCCGGCGATGGCTTGACGAACGGCTTACGCAGGTGCTCGAGGGAGACGCCGGACGGGATGGCTTGTCCTGATGATGCGATCTTGGCGAGCGTGTCGGCTGCTTCATTCTCCGCACGTGGGACGTGGAGGAACTCGCAGCCCTTGAAGGATCCGGACAGCTTCTGGACGAGGAAGCGGTAGCTTGCCATGTTGGATTCGCGGGCGTCCCATTCGCCGGAACACTGCTACACCACCAGGTCCGAGTCGCTGTAGCACAGGATGCACCGGATGCCGAGTTCCTTAGCAAGCAAGAGGTCGTGCACAAGGGCTTCATGCTCGGCGACGTTGTTGGAGGCGGTGAAGTGGATCTGGAGCGCGTAGCAGAGCCGGCCGCCCTTCGAAGATGATAGTACGATGCCGTCCCCTAAGCCGAGTCGCATCTTGGACCCGTCAAAGTGCATGCGCCAATGCGTCGAGTCGGGAGGCGGCGACAAGTACTGGGTCTCGGTCCAGTCGATGAGGAAATCGGCTAGGGCCTGAGACTTGATCGTCGTGTGGGGCTCGTAGAGGATGGTGTGGCCGGCTAGTTGGATCGCCCACTTGGTGACCCGGCCAGAGGCGTCCCAGCACCCGATGATTTCTCCGATAGGCATCGTGCTGACGACGGTGACGATGTGCTCTTGGAAGTACTGCTTCAGCTTCTTGGCGGTGAGGTACACGCCGTAACACATCTTCTGGTAATGCAGGTAGTTCTGCTTGGAAATGGAGAGCACCTTGCTCAGTTAGTAGACTGGCCGCTGGATGGCTTGGATCTTGCCCTTCTCTGGTCGCTCGACCACCAGCACCGTGCTGACCGCCCGCGAGGTCGCGGCTATGTAGAGCAACAGCGGCTCCTTGTCGGTCGGCGCGGCCAGGACTGGTGCAGTGGAGAGCATGCGCTTGAGGTCTTGGAAGGCCTCATCTGCCTTGCCGTTCCACTCGAACGGGCTTGTCTTCTTCATCAGCTGGTATAGGGGGAGCACCCTCTCGCCCAGCCGGCTTGCACATGCGCTCGATGGCCTTGATCTTCTCCGGGTTCGCCTCAATGCCGCGTTCCGAGACAAGGAAGCCGAGCAGCTTTCTGGGCGGGACGCCGAAAACGCACTTTTCCGGGTTGAGCTTGACCTTGTATTCACGGAGGTTGGCAAATGTTTCCTTCAAATTGTCGAGGAGTGTCAGGTGCTGCTTGGTCTTCACCACGATGTCGTCTACGTACACGTGAATGTTGCGGCCGAGTTGCGGCAGCATGCATTTCTGCATGCAGCGTTGGAAGGTGGCGCCAGCGTTCTTCAATCCGAATGACATGGTGATGTAGCAGTACGCACCAAAGGGCGTGATGAAGGACGTCTTCAGGGCATCGGCCGGGTCCAGCTTGATCTGGTGGTAGCCGGAGTAAACATCTAGGAAGGACAGGAGCTCGCACCCGGCGGTCGAGTCGATGACTTGGTCAATCCACGGGAGAGCGAACGGATCCTTGGTACAGGCCTTGTTGAGGCAGGTGTAGATGATACACGTGCACCAGGTCTTGTTCTTCTTCAGGACGAGGACTGGGTTGGTCAGCCACTCGGGGTGAAACACTTCCATTATGAAGCCGGCCACCAAAAGCTTAGCGACCTCTTCACCAATGGTTCTTCTCTTCTCTTCGGAAAATCGTCGGAGGGGTTGTCGGACAGGCTTGGCGTCCTTGCGGACGTGAAGTTTGTGCTCGGCGTACTTCCTCGGGATACCCATCATGTCCTTGGGGGTCCATGCGAAGATATCTCGATTCTCGCGGAGGAAGTCGACGAGCTCGCCTTCCTATTTGCTGTCGAGGCGGGCGCCTACGACCACGTACTTGCTGCAACTTGGGTCTTCAGGGTTGAGCTTCACTTTGTTGGTCTCCTTGGAGGGCTTGAAGGCAGCCTCGTCAGCCGGGTCCGAGGTCAGGATCGACGCATCGGAGGCCTCGCCTGCCAGGGCGACGATCCGGTCGAGCTCGCGCCGCTCCTCAGCAATGACCAGCGACTCGGCTAGCTTGGCGCCGTCTCGGGCGCACTCTAGGGACTTGCGGTAGTCGCCGGTGATGGTAATGAGGCCCTTGGGAACTGGCATCTTCATATTTAGGTACGCGTAGTGTGGGAGAACTTGGTGAGCGCAGGCCGTCCCAACAAAGCATGATATGCGCTGGACAGGTCCACCACCTCGAACCAGATCGGTTCGCGCTGGAAGTGGTTGCTGTTGCTGAACAGGACATCGAGCTGGACCCGGCCAATGGCTGAGCAGGAAAGGCCGGGCACGATGCCGTGGAAGACTGTCCGGGTCGGCTCCAGATCCTTGGCCTTGAGGCCGAGCTTGGTCATCGTGTCGCGGTAGAGGATGTTGATGCTGCTGCCGCCGTTGATGAGGACTCGAGAGAACTTGCATGTGCGCCGCGCGACGATGGTGGGGTTGAGGACGAGGGCGTATCCACTTGGACTCGGCATGACCACCGGATGATCCTCACTGGTCCAGGTGATCGGGCGATCCGACCAGTGCATGAAATCCGGCTTGGCCGGAACGACGGTGTTCACCTCCTGCCGAAGAAGGTGCTCGCTGTGCTTGTCGTCGCCGAGGCTGGTGAAGATGACGTAGGCCGCGTTCTGGTCCAGGTAGGCGTCGTTCCGCATCGCGCCGCCGGCGGGAGGCGGCGGTGGAGGCGGAGGCGGCTGCCCTGCGCCTGGAGCTGGAGCCGGAGCCAGAGGAGGCGAAACGTCTCCCCTCATGATGCGCTTGGTGATGGCGCACTGTCGAACCATGTGCGTGGAGGGCCTTGCGCCGCTGTGGTGCTTGCATGGGGCGTCGAGCATTTCTTCGAAACTCATGGCGAGTTGCCATGCCATCTTGCCGGTCTGCCGGCGCTTCACTGCCGGGTCCGCCGTGGGCTCGACGGCCGCGACGAGCCAGTTTTCGTGACGCTGCGCCGGTTGGTCGGCCTTGCGCTTGTTGTTCTGGTGATGCTGCTGCCGGCTGCTTTCACCAGCCGGCTTTGGAGGTGGAACCGGCTTTGCTTTGCCGGCTTCGTCCAGCGCCACCTGGATCTTCATGGCGGAATCGGCATTGGCGTACTTGTCCGCCGTCACCATGAGCGCGGCCATGGTCGCCGGCTCGGCGCGCAAGAGTTTTTGGTTGAGGAGGGTGCCGTCTCGGCACCCGCTGACGAAGTACTGGATCGCCTGGACTTCATGGAAGCCTTCGCGGCTGTTTCGGAGCTCGGTCCAGCGTGCGAGGTACTCGCGACCCGTCTCCGTTGGCCCCTGCACGCACATGGCGAGTTGGCTAGGGCGATCGGGCCGCTTGTAGGTCCCCGTTAAGTTGCGGACAAAGGCCTCCTCGAAATCGACCCACGTGTTGATGCTGCCCATCGGCACACTGTTCAACCACGTGCGGGACGACCCCTGGAGCATGAGCGGTGCGTAGCGCACAGCTAGACGACGATTGGCACCGGTGATGCCAATGGTCGTGGTGTAGTCCGTGAGCCAGTCTTCTGGCTTCACGGTCCCATTGTATTTGGGGGTGTCGCGGGGGAGCACGAGCCCTTTCGGAAAGGGCTCCTCCCGGATGCATGGGCCGAAGCACGCCGTCCCGATGGCGCCGCTCTCCTCCACCTCAGGGGAGCGAGCAAACTGATCGAGGCGGTGGTGATGGAGTCATGTACCTAGGGTAGGGTCACAGACCTGATCTAAGTACCCCGCCCAAGGACACCCTTAGAAGAGATCACCATCCAGTCGACCTTCGAGGAACTCACTCGACTAACTTGAAGGACTCGACTACGAAGACTCACTCGACCACCAGAAGGTCAAGAAGCACTCTGAACTGCAGCGGTCTGTAATTAAGTAGACTTTATGATAGTTAAGACCCTTTATGTGGCCGACTTTATGTACCTTAAACCCTTCATTACGTGGGTGGGCTGGGTCCTGGCGCACTCTATATAAGCCACCCCCCTCCACAGGTAGAAGGGTTCGCACCCCTGTAACACATATACACGTAATCCACTCGACCGCCTCCGGGCTCCCAGACGTAGGGCTTTTACTTCCTCCGAGAAGGGCCTGAACTCGTACATCCCCTGTGTTTACAACTTCTCCATAGCTAGGACCTTGCCTCTCCTTACCTACCCCCACTCTACTGTCAGACCTAGAACCACGACAGTTGGCGCCCACCGTGGGGCACGGTGTTTTAGTGATTTTGTGGAGAAGTTGCAATTCTTCCGAGTACTTTCATCATGGTGGCTGTTGGAGTTTTGGTTGAGGGACACGAGGTCCGCCTCGGCGTTCTCACCTTCGTCGCCGACGGCTCCGCCTGGCTCCAGGAGGCTCCACTCGACGTCGATGCGCTCCCCGTCCGCGGGGCGATGCACTTTCGCGCCTGTGTCCGCGGCGTCCTGCTGAGGCAACCGTCGACCCCGTATCGGTCGACTCCCTTATCGACCACCCTCCCGGTCTCCCGCCAGCGCAAGCGCTCTGGACGGTCGAGGCTTCAGCGGTGGGTGAGACACGCGGTGGCTCGCCAGACGGCCACCACCCAAGTTGCGGCGATCGAGCACGACGAATCTCTCTACGGCCTGTTCGATCTGTCGACTGACTCCGTAGAGACTGCATCCGAATGCGATAGCAGTGATCCAGCGGCGGAAATCCTGATGGTCGACGGGCCTCGCAGTCCGCCTGGCTTTGCCCACGATGGTGGGGCAGGCGACGGAGACGACCCTGCACGAGGCCACGAAGAGTACCAGCCTGAGCCACTCGACTCTCTGCAAAGAGAGGAACTTCGCCGCAGGAATATGGATGCCCTGCATACTCCCATCGCAGGAGAAACCCCCGAGGCTCGTGTCTTGGAGGAGGCACGATTGGCCAATTTGGCCGAACGCGCTCGCTTGGAGAATCTTCAGCGAGCACTCGACGAGCGTGCGCGACAACGAGTTCCCGACGCCAATCGACGTCAACTCTTCCCACCGACTCAGGTATATCGAACCCCAATCTAGAATTTAGCAGCTGCGACCCGCATAGCAGAGTCCATCCAGCCCTCTCAGTCGGAAGCTGGCAGAGGCTTGATGCAAATCAGGGATTTGCTCCGGGCAGCAGGAGACCAGAATTCAGCCGTGTCGTAGTCGCGCAACAGAATTCACAGTCGATCTGTCGCTGCGAATACGGTTCAGTCGGCTCACAGTCCCAAATCGCCGCCGCGGCGAGAAGGGCGCGAGAACCGGTGGGACCAGTACGGAGACCGACACGACCGAGATGATAGGCGTCGAGTGCCCGCTTCCCCTCCGAGGGTAGGGTCTTACGCTCCTCGGCGGCAAGACGGCAGACGTCAGCTCAGTGTGGGGCGAAGATCTCCAGTCGACCTCAGAGAACCAGGCTTCGACGCGCGATCCATTATCGTGCAAGGCTTGGTCGACCGGAACAGAGCCCATCGGGATGGACCCGACAGAGATGCGCCCACAAGCAGTCGAGTGCATGTTACTGGTCCGGAGTGTTTCAGCAGAGCTATCAGAGCCGCGATGATCCCCCCCAATTTCAGGTTGGCAACAGGAGTCAGCAAGTTCACCGGTGAGTCTAAGCCTGAAACTTGGCTTGAGGATTACCGAGTGGCGGTTCAGATCGGGGGTGGGAACGACGAGGTGGCCATGAAACATTTACCCCTCATGTTGGAAGGTTCTACCAGAGCGTGGTTGAATCAGTTACCTCCTGGTAGCATTCACACTTGGAAAGATCTGTCCCGAGTGTTCGTCAGAACGTTTGAAGGAACTTGCAAGCAACCGGCTGGATTGACGGAGCTGCAAGTCTGTGTGCAGAAGACCAATGAGACTCTCAGGGAGTATATTCAGAGATGGATCACTTTGCACCATACTGTGGAGAATGTGTCTGATCATCAGGCAGTCTGCGCCTTCAAGGACGGCGTCAAGAACAGAGAACTGAGTCTGAAATTTGGTCGAACCGGAGACATGACCCTGAGTCGAATGATGGAGATTGCTACCAAGTACGCCAACGGTGAAGAAGAAGACCGACTCCAAAGCGGCAAGTACAAACCGAGTCAGTCGGAAAAAGGAAACACCAGTCGGAAACAGAAGCGGAAGGCTGAACAAGCAGCTCCTGGAGAGGCTCTGGCCGTGACTCAAGGAAAATTTAAAGGGAAACCAAAAGGATCCTAGAACCCTAAGAAGGTAAAGGATAAAGAAGGGAACGACGTGATGGATATGCCGTGTCACATCCACACGAAGAAAGACGAAGAGGGCAATATCATTTACCCAAAGCATACCACACGCCAATGTCGACTCCTGATCCAGCAGTTTCAGGGAAAACAGTCTAAAGACAAGGAAAAGGAGTCGGACAAGGCCGAGGACAAGGAGGACAGTGAGGAAGGATATCCGCATGTCAACTCCACTCTGATGATCTTTGCAGATGTGGAAAGCAAGAGTCAACTGAAAGTCATTAACCGTGAGGTGAACATGGTTGCCCCAGCAAAAGCAAGTTATCTGAGATGGTCCCAAACACCCATCACATTCGACCAATCTGATCACCCGACTCGTATTGCCACCCCTGGGAGGCAAGCTTTGGTGGTCGATCCAGTTGTCGAAGGCACTCGACTGACAAAAGTGCTGATGGACGGTGGTAGTGGGCTGAATCTGTTGTATGCAGACACACTGAAAGGAATGGGCATTCCGATGTCCCGACTGAGCACCAGCAACATGAGCTTTCATGGAGTCATACCAGGGAAGAAAGCTGAGTCACTCGGCCAAATAGCTCTGGACGTGGTGTTTGGTGATTCGAAACATTTCCGCAAAGAGAAGTTGACATTTGAGGTCGTGGATTTTCAGAGTGCGTATCATGCAATTTTGGGGAGACCAGCTTATGCACGGTTCATGGCTCGACCATGTTACGTGTACCTCAAACTGAAGATGTCCGGTCCCAAAGGAGTGATCACTGTCACTGGTGATCGGAAAAAGGCAGAAGAGTGCTTTCAGAAGGGCTCAAGGATTGCCGATTCCCAGGTGACAGCGGTCGAGTTTGAAGAATACAAGCAAAACGCAGATCCGAGTGATTTGCTGCGATCCAAGAAGCCCGCCTCAGAATCTGCATTTCAGTCGTCCGGTGAAACGAAGCCTGTTCACATTCACTCGACCGACCCCAATGCAGCCCCGACCCACATCTCCACAACACTCGACCCGAAATAGGAAGAAGCGCTCATCCAGTTCCTCCGTGAGAGCTGGGACATTTTTGCATGGAAGCCCGCTGACATGCCAGGTGTTCCCAGGAGACTGGCTGAGCATCGCCTAAGAGTCGACTCATCAGCAAAACCAGTCAAAGAGCATCTTCGGCGGTCCGCCATCCAGAAGAGAAAAGCCATTGGTGAGGAAGTGGCTTGACTGTTGGCGGCAGAATTTATCCGAGAGATATACCACTCCGAGTGGCTCGCCAATGTCGTCATGGTTCCTAAGAAGGACAAATCGCTCCGAATGTGCATTGATTTCAAGCACATCAACCGGGCCTGCCCGAAAGATCATTTTCCTCTCCCTCGCATAGATCAAATTGTTGACTCGACCGCGGGATGCGAGAGATTGTCTTTTCTGGACGCTTATTCCGGGTACCACCAGATCCGTCTGTACGGGCCCGATGAGATAAAAACAGCTTTCATCACTCCATTCGGGTGCTTCTGCTATATCACCATGCCATTCGGCCTCAAGAATGCCGGAGCCACATTTATGCGAATGATTCAGAAGTGTCTGCTCACTCAAATCAGTCAGAATGTGGAAGCGTATATGGATGATATCGTCGTCAAGTCACGAAAAGGTTCCGACCTGCTCGCTGACCTCGCCGAAACGTTTGCCAACCTCAGAAGGTATGATATCAAGCTCAATCCATCAAAGTGCACATTCGGAGTTCCTGGTGGCAAGTTACTCGGTTTCCTCGTTTCCGAACGAGGAATCGACGCTAATACAGAAAAGATCGGTGCTATACTCCGAATGAAACGCCCCGTGCGAGTGCACGATGTCCAGAAGCTTACTGGATGCTTGGCCGCATTAAGTCGATTCATCTCACGACTCGGTGAAAAGGCATTACCTCTTTACCGACTGATGAAGAAGGCAAACAAGTTCAAGTGGACTCCAGAAGCTGATGCAGCGTTTGCCGAGCTAAAAGCTCCGCTTTCCACCCAGCCGGTGCTTACTGCTCCAATCAGCAAAGAGCCTCTGTTGCTTTATATCGCAGCCACAGGACAAGTCGTCAGTACAGTGCTTACGGTCGAGCGGGAAGAAGAAGGAAAAGCCTTCAAAGTTCAACGCCCAGTGTATTATTTGTCTGAAGTCTTGTCTCCATCCAAGCAGAGATACCCTCATTATCAGAAGCTTGTGTATGGAATATACATGACCACGAAGAAGGTTTCTCATTATTTCTCTGATCATTCCATCACAGTCGTCAGCGACGCTCCACTATCAGAGATTTTGCACAACAGAGATGCAACTGGTCGAGTGGCGAAATGGGCGATTGAACTTCTTCCCCTTGATATCAAGTTTGAGGCAAAGAAAGCCATTAAGTCCCAGGCAATAGCGGATTTCCTCGCCGAGTGGATTGAACAACAGCAGCCGACTGAAGTTCACTCGGAGCATTGGACCATGTTCTTTGATGGCTCTAAAATGCTGAATGGTTCCGGTGCTGGGGTGGTCTTGGTTTCCCCCAGAGGAGATAAGCTTAGATATGTGCTCCAGATTCACTTTGATTCCTCCAACAACGAGGCAGAGTATGAGGCCCTCTTATATGGATTGTGCATGGCCATTTCACTCGGCGTCCGTCGCCTGATGGTCTATGGAGATTCAGATTTAGTGGTCAACCAAGTGATGAAGGAGTGGGACGTAAGAAGCCCAGCCATGACTGGATACTGCAATGCAGTGAGGAAGCTGGAAAAGAAGTTTGAAGGGTTAGAGCTCCATCACATACCCCGACTGAAAAATCAGGCAGCAGATGATCTGGCAAAGATAGGTTCCAAGAGAGAAGCCATTCCGAGTGGTGTATTCTTGGAGCATATACACACTCCGTCAGTCAAAGAAGATCCTTTTACCGAAGAAGTCCCACAGCCCAAGAGTGCCACTGATCCGACTGAGGTTGAGGTCCCAGCGGTGGTCGATTTGATCATGGAGGTCTTAGTGGTCATTCCCGACTGGACAGTTCCATACATCGCATATATCCTAAGAAAAGAGCTCCCAGAAGATGAGAAAGAGGCTCGACAGATCGTTCGTCGATCCAAGGCCTTTACCGTAATCAAAGGACAGTTATACAGAGAAAGCACAACTGGAGTTGGTCAGAAGTGCATAACGCCAGAAGAAGGTCGAATCATCCTTAATGATATCCACTCGGGGACCTGTGGTCATCATGCGTCTTCTCGGACCATTGTGGCCAAAGCATACCGAGCCAGGTTTTATTGGCCAAAGGCGAATGAGATGGCAAAGGAAATAGTGGACAAGTGCGAAGGATGTCAGTTCTACTCGAATATGTCACACAAGCCTGCATCAGCTCTGAAGACCATTCCACTTGTCTGGCCCTTCGCAGTATGGGGGTTGGACATGGTTGGTCCTTTGAGAACGGGTCGAAGTGGCTTCACGCATGTTATGGTAGCAGTCGACAAGTTCACCAAGTGGATTGAGGCTAAACCAATCAAGAACCTTGACGCCAGGACTGTTGTTAGCTTCATCAGGGAACTGATATTCAGATATGGAGTGCCGCACAGCATCATCACGGATAATGGGTCGAACTTTGACTCGGAGGAATTCAGAGATTTCTGCAACTCTCAAGGAACGCGAGTCGACTACGCTTCAGTCGCCCACCCGCAGTCGAATGGGCAAGAAGAGCGAGCCAATGGCCTGATTCTCAAGGGATTGAAGCCCCGGCTGATGCGTGATCTCAAGCATGCGGCTGGAGCGTGGGTCGACGAACTTCCCTCGGTGCTTTGGGGGCTGCGGACCAGACCTAATCGGTCGACCGGAAGAACTCCATTCTTCTTGGTCTACGGAGCTGAAGCAGTCTTGCCGAGTGATCTCCTCCACAATG
Source organism: Triticum timopheevii (assembly GCA_963921465.1). NCBI lineage: Eukaryota > Viridiplantae > Streptophyta > Magnoliopsida > Poales > Poaceae > Triticum > Triticum timopheevii. The sequence continues at coordinate 574,503,525 of OY997270.1, forward strand.
CTCCTCGAATTGAACTCTACAACGAAGCAGAAGCTGAACAAGCACGGCAAGACGCAGTCGACCTTTTAGAGGAAGAAAGGGAGATGGCCGTGATCCGATCGACCATCTACCAACAAGACTTGCGTCGTTTCCACGCCAGAAATGTGAAGGGTCGAGCCTTCCAGGAAGGGGACTTAGTTCTCCGAGTGGATCAGAAGAAACAACACAAGCTTGCACTTTCTTGGGAAGGACCCTTCATCGTCACCAAAGTTCTCCACAACGGGGCATACCGTCTTTACAACGTCGAGCATAATATCGACGAGCCCCGAGCTTGGAACGCGGAGCTGCTCCGCCCATTTTACACTTAAGTCTATCACTCGGATGAGTTGTAATAAAATACTTCCGCAGTTCATGGGTTTCAAAATAATAGTGTCATAATTCCTCCATAATTTTTGTCACTTTTTATTTTCCCCCCAGTGGGTGACTTAGCCGCGAATCCGTTTCGCCTAAGTTTGTAAAGATTCCTACCGAGTGGTGAGCCAGACTCCCACTCGGGGACTTAGCCGCGAATCCGTTTCGCCTAAGTTCGTAAAAACCCTTACCGAGTGGTGAGCCAGACTCCCACTCGGGGACTTAGCCGCGAATCCGTTTCGCCTAAGTTCGTAAAAAACCCTTACCGAGTGGTGAGCCAGACTTCTACTCGGGGGCTTAGCTGCGAATCCGTTTCGCCTAAGATTAAATAAAATCCTACCGAGTGGTAAGCCAGACTTCCACTCGGAGGCTTAGCTGCAGTCCAAAGTACTCGCCTAAGTTATTTAAAATCCTACCGAGTGAAGGGCAAAACCCTCAGTCGGGGGCTTAGCTGCAGTCCAAAGTACTCGCCTAAGTTATTAAAAATCCTACCGAGTGGAAAGCCAGACTCCCACTCGGAAGGCTTAGCTGTAGTTTAAATACTCGCCTAAGTACAATGTGCTCCCGCAAGGAGGATGAGGTGCAGGTTGACTGCGACCCTCTCCTCTGAGCTACGCCACAAATACAGCGTACGCTCGAAAAGAAGACGAGGTGCAGGTCGACTGCGACCCTCTCTTCTGAGCTACGCCCTAAGTACAATTTGCGCCCGTAAGGAGGACGAGGTGCAGGTCGACTGTTACCCACTCCTCGGAGCTTCGTCACAAGTACAACATGAAAATCCTACCGAGTGAAGGGCAGAACCCTCACTCGGGGGCTTAGCTGCAGCCCAGTGCTCGACTAAGATATGAAAATCCTACCGAGTGAAGGGCAAAACCCTCACTCGGGGGCTTAGCTGCAGCCCAGTGCTCGCCTAAGATATGAAAATCCTACCGAGTGAAGGGCAAAACCCTCACTCGGAGGCTTAGCTGCAGTCCAGTGCTCGCCTAAGATATGAAAATCCTACCGAGTGAAGGGCAAAACCCTCACTCGGGGGCTTAGCTGCAGCCCAGTGCTCACCTAAGATATGAAAATCCTACCGAGTGAAGGGCAAAACCCTCACTCGGAGGCTTAGCTGCAGCCCAGTGCTCGCCTAAGATATGAAAATCCTACCGAGTGAAGGGCAAAACCCTCACTCGGGGGCTTAGCTGCAGCCCAGTGCTCGCCTAAGATATGAAAATCCTACCGAGTGAAGGGCAAAACCCTCACTCGGAGGCTTAGCTGCAGCCCAGTGCTCGCCTAAGATATGAAAATCCTACCGAGTGAAGGGCAAAACCCTCACTCGGGGGCTTAGCTGCAGCCCAGTGCTCGCCTAAGATATGAAAATCCTACCGAGTGAAGGGCAAAACCCTCACTCGGGGGCTTAGCTGCAGCCCAGTGCTCGCCTAAGATATGAAAATCCTACCGAGTGAAGGGCAAAACCCTCACTCGGGGGCTTAGCTGCAACCCAGTACTCGCCTAAGACATCAAATCCTACCGAGGGAAGAGCAAGCCTCACACTCGGGGAACTTAGCTGCAGCCCAGCGCTCGCCTAAGTGGGTTAAGGAATAAGTTGACTGCAGTGAGCGTCTCACTTCGAACCTGCAAAAAGACATTTCGAGCCAAAAACAATCATATTCGGACATCAAATCCAAGTTCGGATCGGTACCTAAAGGAACCGAAAGTGCTTAGGCGCTAAGCCTGTTAAGGTTTATCGGTTACAACTCCACTCGGCATACCGAGGCAAATTTCAAGTGTCAAGCTTAAAAGAAGTTTTTACCCCTCCTGTGGAGGGCTGGAAGGAGCGACGAACTCATCAAGATCAATTCCATCTGCGATCCGAGTGGCAGCAGCAATGAAGGTTTCCATGAAGGACCTGAAGTCGTGTTTCTTGGTGTTGGCCACTCGGAGAGCCGCCAGCTTGTCTTCTCGCGCATCTTTGCAGTGGACTCGGGCCAGACACAAAGCAACGTCTGCACCGCACCGAGCCGACGACTTCTTCCACTCCTGCACTCGACCAGGGACCGTGTTCAGGCGAGCCATCAGTGACTCAAGGTCGTTTTGGAATGTCTCCCTAGGCCAGAGTGATGAGTCGATGCGAGATGTGACGACCTTCAGCTTTGCAAGATAGTCCACGACAGCTGCAACACGGGACTCCAGTCGGAAAACATTCATGGCAACTTCATCGTTCACCGGAGAATTGATGGGGTCAAGGTTTGGTTCCAGCCGGTTAGTCTCTTCTTCAAAGTTTTGACAAAATTCTGCAAGGGCAATCACCGAGTCAAGGCAACGGTCGAATGGAAAAATCACAGTTGAAAATGATTGTTGAGAGCAAAGAGTTACCTTCAAGCATAAGGAACAGCTTCTTGGCAGGACCACTCAGGAAGGCCTCCAGATCATTTTTCTTCCCAGTCAACTGGCTGACTTGGTCGGTCAGTGCAGCTTTGTCAGTTTTCAGTCGACTGACTTCCTCGTTGGCGATCCCAAGAGCAGTTTTCATATTGGTGTTTTCTTGTTCAAGCTTGGCGACTGAAGCTAATTTTTCGTCAGCAAGCTTGATCTTATCAGCTAGTTCAAGGTCTCTCTTCTGTTGGGCCTCCCTCACCTTACCTGCAAAGTACAACAAGATCAGGTTCTGAAACAAATGAAGGGAAAAAGCAATCGTCGAGGCCTCACCAAACATACCTTCGGTCTCCTCCTTTGCCTTCGTCAGATTCTCCTGAACCCGCTTCAAATCCAGCTCGAGCTGAGTGTGCTTGTTTTCCAGCTCGGTGTAGCGAGCCGCAAGGTCACAGGATTTCTGCGAAGAACCAATCGACTAAATGTCAAACAAAATTCACTTCCGAGTGGAAAAGGAAAAATCATGCGTTTCTAAGACTACAGCCGAATACAAGCATTCGACCGTAGTCTCGGGGACTACACCCAGTGGGTGCACTCAGCGTGCCCCCACTAATCTTATTGAAGACAGAGTCGATCAGTCGACCTCAAAAAAAGGGAGATGTGTTCTTTCAGACTGCAATCGACTGCAAGCAGTCGACCACAGTCTCGGGGACTACACCCAGTGGGTGCACTCAGCGTGCCCCCACTAATCCTATTGAACAACAGAGTCGATCCATTCGCCTCAGTCGAATGACAGAAAGACTAAACTTATAAAGCCTAAGGCCGACTGCTAGCAGTCGACCTTAGCCTTGGGGACTACACCCAGCGGGTGCACTCAGCGTGCCCCCGCTAACACGGAGTTTGAATCGACGCACCCAGTGGGTGACTGCTATGAATTTCAGAACGAAATTTTTTTGATAGCATATCCTAACAGAACAAGCGGTGGTCGACTGACCTGAACATTACTTTGAAGGGCAGAACTGGCATCATAAGCTGCTTGGCTCGCATCCCGGATGGTCTTCACCTGCTCCATCATGATCCCTGCCTGGCGTATCGCCTCCTTCGCGGCCCCAGCTTGGTCCTCTGGGACGTGGTACGTCGTGAAGAGGGAGGGCTGTGCGGCACTCGACGAAGGAGGGAGAGCACTCGTCAGTGGATCTGCCAAGGACACAGTGTGTCGAGTGGTGTTCTCCTCCTCCGCGACCAGAGTCTCGGGCGCCGTCACATCCTGGAGCACCCTGCCAGCAGACGCTTTCCTGCTCCGTCTGTGCTTCAGCGGTTCCTCATCTTCATCATCATCAGGAAGAGTGATAACAACGTTGGATGGAGCTACAGAAAAGAATCAGAATTAGAGATCACGAGTCAGTCGACTAAAAACGGAATTAAGAGTGTAGTACCAAGGTTTGAGGTTGCTGCATCCTCCATCTCATGGTCATCAGCCCCGGCTGAGGTCTCAGAAGTGGCAGCACTGCAATCACGAAGATTTAGTCGACCGGCTCAAACGTCAACCAGAGATAAAGCTTGCACAGAACAGGAGGATTCAAGCAGCAATGATTACCCTGATATGGTGGGGATGGACACCTTCATCTTCGGCAGGAGTTTGGTCGGCTTTGACGGGGCCGCCCTGGGCTGCTTCGACGCCCTCTCTGTCGGCACCGGAGAAGTGGTCCGAGGGCGCTTGGTCGACTGCGCCACAGTCGCAACTCCCTTGCCACGCTCAGTCGCAGGGTCATGGACAAGCTTCGACCGCCTTTCCGAGCGCGGTGGTGCGACCTCCTCCTCCTCTTCTTCTTCGTCCTCCTCATCATTGTCGTCATCGTCGTCATCATCCTCAGCGACATCCGAGTCCCACTCCTCCTGGATTTCGCCCCCGCTCGCCTCTCCCTCCTCAGTCGGAGCCTGTGCCCCATTGGGAATCGAGTACAGCTCGGTGAGGGCCTGATAGACATCAAGACAAAAGTCAGTCGACCGATTGGTAGAGAAAACAGAAATAAATATGGCAAGAGTACAATGGGAAGTGGAGCAGACGTACCTTATTTGGAACACTGAGGTGGTCGAGTGGAGGAATCCTTCTGGCTCCACGGGGGTTGTCCTTGTTCCCAGTAACAGCGGCCATCCACCTTTCCAGAGTGGCATCGTCGACTGCTTCTGGATTGATCCGAGTCTCGTCTTCAGTCCCGCGGTACAACCACATGCAATGGCTCCGGAACTGAAGAGGCTGGATACGACGCCTAAGGAACACCTCCAGGAGATCCATACTCGTCACTCCCTCCCGAACCAATTGAACTACGCGCTCCATCAACATCTTCACGTCAGCTTTCTCCTCCGGAATCACCTTCAGAGAGGAGGGCTTGTTCACTCGGTCCATAGTGAACCGAGGGAGTCCACTCGACTTCCCCGGTGTCGGCTGATCCTGGCAGTAGAACCAGGTCGACTGCCAGCCTCTGACTGACTCGGGAAACGTCATGGCTGGGAAAGTGCTCTTGTTCCTCACCTGGATCCCCAAACCTCCACACATTTGGACAACTTGAGTTCTCTCATCGCCTGGGCTTGCCTTCTTCACGGCTTGAGAGCGGCACGTGAATATATGCTTGAATAATCCCCAATGCGGTCGACAACCCAGAAAATTCTCGCACATGGACACGAACGCGGCGAGATAGGCGATGGAGTTCGGGGTGAAGTGGTGGAGTTGCGCTCCAAAGAAGTTCAAGAAACCACGAAAGAAAACACTCGGTGGCAAAGAAAACCCGCGGTCGACATGGGTGGCCATAAGCACGCACTCTCCCTCTGCCGGCTGGGGCTGCCACTCCCTCCCCGGAAGCCTCGCGGCTCCATGGGGGATCAGCCCGTCGTTGGCCATGTTGAGAAGATCCCCTTCCGTGATGGTCGACTGGATCCAATCTCCCTAGACCCAGCCTTTCGGCAGGCGAGATCTAGACGAGGACCCGCCGCGGCTGGTGGATCTCCCCTTCGCCTTCTCCGTCGCCGACGCCTTCTTCGCGCGTTCCAGCGCCGCCGTCTTATCCTTGACCATGGCTGTCGGCGAGATGCCCGAGGAGAAGTTGTGCGGAGGCGAGAGCGAGCGTGTTGGGCGGAGACAAAGGAAGCAGAGAGAGAGAGAATGCTGAGGCACTGTTTAAAAAAAAACCCTCGCCGGACGCATTTATGAGACCCTTTCCGAGTGGATGACAGGTGGGCCCGGTCGGTCTAATCATATCCCGAAACAGCTGCGCGGGCGTGATACGTGGCGAAGAACGCGGCGCGGGGATCGAGGCATCTATGCCCTATCCCGTCCGAACGCCGCGGTCCGCCCCGCTTCGCGCGCTTCCCCAAATTTCATATCCCGCGGAATCCGCAAACGACAGATCGGTCCATCGAACGCGGGATTTCCTGTGATCCGTCACTCAGAAAATGGCGAAGTCCAAAAGGTCACTCGACGAAAGAAAAGAATGGATCGAGTCGACTGAAGAAAAGTTACTCACTATCAACAAGGAGATCTTTACAACGCACGGCTAGTGTGCGAAAGCCAATCAGAAACAGCATCAACTCCTTCATCACTCAAGCCTCAATCCATTCGGGGGCTAATGATGGAGTCATGTACCTAGGGTAGGGTCACAGACCTGATCTAAGTACCCCGCCCAAGGACACCCTTAGAAGAGATCACCGTCCAGTCGACCTTCGAGGAACTCACTCGACTAACTTGATGGACTCGACTACGAAGACTCACTCGACCACCAGAAGGTCAAGAAGCACTCTGAACTGCAACGGTCTATAATTAAGTAGACTTTATGATAGTTAAGACCCTTTATGTGGGGCGTTACCAGTAACGCCCCCGACTTTATGTACCTTAAACCCTTCATTACGTGGGTGGGCTGGGTCCTGGCGCACTCTATATAAGCCACCCCCCTCCACGGGTAGAAGGGTTCGCACCCCTGTAACACATATACACGTAATCCACTCGACCGCCTCCGGGCTCCGAGAGGTAGGGCTTTTACTTCCTCCGAGAAGGGCCTGAACTCGTACATCCCCTGTGTTTACAACTTCTCCATAGCTAGGACCTTGCCTCTCCTTACCTACCCCCCACTCTACTGTTAGACCTAGAACCACGACAGGTGGCGCGCGTCAGCATTGTCGATGGCGCGCGGGCCGAGTCGACTGGCGGCCAGGCCCCGAGGGGCCGGGCCGATTGGAGCCAGATGCCGGCCAAGCTTGCCGGGTCCGTGCTGGGTCTCTGGGGCGGGTTCGTTGCCCAAAGCGTCGGCGGCGGTGGCGGCTGAGTTGCATCGAGTCCGGTCTCGGTTGGAGTGCCCCTCGCCGGGTGGCGAGGAAGCCGTGTGCAGAAGTTCGCTGGGTCCGCCAAGGCGGGCGGAGCCGGATCCCGCCGGCTTGGCGAGATGGTTGAAGTGATCCTGCTGGGTGTTGGCGGCGTGGAGGTGCTCGCGCATCCGCCCGATGCGCTCCTTGAGCTCCTCGCCCGCGAGTTGGTCGAGGCCGACCGCGCATGCCTCCGCAGCGTGCATGTTCTTCACTGGGGTTTCGTAGACGGTCCGGACGGCGCCGAAGGCTCGGCCGATCACTCCTCCCCGGGCACGCGCGTTGGTGACCCGGCTTGGCTCGGCCGTGGCGGGCGTAACTCCGTGAGCAGCGTCGTGCTCCATCTGAGCGGCCTCCAGGCGGCGCCTGGTGGCGGCCAGTGTCTCGGACAGGTCCAGCATCTGCTAGCGCCATCCTCGAGCTGGGTTCGGACTTCAGCGACGTTGGTGGCGTTGACGTTGGTGCCGATGGGGATGCGGAGGCTCTGCATCACAGCGCGCAACGGGTCGGACGGCTCGGTCCGTTCCGCGGTGGCCCTGGCCTCCGCGGCCTTCCTCGTTTTGCTTGACGAGGAAGAGGCGCCATCGCCCGTGGCATAAACCTCCACGTGGACGTCCATCCCCCCGACGGCAATGCCGCCACCGAGGGAAAGGGGAGAGTCAGAGTAGCTGAGGACCTCGCTGGGGTACTCGTCGGTCGCGAACGCATCGGAGATGCGGAGCGCGGCGAAGGAGGTGGCGAGCGTGCCGACGACGTTGTCCGCCAGCGCGACGGACTCATCGATGTAGGAGAAGGGCCCCGTCTGAAGCATGCTCCCGGCCAGCTCCTCGAGCTGCCCCACGGTGGGCGCCAACTGTCGTGGTGGGCGCACGGCAGATGCCAAGGGATGGCTAAAGAGAGGAGAAGGCTCGAGGGCGCTGGTTGGCTCCAGAGGCGAGGTTGGCATGCGCGGGCGTGGGACTCCGGACATACCTAGGTTCGGGGCTCTCCGGAGAGATAACACCCCTAGTCCTGCCGAGTTTGGTTGGATGATCGATAGTACAATGTTGCTCCTGGAGCTATATGGAGGAGGAAGGAAGCTGGCCAAGGCTTGGGCTGCTCCTTCTCCCCGGTGTTGCTATCTGGTGGCTAGTCCTATGCTTACTTGCTTCTCTCTCGTATGTGTCTCTTGCTTGCCTTTGTAATGGTGCGATGCCTAGATGATGATCCGCTATCTGATCGTATGCCCCTGTGGGCGTGGATTCCTGGGGGGTTTTATAGATCAACCCACCCAGGGTTACCATGGTAATATGCCAAGTCGGTGGGTCCGTATAGTCGGTGCCCGGGACTCTGAGCTGGGTCCCGCTTGCGGGCTTGTGGTTCGCTGGGTTCCCCTTGGTGTGGGCCCCGCATGCCTAGGGGAACTGTGCACCGTCTTGTCGATCGTGAGGGTGTGGCCGAGTCGAGTCGTGTACAGTGCTCTCCGTCAGGCCGCCGCTTGCTGTCGTCACGCGGTGAGGGCGGGAGCACTGTAGCCATGCCAGCCTTGGTCAGCGGGTAGGTGAGGGGCACTGTTGCCGCGCCCCGTCTGACCACATGCATGGTGGAAACATTGTTGCCTTGGTCATCGGTGGTTCGGGTCTCGTCCCATCGTACGGCTTGGATGGGACGGGAGCTGACCCGTGGCTGTGTTGCCGTGGATGCCACGGGTGGTGCCGGGTCGAGTTGCCTTGCGCCAGTTGCTGTGGCCGGGTTTACGTACCTTACCGCGTCAAAGAGTTTGGCCGTGTGGTGGGCCTTGCCGGGTCGAGTGACCCGGCCAAGCGCGTGCCGGCTTGCGGGGCGATGCGGGCCCCGCTGTTTTTTGAAGAGGATCCGGGTTCCGTTGCCTGCCCGGGGTTCATCCCCTCAACAAACGTTGTCATTTAAATCTCCAATGCAAATTGTTTCATGATCGAATCGTGTCCAAAAATTGTGATTGCTTGATTACCCTTGCGCATCATAAAGAGCTTAGTCTTCTTTTGGGGTATGAAGAAATGAAACGTATAACTGAGGGTATTCCAAAATTTAATCTTGATAGATTTCTTGATTTTGATCTAGAGAAGATTTATATGTATTGTGCGGTGAATTGCATTGAAAATCCTTATATTGCCAATTACTTAAAGAAAATAAAGCAAATAGAAGATGATGAGAATACTAATGAAAGGGAAGAGACTTCCCAATATCCTCCTATTATTTCTTATGATGAATCGGGTAACAAGGAGGAGCTTTCTATTCAACCAATCTCATCTATAAGGAGCTCAAAGAAGAAGGTTGAACCTACACATAATGTGAAAAAGGAAAAGAAGGAGCAACAAAGGTAAAAAGGTATCTCTCTTGAATGATGTTGCTCCTACTACTCATTGTGATGATGATAATTGCTATACTATTGGTGTTATCCATACTATTAATGATGAGAGTGATTATGCTTATGATATGAAAAGGACCAAGCTTGGGGAAGCTATGTTTGATGAGGATGACATATTTCAGAATATATTTGCTGAAATTAATGTTTGTCCCAAGCTTGGGGATGCTACGTTTAATTAAGATGATATTTTTTGCCTCCCAAGTTTTGATATGCAAAGTTGTTATGATGATAGCATGCCTCTTACCTATGATGATTATATTGTGAAAGTGGGTTTGGAAGAGTGTCAACTTTAGGAAGTAGTGATCCCACTATTTTGTAGGATGTTGAATCTTATTGTGATGAATATGAAAGTGGATTTGGAAGAGTGTCAACTCTATTTAGTGATGATTCCACTATCTTGGAAGAGGTTTCAATCGATTATGATGAGAACGAAGTTGCTACTTATGATGATTATTGTGATGAAACTTATGCTATAAAAAGTAGTGATGATAAAACTTGTCATGATTATGATTACCCTTTTTCTGAACATTACTCTTTTAATGTGGAAACAATTGTTCAAGTCTCTTATGATACTCCCACTATTCCGAATGAGAAGAATTTTGCTTATGTGGAGAGTAGTAAATTTTCTATGCTTATAGATCATGAAAAGAATGCTTTAGGTGCTGGTTATATTGTTGAATTCATTCATGATGCTACTTAAAATTATTATGAGGGAGGAATATATGCTTGTAGGAATTGCAATAATGTCAAGTTTCCTCTCTATGTGTTGAAAGTCTTGAAGCTATGCTTGTTTTACCTTCCTATGCTAGTTGATTATTGTTCCCATAAGTTGTTTGCTCACAAAATCCCTATGCATAGGAAGTGGGTTAGGCTTAAATGTGCTAGTCATATGCTTCATGATGCTCCCATTGTGTTTCAATTCTTATCTTTTATGTGTGAGCATCATTGTCATCATCATGCCTAGCTAGAAAGGCATTAAAGAAAAGCTCTTGTTGGGAGACAACCCAATATTTACCCTTACTTTTTTTGTGTGTTCACATGATTATGCTACTGTAGTAATCATTTTTTATAGCTTTTGTTCCAATAAAGTGCCAAGTAAGACCTTTAGGATAGCTTACGGTGATAGTTGTATTGATCCTGCTGAGAATAAAAAACTTTTGCATACAGTAAATTAGTTTTTTTAATTCACAGAAACGTGATTCTGATCTAATTCTTATTTCTATGGATTGGTACAAAAATTGCTTAGGACTTCCTAATTTAGTAGGATTTGTGGAGTTCCAGAAGTATACGTTTGATACAGATTACTAGAGACTGTTCTGTTTTTGACAGATTCTGTTTTCCATGTGTTGTTTGCTTATTTTGATGAATCTATGAGTGGTATCGGAGGGTATGAACCATAGAGAAGTTGGAATACAGTAGATATTACACCTATATGAATTTAGAATGAGTTCATTACAGTACCTAAGTGGTGGTTTTATTTTCTTATACTAACGGAGCTTACGAGTTTTCTGTTGAGTTTTGTGTTGTGGAGTTTTCAAGTTTTGGGTAAAGATTCGATGGACTATGGAATAAGGAGTGGAAAGAGCCTAAGATTGGGGATGCCCAAGGCACCCGAAGGTAATATTCAAGGACAACCAAGAGCCTAAGCTTGGGATGTCCCGGATGGCATCCCCTCTTTCGTCTTCATTCATCGGTAACTTTACTTGGAGCTATATTTTTATTCACCACATGATATGTGTTTTGCTTGGAGCGTCATTTTATTTTGTTAGTATTTTGTTATTTATATTAATGTTTTGCATCTATAGTTTCAATAAAAATGTCAAGGATAGCCTTTACCATGCTAATTTTGCTAGTACACATGTTGCTGTTTGAAAACAGAAAGTTTACCGCTGTTGCAAAAAATCCCTAGAAAAGTCAGAGAATGGTATAATGTTGAAACTTTTTGCATAATGAGCTCTGATAAATCTTATACACATTAGTATTTTTCTCATAATTTTTGGAGTTAGAGAAGTATTGATACTCTTGCATTCTTTACAGACTGTACTGTTTTGACAGATTGCTGTTATGTTTGCATTGTTTGCATATGTTTGCTTGTTTAATGATTCTATTTGAGGATAGGAGTATTAAATATGCAGAGACATTTAGTATTCAATTTTGAATAATCATTTTAGTGATTTGTTACAGTAGAAAATGATAAGGTTTTGCATTGGTTTAAACTAACCTATCTCACGAGTTCTTGTTGAGTTTTGTGTGGATGAAGCTTTTGAGAAATAGAGAAACCATGATATGAGAGGAATTAAGGAGACACAAATGCTCAAGCTTGGGGATGCCCAAGGCACCCCAAGATAATATTTCAAGAAATGTCAAGCATCTAAGCTTGGGGATGCCCCGTTAGGCATCCCACCTTTCTTCTTCAACAACTATCGGTTAGTATCGGTTGAACCTAAGTTTTTGCTTCTTCACATGAGTTGTGCTATCCTTGCAATGTCATTTTATTTTGCCTTGCTTGCTGTTTGAATACAATAACAAGATCTGAAATTCTTTAATGAGAGAGAGTCTTCACATAGTTACATAATTATTTAGCTACTCATTGATCTTCACTTTTATCTTTTTGCAGTAGTTTGTCATTTACTCGTGTGCCTCACTTATATCCTATGAGTAAATGGTTGAATGAGTTGAATGTCATAAATCTGAAATTATATATGTCTCATTTGCTTATCCCATGGGGAGTAATGACTTCACATCTAAGAAGTAGAGGTTGTAAATTTATTGAAGGTTAGCAAGCATTGTATTGGTCATTTGAACAATTCATGAAAGGATAAAGAAGGAAGAGAGATTTCACATATAAATATATTATCTTACACATATTTTATAATTGTGAGAACTCATTAAGTATGACATGCTAAAGAGTTGATGTTGGACAAGGAAGACAATGTAATGGGTTATGCTTTCTCACATCTTAGTTAAAGTATATTATCATGGATCATTCAAACATGTTGAGCTTGCCTTTCCCCCTCATGCTAGCAAAATTCCTTGCACCAAGTAGAGATACTACTTGTGCTTCCAAATATCCTTAAACCCAGTTTTACCATGAGAGTCCACCATACCTACCCATGGATTGAGTAAGATCCTTCAAGTAAGTTGTCATCGGTGCAAGCAATAAAAATTGCTCTCTAAATATGTATGATCCATTGGTGTGAAGAAAATAAGCTTTATACGATCTTGTTATGGAAGCAATAAAAGCGACGGACTGCATAATAAAGGTCTATATACAAGTGGCAATATAAAGTGACGTTCTTTCGCATTAAGATTTTGTGCATCCAACCCTAAAAGCGCATGACAACCTCTGCTTCCCTCTACGAAGGGCCTATCTTTTACTTTATGTCTTTTACTTTATGCAAGAGTCAAGGTGATCTTCACCTTTCCCTTTTTCATTTTATCCTTTGGCAAGCACCTCGTGTTGGAAAGATCCTGATATATATATCCAATTGGATGTAAGTTAGCATGAACTATTATTGTTGACATCACCCAAATGTGAATACATTGGGAGGCAACACTATAATCCCCTATCTTTCTCGGTGTCCGATTAAAAATCCATAACCATTAATATTGCGTGAGTGTTAGCAATTGTAGAAGACTATATGATAGTTGAGTGGAGTTTGCTAAATCAAAGCTCTGACATAGACCCTTCCTGAAAATAAGATGAATTGCAATTGTTTGATGACCAAGAATGAAGTTTGCTAGTTTTCAAGAAAGTTTATAGTCTATGCTTTAACATGTGAATAGCTTTTTACTTGATCGTGAGAAGTTTTATGAGATGAACTACTGTTGTGACATATATGTTGGGGAACGTTTCAGAAAATAAAAAATTTCCTATGGTTTCACCAAGATCCATCTATGAGTTCATCTAAGCAACGAGTGAAAGGAGAGATGCATCTACATACCACTTTGTAGATCGCAAGCAGAAGCGTTCAAAAGAACGGGGTTAAGGTAGTCGTTCTCGTCGTGATCCTATCACCGGAGATCCTAGCGCCGAATGGACGGCACCTCCGCGTTCAACACACGTACGGTCAGCATGATGTCTCCTCCGTCTTGATCCAGCAAGGGGGAAGGAGAGGTTGATGAAGATCCAGCAGCACGACGGCGTGGTGGTGGATGCAGCAGGACTCCGGCAGGGCTTCGCCAAGCAACTTTGGGAGGAGGAAGAGGTGTAGCAGGGGGAGGGAGGCGCCAAGACTCAGGGTGCGGCTGCCCTCCCTCCCCCCTCCTTTATATAGGCCCCCAGGGGGGGCGCCGGCCCCTGGAGATCAGATCTCCCATGGGGGGGGCCAGGGGGGTGGAGTGCCCCCCAAGGCAAGTGGAGAGCCCCCCCACCCTAGGGTTTCCAACCCTAGGCGCAGGGGGGGCAAGGGGGGGCGCACCAGCCCACTAGGGGCTGGTTCCCCTACCACTTCAGCCCACAGGGCCCTCCGGGATAGGTGGCCCCACCCGGTGGACCCCCGGGACCCTTCCGGTGGTCCCGGTACAATACCGGGTGACCCCAAAACTTTCCCGATGGCCGAAACAGCACTTCCTATATATAATTATTTACCTCCGGACCATTCCGAAACTCCTCGTGACGTCCGGGATCTCATCCGGGACTCCGAACAACATTCGGTTTGCTGCATACTCATATTCATACAACCCTAGCGTCACCGAACCTTAAGTGTGTAGACCCTACGGGTTCGGGAGACATGCAGACATGACCGAGATGGCTCTCCGGTCAATAACCAACAGCGGGATCTGGATACCCATGTTGGCTCCCACATACTCCTCGATGATCTCATCGGATGAACCACGATGTCGAGGATTCAAGCAACCCCGTATACTATTCCCTTTGTAAGACGGTATGTTACTTGCCCGAGATTCGATCGTCGGTATCCCAATACCTTGTTCAATCTCGTTGCCGGCAAGTCACTTTACTCGTACCGTAATGCATGATCCCGTGACCAAACACTTGGTCACTTTGAGCTCATTATGATGATGCACTACCGAGTGGGCCCAGTGATACCTCTCCGTAATACAGAGTGACAAATCCCAGTCTCGATCCGTGTCAACCCAACAGACACTTTCGGAGATACCTGTAGTGCACCTTTATAGTCACCCAGTTACGTTGTGACATTTGGTACACCCAAAGCACTCCTACGGTATCCGGGAGTTACACGATCTCATGGTCTAAGGAAAAGATACTTGACATTGGAAAAGCTCTAGCAAAACGAACTACACGATCTTGTGCTATGCTTAGGATTGGGTCTTGTCCATCACATCATTCTCCTAATGATGTGATCCCGTTATCAAAGACATCTAATGTCCATAGTCAGGAAACCATGACTATCTGTTGATCAACGAGCTAGTCAACTAGAGGCTTACTAGGGACATATTATGGTCTATGTATTCACATGTGTATTACGATTTCCGGATAATACAATTATAGCATGAATAAAGACAATTATCATGAACAAGGAAATATAATAATAATCCTTTTATTATTGCCTCTATGGCATATTTCCAATAGTCTCCCACTTGCACAAGAGTCAATAATCTAGTTACATTGTGATGAATCGAACACCCATAGAGTTCTGGTGTTGATCATGTTTTTCTCGCGAAAGAGGTTTAGTCAACGGATCTACGACATTCAGATCCGTATGTACTCTGCAAATATCTATGTCTCCATATTGAACATTTTCACAGATGGAGTTGAAACGACGCTTGATGTGCCTGGTCTTCTTGTGAAACCTGGGCTCCTTGGCAAGGGCAATAGCTCCAGTGTTGTCACAGAAGAGTTTGATCGGCCCCGACGCATTGGGTATGACTCCTAGGTTGGTGATGGACTCCTTCACCCAAATTGCTTCATGCGCTGCCTCCGAGGCTGCCATGTACTCCGCTTCACATGTAGATCCCGCCACGACGCTCTGCTTGCAGCTGCACCTGCTTACTGCTCCACCATTCAACATATACACGTATCTGGTTTGTGACTTAGAGTTATCCAGATCTGTGTCGAAGCTAGCGTCGACGTAACCCTTTACGGCGAGCTCTTCGTCACTTCCATAAACGAGAAACATGTCCTTTGTCCTTTTCAGGTACTTCAGGATATTCTTGACCGCTGTCCAGTGTTCCTTGCCGGGATTACTTTGGTACCTTCCTACCAAACTTACGGCAAGGTTTACATCAGGTCTGGTACACAGCATGGCATACATAATAGATCCTATGGCTGAAGCATAGGGGATGACACTCATCTCTTCTTTATCTTTTGCCATGGTCGGGCATTGAGCCGAGCTCAATCTCACACCTTGCAATACAGGCAAGAACCCTTTCTTGGATTGATCCATTTTGAACTTCTTCAAAATCTTATCAAGGTATGTGCTTTGTGAAACACCTATGAGGCGTCTTGATCTATCCCTATAGATCTTGATGCTTAATATGTAAGCAGCTTCTCCAAGGTCCTTCATTGAAAAACACTTATTCGAGTAGGCCTTAATGTTGTCCAAAAGTTCTATATCAATTCCCATCAAGAGTATGTCATCTACATATAATATGAGAAATGCTACAGAGCTCCCACTCACTTTCTTGTAAACGCAGGCTTCTCCATAAGTCTGCATAAACCCAAACACTTTGATCATCTCATCAAAGCGAATGTTCCAACTTCGAGATGCTTGCACCAGCCCATAAATGGATCGCTGGAGCTTGCATACTTTGTTAGCATTCTTAGGATCGACAAAACCCTCCGGCTGCATCATATACAGTTCTTCCTTAAGATGCCCGTTAAGGAATGCCGCTTTGACGTCCATTTGCCATATCTCATAATCATAGTATGCGGGAATTGCTAACATGATTCGGACGGACTTCAGCTTCGCTACTGGAGAGAAAGTCTCATCATAGTCAACCCCTTGAACTTGTCGATAACCCTTAGCGACAAGTCGAGCTTTATAGATGGTAATATTACCATCCGCGTCCGTCTTCTTCTTAAAGATCCATTTGTTTTCTATCGCTCGCCGATCATCGGCAAAGTCTGCCAAAGTCCATACTTTGTTTTCATACATGGATTCTATCTCGGATTGCATGGCTTCAAGCCATTTGTTGGAATCTGGGCCCGCCATCGCTTCTTCATAGTTCGAAGGTTCACCGTTGTCTAACAACATGATTTCCAGGACAGGGTTGCCATACAACTCTGGTGTGGAACGTGTCCTTGTGGACCTACGAGGTTCAGTAGCAACTTGATCCAAAGTACCTTGATCATAATCATTAATTTCCTCTCCAGTTGGTGTAGGCACCACAGGAACATTTTTCTGAGCTGCACTACTTTCCGGTTCAAGAGGTAGTACTTCATCGAGTTCTACTTTCCTCCCACTTACTTCTTTCGAGAGAAACTCTTTTTCCAGAAAGGATCCGTTCTTGGCAACAAAGATCTTGCCCTCGGATCTTAAGTAGAAGGTATACCCAATGGTTTCCTTAGGGTATCCTATGAAGACGCATTTTTCCAACTTGGGTTCGAGCTTTTCAGGTTGTAGTTTCTTGACATAAGCATCGCATCCCCAAACTTTTAGAAACGATGGCTTAGGTTTCTTCCCAAACCATAATTCATACGGTGTTGTCTCAACGGATTTAGACGGTGCCCTATTTAAAGTGAATGTAGCTGTCTCTAGAGCGTATCCCCAAAATGATAGCGGTAAATTGGTAAGAGACATCATAGATCGCACCATATCCAATCGAGTGCGATTACGATGTTCGGACACACCGTTACGCTGAGGTGTTCCAGGTGGCGTGAGTTGTGAAACGATTCCACATTTCCTTAAGTGTGTACCAAATTCGTGACTTAAATATTCTCCTCCATGATCTGATTGTAGGAACTTTATCTTTCGGTCACGTTGATTCTCTACCTCATTCTGAAATTCCTTGAACTTTTCAAAGGTTTCAGACTTGTGTTTCATCAAGTAGACATACCCATATCTACTCAAGTCATCAGTGAGAGTGAGAACATAACGATATCCTCCGCGAGCCTCAACGCTCATTGGACCGCACACATCGGTATGTATGATTTCCAATAAGCTGGTTGCTCGCTCCATCGTTCCGGAGAACGGAGTCTTGTTCATTTTTCCCATGAGGCATGGTTCACACGTGTCAAATGATTCATAATCGAGAGACTCTAAAAGTCCATTAGCATGGAGCTTCTTCATGCGCTTGACACCAATGTGACCAAGGCGGCTGTGCCACAAGTATGTGGGACTATCGTTATCAACTTTACATCTTTTGGTGTTCACACTATGAATATGTGTAACATTACGTTCGAGATTCATTAAGAATAAACTGTTGACCATCGGGGCATGACCATAAAACATATCTCTCATATAAATAGAACAACCATTATTTTCGGATTTAAATGAGTTGCCATCTCGTATCAAACGAGATCCAGATACAATGTTCATGATCAAACTTGGCACTAAATAACAATTATTGAGTTTTAAAACTAATCCCGTAGGTAAATGTAGAGGTAGCGTGCCGACGGCGATCACATTGACCTTGGAACCATTCCCGACGTGCATCGTCACCTCGTCCTTCGCCAGTCTCCGCTTATTCCGCAGCTCCTGCTGTGAGTTACAAATATGAGCAACGGCACCGGTATCAAATACCCAGGAGTTGCTACGAGTACTGGTAAACACATCAATTACATGTATATGAAATATATCTTTAGTGTTGCCGGCCTTCTTGTCCGCTAAATATTTGGGGCAGTTCCGCTTCCAGTGACCCTTCCCTTTGCAATAAAAGCACTCAGTCTCAGGCTTGGGTCCATTCTTTGACTTCTTCCCGGCAACTGGCTTACCGAGCGCGGCAACATCCTTGCCGTCCTTCTTGAAGTTCTTTTTACCCTTGCCCTTCTTGAACTTAGTGGACTTATTGACCATCAACACTTGATGTTCTTTCTTGATTTCAACCTCTGCTGACTTCAGCTTTGAAAATACTTCAGGAATGGTCTTCACCATCCCCTGTATATTGTAATTCAACACAAATCTCTTGTAGCTCGGTGGGAGCGACTGAAGGATTCTGTCAATGACCGCCTCATCTGGGAGGTTGATCTC
The DNA here is from genome assembly GCA_963921465.1 of Triticum timopheevii. Lineage (NCBI taxonomy): Eukaryota > Viridiplantae > Streptophyta > Magnoliopsida > Poales > Poaceae > Triticum > Triticum timopheevii. The sequence continues at coordinate 574,522,122 of OY997270.1, forward strand.
CAGCTGGGACAGGCGGTTATGCAACCCAGACATCTTGAGTATGTGCTCACTGACAGAACTGTTTTCCTCCATCTTACAACTATAGAACTTGTCGGAGACTTCATATCTCTCGACCCGGGCATGAGCTTGAAAAAACATTTTCAGCTCCTCGAACATCTCATATGCTCCGTGTTTCTCAAAATGCTTTTGGAGCCCCGGTTCTAAGCTGTAAAGCATGCCGCACTGAACGAGGGAGTAATCATCAGCACGTCACTGCCAAGCGTTCATAACGTCTTGGTTCTCTGGGATGGGTGCTTCACCTAGCGGTTCTTCTAGGACATATGCTTTCTTGGCTGCTATGAGGATGATCCTCAGGTTCCGGACCCAGTCCGAATAGTTGCTGCCATCATCTTTCAGCTTGGTTTTCTCTAGGAACGCGTTGAAGTTCATGTTGACATGAGCGTTGGCCATTTGATCTACAAGACATATTTTGCAAAGATTTTTGACTAAGTTCATGATAATTAAGTTCATCTAATCAAATTATTTAATGAACTCCCACTCAGATTAGACATCCCTCTAGTCATCTAAGTGTTACATGATCCAAGTCGACTAGGCCGTGTCCGATCATCACGTGAGACGAACTAGTCATCATCGGTGAACATCTCCATGTTGATCGTATCTTCCATACGACTCATGTTAGACCTTTCGGTCTCTGTGTTCCGAGGCCATGTCTGTACATGCTAGGCTCGTCAAGCTAACCCTAAGTGTTCTGCATGTGTAAAACTGTCTTACACCCGTTGTATGTGAACGTAAGGATCTATGTCACATCCCTAGTTCTGGCCTGACCTATGCTAGCTTCCATGTGTGCATCATGTTTAAATTCAAATGAAATTTGAATTGAGGAATTTTCAAAAGCCTCAGGAAACCTCTAAAAAAATAACCAACATTTAAATCTTCTCAAATGAGTCCAGGAAAATGTTCCTGTTATTCTATAGAAATATTGGTAAGAGGTAAAATTCAAACCAATATTTTTGGAGTCACAGAAATATTTATTTTGGCCATTTGAATTAATTCAATAACTATTTGCTTTGGAGTTATATATAATATATATTAAATATGATTCCAATAAATCTGGAAGTTTGTGAGTGGCTTTGTATATATTTTAGCAAGCCACATAAAAACCTACAGAGTTTATTAAAATGACTTAGTTGCTAAACTAAATCAAAACAAACTACAGAAAATAGAAAACAGAGTAGAAAAAGGAAATAGAAAGAGAGAGAGAGAGCTACCTGGCGCCTACCTGTGCGGCCTGCTACTGAAGCCGGCCCAGCCCATCTCCACTCCCCCCCTGTCGTCTTCCTCGTGCCAGTAGGCAGAGGAGGGACACCGCGACGCCGCCGAGCTCGCCATGCGACCACCCTGCCTGGCTGCCTCCTCCTCTCCCTGGGCGTCTCCCGCAGCTCCACGCCACCCCCTGGAACCCCCTCGCACTCTCCCTCGTCCCCAACTTCTCCTCTGCTCTCTCCCGCGCCACACCCGAGCGCACCCGACGCCGCCGTTCGCCGCCACCACGGCCACCGACCACCCCTCGCCCTGCCGATGAGTCCATAAGCTCCGCCGCATCGTCCTCGACCTCCTCGCTGAGCTACTCAACGCCGGACGCCCTGAAGCCTTGCCAGTACCGCCGTTTCCGACCTCGGCCGCCGGAGATCCCCCTCGATGCTTCGCTCGCTCCGGTGCCTCCCCGAGCTCGCCGAGGCCACCGCTGCACCCGCTGTGAGCTCCTGTGCTGTTTCCCCCTCTTCCCTGGCCCGTTTTCTTCCTCTACCACCGATGCCCGTCGCGGCCGAGAGCTTCTCGCCGCCGGCCATGGCGCAGCCGTGGCCATAGCCGCGCATGCCCACAACGGAGTGCTTCACCGTGCTCATAAAGCCCCCAGGAGCCCAACACACCAACCAGCTCCCCCTCCTGCGCACCGCAACGCCAAACCCGCGGGTGCCCGAACTCCGGCCGCCGCAGAAGTGCTCGTCGCCGTCGACTCAGGCCGTCCCAGCTGCTGCCGCTGCTACCACTAGATGCGCAAGAACGCCAGCAAGCCGTAGCAACAAACCGCGCTCAAAATGGAGCCCCGTAGCATTTTTCCGAAACGCTCCGCCGTCATTTTGGTCGCCGCCGGCGTAACTCCGGCGAGCCGACGTGGCTCCGTCATTAGGAGCTAACCCAGCTAGTTAAACAACCTACAGCCACTGACAGTGGGCCCCACCCCTGGTCAAACCTCAGTCAGCGCTGGGTTTGACCGGGATTAGTTCCTGTGTCACTGACGTGTGGACCCCGCACGTCAAGTTTGACCTGGACCTGGCCGTTGACTCGCTGACATCATGCTGGCGTCAGGCTGACGCAGTTAATTCTTTCTGGATTTAAAATAATTCAGGGAATTCCAGAAAATAATTTAAACTTCTAAAATTCATATAAATTCAACCGTAGCTCCAAATCAAACAAATTATATATGAAAAATTATCAGAAAAATTCAAGGAATCCATCTGTACCATTTTCATGCATGTTTGAACAATGTTTGTCCTCTGTTTTGGACAAAACAAATAAAGGGCATTTAAATAATCATATATGGAGTTTGAATTTGGATCATGTATTCAAACCAACTTCATTTAAATCATAGCTAGATGCATTAGCTCAAATCACAGCATATTGCCATGTCATGATCATGCATCATATTGTAGCATTGCATTGATTGTGTTCTTCCTCAGTTGCCGGTGTTGTCCCCTCTCGATAGACGTGGTTCCGACGATGAGTTCGATGACACCGATGAAGAGCTATAATATCTTCAGAAGTGCCAGGCAAGCAAAACCCCCTTGTTCATTCCGATACAATCCCACTCTCTCGCTCCTGCTCTATTTTACTGCATTAGGACAACAACGATTCAACTGTTACTTGCTGTGGTAGCTGAACCCCTTTATCCTTTGCATGACCTGTCATTCCACAGTAAATAGATGAAACCCACTAGCATGAGTAGGAGTTGTTTGAGCTTTGTTGTGCCTACTCATACATGCTTGTTTGTCATGCCTGCTACTGCTTAGAGTTGAGTCGGGTCTGATTCATCGAGGATGAATCAGAGGTGCGTGAACATGTCCTACTGTGTGTGAGCTAAGTGTGTGAACACGATTTGGTAAAGGTAGCGGTGAGAGGCCATGTAGGAGTACATGGTGGGTTGTCTCATTGCAACCGTCCTCAGGAACTGAGTTCTGTGTTTGTGATCCATGATTCAGCTACTACCACGCATTGGGCCCGAAACCAATGGACCCTCTCGGCTTCTTAATCACCCTTGTCCTCTGTCCAGGAGTTGCAAGTAGTTTCTGGTGTTTGTAGTATGCTGGAGGCCGTGCGCAGCGCTGACCGTAGGGGTGGGCTGTGATGCGGTAGGCACGTGGCCGGGTAAACCGGGCGCCCGTTTGGTGTCACGGAACCCTGTTCACATCGTTTGGGGCTGTGAGCGAAACTTCGGCCGGATCTCCTCATGGATGGAACCCGAATAGGCGATAAACCTGGACTAGGGACTTGAGTGTTTAGGTAGGTCGTGGCCGACACCCTCGTTGGGCTTCCGCTTGAAGGTTGCCGAGTACATGTCGTGTAAACAGCGGTAAGTGGTGAGAGCGTGTGTGAAGAAGTACACCCCTACAGGGTTAACATCATCTATTCGAATAGCCGTGTCCGCGGTAAAGGACTTCTGGGTTGCCTATAACAGTTCATAGACAAGTGAAAGTGGATACTCTAAAATACGCAAGATAAGCGTGAGTGCTATGGATGGCGTTCTCGTAGGGAGGCGGGAGCGGATCCATAGTGGTGTATTGATATGGTGAATATGTGGACTCGTGTGCGCCACCTCAAAGAGTTACTTGCAGTCGTAGTTCAGGATAGCCACCGAGTCAAAGCTGGCTTGCTGCAGTTAAACCCCACCATCCCCTTGTTGATAATGATGCATATGTAGTTAGTTCTGATGTAAGTCTTGCTGGGTACATTTGTACTCACGTTTGCCTATTTTATGTTTTTGCAGAGAGACTTCAGTCTCGCTAGTAGTTCCACGTGGACTTCGACGTTTAGCTTGTTACCTTAGCTACGATCTTGTGCCCTCGGCAGGATCTGGTAGATAGTCAGGCTTCTAAGCCTTTTTCATTTGTAGATGTCTGTACTCAGACATGTTAGCTTCCACATGTGTTTGATTTGTATGCTCTGAATGTTGGGTCATGTGACCCATGTTTGTAATATCTCGCTCCTCGGAGCCTAATAAATAAATACTTGAGTCGTAGAGTCATGATGTGATGCCATGTTGTATTTGCACATATCGAGCATATTGTGTGTATGTTTTTGAAATGCTTGGTATGTGTGGGATCTGACTATCTAGTTGTTTATCTTTAGTAGCCTCTCTTACCGGGAAATGTCTCCTAGTGTCTCCACATGGTAGCTTGCTACTGCTCCGGAACACTTAGGCTGGCCGGCATGTGTCCTTCTTCGTTCCTGTGTCTGTCCCTTCGGGGAAATGTCACGCGATGAATACCGGAGTCCTGTTAGCCCGCTACAGCCCGGTTCACCGGAGTCCTGCTAGCCCAGTGCTACAGCCCGGAACTCACTCGCTGATGACCGACACGTTCGATGCTGGGTCATGGATGCCTGTCCCTGTAAGTCTGTGCCACTTTGGGTTTACGACTAGCCATGTCAGCCCAGGCTCCTTATCATATGGATGCTAGCGACACTATCATATACGTGTGCCAAAAGGCGCAAACGGTCCCGGGCAAAGGTAAGGCGACACCCGTGGGAATACCGTGCGTGAGGCTGCAAAGTGATATGAGGTGTTACATGCTAGATCGATGTGGCATTGAGTCGGGGTCCTGACAGCTTTGGTATCAGAGCCTGACTGCCTGTAGGATTACCAAGCCAAACTGGTCGAAGTTGAGTCTAGAAATGCTTTAGTTATATGTAGGGGAATTGATTGTGGGATGGAACGTAAGGCTCTTTTTACTTCTTATACCTCATGGCCTTCTGATCTGAGTCATCCTTTTCTCTTCTACGGGGATTAAGAACTAGGCCTTCTCATCTATCTATTAGGATGGCGTGTTACTAATCCATAGACTTATAGAATTGTCAGTTTCAAATCTCAGTTCAGTTTTACTACTTCCGTATGTTCATAACTGTTGATCTCGAAACCTTGATATTGTGATGTTAAGTGGTTATACCACCATTTTGTTGTATGTCTCCAAACTTTTTGAGCATTTACAGCCGTTATGCTGTCCGAGTCATCCTAGGTTTCTAAATAGTCTGATGCATTTGCAAAATCCCTTCCTCCCGTTCCGATGTTCCTTTGGGCCAGATTAACCACACTAATCGGTGAGTTGAGGTATTCTATTGCCTCGACGTATATGTTGGAATTATTATTATGACCCTAGGTGTCTTAGGGGATCATCTAGTAATCTAGCCATGATTTGTATCCCAGTGTGATGATTCTGGCCATCATTCTCGAAAGCATCCCGTGATGTTATTAGTTAGTAGGTATTCCATTCCGGGGTTCTTGAACCCGAGATTCACCCTACCTACTTCATGTTGATAGTGTTTGCTCGTTCCTTTAGGTTATTAGTAACCTTTGCATTAGTCCTCGAGGTCCGTGGTATTTCCTCCTTCCAAATACTATGAACCGCTTATGGCAGAAGTTCCTCGCTGAACCGAAGGATCACAATCAGAGTACTCTTGAGGAGTTCTCCATTCATAATTGTGAATCTGCCAGTTCTACCCTTTCCGCATGGGTTATCCGGAAGAAATGTTGAGCTTTGCTCGACATACTAATCTATGCATCCACAACTCAGAAAGTTATATGTTCCTTTGAGTTGTTCTCTTTAGTTGTGTCCTGACCCTCGTCTGTCAATTGATAGTCAAGAGTATGTGTGCATTCGTTCATCGGTGCCTATTATTCTTGTGGTCCGTCAAGCCATTCTATTCCAGAATGACTAGGAGAAACGAACTCCAGTACCTTGTCCATTTCCAGGATTGGGTCAAAGCAGTCGTACTTCGCAGATCAAATACTAATCCATGCTTTTGTTCTGTTCTACCTTGGAGTAATACCATCTTTATATCGAGAATGTCATGGGAATTGCACACCATCCTATGAATTCTTTATGTAGTAATACTCCTCGCCACCATTGTTCATTCCTCGGTTTCCGTGTTATTGTAACCGGAATGCCGACGAGTGAATCGTGGTGTGTGAAATCAATACTGCTGGCAACTCCGTTGCTTGGTAGTTAAATGGACGATAACCTCATTCTTAGCGTGTTGATTATTGAATCATCATCCTAGGATTGATCGTGCTACCTAGTCCTTATTTCTGGTGCACTCCTCGATCAATGAGTTAGGATTATTCAGTCCCTTGCTTATTTGATCATATCGTCTTTCTCTGGAAGCAAGATTGTTCTCGAGCTCAGTAACATATCGGTGGTTCGTGATGTTCCGAATATCTTCTCGGAAGTATTACCAGGTTGTCACCTGGCCGCTATGTTGAGTTCGTGATCAAGTTGGTTTTCTTAGAAATCACCCCTTCTCCAAGAATCTGTGTTGGATATCCCTGAGCTAGTTGGTTGAGCTAGACAACAACTTGGAGAGTTGGAAGATAAAATCTTGTCTGACTTAGTTCATGTTAAGGGATATCTTCTTGTGTGTGTGTGTTGAAGAAAGATGATATCTTCACCAATTGGTCCTCGTGATCAGTTGTTGGATCTATTGCCTTGTCAAAACTTTGATTTGAGTATGGGCTAGCGTCAAGTCAATTCAGAACCAACGATGTTCGTAATGTTGTCTTACTCGTGGTTGATCCCTCGAGCATACACCATTACATCTTTTGGTCTGACCAATGCCATCACCGTGTTCACATGATGGTGGAAGTCCAGTGATATGGAAATTCTGATGAGTTGCTGTTGAGCCCATCAGTAGCATTTTGTCTCCTCCATGATTCGTGTTGAACATCCAGCTGGTGTTGGAAACTTGTGTAAGCATTTTCTTCATGTTCCGTTCATGAAGTATATGTTGGATGAAAGAAGTGACTTCCTCTCATTCATGTGCATTCGATGCAAGATGCCGCCATGAATTTGAGAAAGTTTGTTTTTGTTTCCTCTGGAATCATCACAAGTCAGTTATGCGTGTGTGAATGTATGCTATTGTTTGGTAGATTAATTACCTCCACTCCATTGTATGCCCTAGCACAACAAGCCACTGATTGAATTGTCCAAGGATAAGAAGTTCAAATGCTATTCCCGAAGGGCCCAGAAGGACATGCACAAGACTTCGTTATTTCAATGATGGTTCCCAATCTGAACTCGGTAGTGTTTTGTTGTAAGACTACCATGTGGTCATGTTTGTCTGGGACAACGTGTTCACATGCTTGTAGCAGAACCAGCTCATGTTTTGGAGCTTGCTATCGTAGTTCTTTTCCTGAGAATCACGCAACGTCATCTCGTCGATTTGTGTTGCAAACTTTCATTTTTCTTTCTAGACTTGATGAGTCTGGAATATCCTGACACCAACCAGATCTGAATCTCAGGCAGTTATGAAGGTTGGAACGTTTCCCAAGAACTATAATATTGGTCTCGCGATAACCGGTAAGGTGGATGTCGTGGCCAACACACCCCACCGGAAGACCTATTACTGTAGTATCTTGTTTGAAGAAGTTGGCCACCTCCCCATAAGGATCTCGTAGAATTTATTCTAGTAGTTGTTCCTTATGTATTCTTGAGCTCCCGAAGTCCGACCTGTTACCTGATGTTCTAGGTACAAGACCATTTCAATGAATGGGATACACTAGCACATCAAGGAGAACATTAGAAGCGGAGTGCTAAATGTCTCTCGGTCGATCATCCAGATTTTGTTTCCTTGGCCCCGCTAAGGTGAAATCTGAGAAAGTGTTATCTTCCTTTGCATCTGCATCGTCCATCGCTATTCATCATGGTGGTATGTTGTGTTGTCAGCACCCTTGACACGGATGTTGGTAAAACCTTGATGAATATGGAAATGCTCAAGTTCTTGAGAGCACCCACAAGCGCTAGGTGTTATCATCGGCACTAACTGGGATTGCTCTCAGTTTCCTCGGTTATGCTATAACCATTCCAATAGTGGAATCACTCTCTGCTGTTGGGTTTCTCCCCAGTTACTAGGATCATTTCCAGCATTTGTATTTTGTTCCCAGCTTGCACCGTCATTGTGCCATCCTATCTTGGGTCCCATCCATTTCCGATGATAAGCAAAATCATCCTTTGTGTTGCCTTCAACAAGGTAATCCACATCATCCATTCTAATCCGGTTATGCCATTCTACCGAACCCATTTTAAACGATCGCTCGAGAATTGCCTTAGGCTGGTATAAAGAGTTTCAACAATCTCCGAATCAAAGGGTAATTCTTTTGCCACTTAAGGGAATATTTCTACGAGTCTCCTCTCCCAAGGTGCCCCGTTATGGAATCATGGAAGTTTATCCTCGCTACTTGAAACCCTCGACGAATCGCCTTCCTCTAAAATGTCTCGCTGTGGTATCATGGCAACTCAAACTCTCGCTACGTTGACAACCGTTCACCACCTTCTTAGGTGTGGAATTGTTGTCTACCTAGTGAACCTTCGACATTTGTTCCACTCCATTCATTTGGATGGATGTTCGTGTTTCATCTTGAGAGATGATGCTATGTCTTACTCCGTGACTTGATCCTGAGTTGTTCGATCTTCGAGAAGATAGATTCTTCTAGAGTTTTCTTTTCCTCTTCTCGTCATGTTAGTTGGAGTTCTCAGAGCAAAGACGTCAAGATTGTTTTGAGTCAACAGATCAACACCTCGAGAAGACAGTCGGATCTTGGAGCTCATGTTATTAATTGTGTTCCCTTTGTCTTCTTACCTAACGCCTTGAATCTCGGGGCGAGATTCTTGTTTAGTGGGGGTGAGTTGTCACATCCCTAGTTCTGGCCTGACCTATGCTAGCTTCCATGTGTGCATCATGTTTAAATTCAAATGAAATTTGAATTGAGGAATTTTCAAAAGCCTCAGGAAACCTCTAAAAAGTAACCAACATTTAAATCTTCTCAAATGAGTCCAGGAAAATGTTCCTGTTATTCTATAGAAATATTGGTAAGAGGTAAAATTCAAACCAATATTTTTGGAGTCACAGAAATATTTATTTTGGCCATTTGAATTAATTCAATAACTATTTGCTTTGGAGTTATATATAATATATATTAAATATGATTCCAATAAATCTGGAAGTTTGTGAGTGGCTTTGTATATATTTTAGCAAGCCACATAAAAACCTACAGAGTTTATTAAAATGACTTAGTTGCTAAACTAAATCAAAACAAACTACAGAAAATAGAAAACAGAGTAGAAAAAGGAAATAGAAAGAGAGAGAGAGAGCTACCTGGCGCCTACCTGTGCGGCCTGCTGCTGAAGCCGGCCCAGCCCATCTCCACTCCCCCCCTGTCGTCTTCCTCGTGCCAGTAGGCAGAGGAGGGACACCGCGACGCCGCCGAGCTCGCCACGCCACCACCCTGCCTGGCTGCCTCCTCCTCTCCCTGGGCGTCTCCCGCAGCTCCACGCCACCCCCTGGAACCCCCTCGCACTCTCCCTCGTCCCCAACTTCTCCTCTGCTCTCTCCCGCGCCACACCCGAGCGCACCCGACGCCGCCGTTCGCCGCCACCACGGCCACCGACCACCCCTCGCCCTGCCGATGAGTCCATAAGCTCCGCCGCATCGTCCTCGACCTCCTCGCTAAGCTACTCAACGCCGGACGCCCTGAAGCCTTACCAGTACCGCCGTTTCCGACCTTGGCCGCCGGAGATCCCCCTCGATGCTCCGCTCACTCCGGTGCCTCCCCGAGCTCGCCGAGGCCACCGCTACACCCGCTGTGAGCTCCTGTGCTGTTTCCCCCTCTTCCCTGGCCCGTTTTCTTCCTCTACCACCGATGCCCGTCGCGGCCGAGAGCTTCTCGCCGCCGGCCATGGCGCAGCCGTGGCCATAGCCGCGCATGCCCACAACGGAGTGCTTCACCGTGCTCATAAAGCCCCCAGGAGCCCAACACACCAACCAGCTCCCCCTCCCGCGCACCGCAACACCAAACCCGCGGGTGCCCGAACTCCGGCCGCCGCGGAAGTGCTCGTCGCCGTCGACTCAGGCCGTCCCAGCTGCTGCCGCTGCTACCACTAGATGCGCAAGAACGCCAGCAAGCCGTAGCAACAAACCGCGCTCAAAATGGAGCCCCGTAGCATTTTTCCGAAACGCTCCGCCGTCGTTTTGGTCGCCGCCGGCGTAACTCCGGCGAGCCGACGTGGCTCCGTCATTAGGAGCTAACCCAGCTAGTTAAACAACCTACAGCCACTGACAGTGGGCCCCACCCCTGGTCAAACCTCAGTCAGCGCTGGGTTTGACCGGGATTAGTTCCTGTGTCACTGACGTGTGGACCCCGCACGTCAGGTTTGACCTGGACCTGGCCGTTGACTCGCTGACATCATGCTGGCGTCAGGCTGACACAGTTAATTCTTTCTGGATTTAAAATAATTCAGGGAATTCCAGAAAATAATTTAAACTTCTAAAATTCATATAAATTCAACCGTAGCTCCAAATCAAACAAATTATATATGAAAAATTATCAGAAAAAATCAAGGAATCCATCTGTACCATTTTCATGCATGTTTGAACAATGTTTGTCCTCTGTTTTGGACAAAACAAATAAAGGGCATTTAAATAATCATATATGGAGTTTGAATTTGGATCATGTATTCAAACCAACTTCATTTAAATCATAGCTAGATGCATTAGCTCAAATCACAGCATATTGCCATGTCATGATCATGCATCATATTGTAGCATTGCATTGATTGTGTTCTTCCTCAGTTGCCGGTGTTGTCCCCACTCGATAGACGTGGTTCCGGCGATGAGTTCGATGACACCGATGAAGAGCTATAATATCTTCAGAAGTGCCAGGCAAGCAAAACCCCCTTGTTCATTCCGATACAATCCCACTCTCTCGCTCCTGCTCTATTTTACTTCATTAGGACAACAACGATTCAATTGTTACTTGCTGTGGTAGCTGAACCCCTTTATCCTTTGCATGACCTGTCATTCCACAGTAAATAGATGAAACCCACTAGCATGAGTAGGAGTTGTTTGAGCCCTGTTGTGCCTACTCATACATGCTTGTTTGTCATGCTTGCTACTGCTTAGAGTTGAGTCGGGTCTGATTCATCGAGGATGAATCAGAGGTGCGTGAACATGTCCTACTGTGTGTGAGCTAAGTGTGTGAACACGATTTGGTAAAGGTAGCGGTGAGAGACCATGTAGGAGTACATGGTGGGTTGTCTCATTGCAGCCGTCCTCAGGAACTGAGTTCTGTGTTTTGTGATCCATGATTCAGCTACTACCACGCATTGGGCCTGAAACCAATGGACCCTCTCGGCTTCTTAATCACCCTTGTCCTCTGTCCAGGAGTTGCAAGTAGTTTTTGGTGTTTGTAGTATGCTGGAGGCCGTGCGCAGCGCTGACCGTAGGGGTGGGCTGTGATGCGGTAGGCACGTGGCCGGGTAAACCGGGCGCCCGTTTGGTGTCACGGAACCCTGTTCACATCGTTTGGGGCTGTGAGCGAAACTTCGGCCGGATCTCCTCATGGATGGAACCCGAATAGGCGATAAACCTGGACTAGGGACTTGAATGTTTAGGTAGGTCGTGGCCGACACCCTCGTTGGGCTTCCGCTTGAAGGTTGCCGAGTACATGTCGTGTAAACGGCGGTAAGTGGTGAGAGCGTGTGTGAAGAAGTACACCCCTGCAGGGTTAACATCATCTATTCGAATAGCCGTGTCCGCGGTAAAGGACTTCTGGGTTGCCTATAACAGTTCATAGACAAGTGAAAGTGGATACTCTAAAATACGCAAGATAAGCGTGAGTGCTATGGATGGCGTTCTCGTAGGGAGGCGGGAGCGGATCCATAGTGGTGTATTGATATGGTGAATATGTGGACTCGTGTGCGCCACCTCAAAGAGTTACTTGCAGTCGTAGTTCAGGATAGCCACCGAGTCAAAGCTGGCTTGCTGCAGTTAAACCCCACCATCCCCTTGTTGATAATGATGCATATGTAGTTAGTTCTGATGTAAGTCTTGCTGGGTACATTTGTACTCACGTTTGCCTATTTTATGTTTTTGCAGAGAGACTTCAGTCTCGCTAGTAGTTCCACGTGGACTTCGACGTTTAGCTTGTTACCTCAGCTACGATCTTGTGCCCTCGGCAGGATCTGGTAGATAGTCAGGCTTCTAAGCCTTTTTCATTTGTAGATGTCTGTACTCAGACATGTTAGCTTCCGCATGTGTTTGATTTGTATGCTCTGAATGTTGGGTCATGTGACCCATGTTTGTAATATCTCGCTCCTCGGAGCCTAATAAATAAATACTTGAGTCGTAGAGTCATGATGTGATGCCATGTTGTATTTGCACATATCGAGCATATTGTGTGTATGTTTTTGAAATGCTTGGTATGTGTGGGATCTGACTATCTAGTTGTTTATCTTTAGTAGCCTCTCTTACCGGGAAATGTCTCCTAGTGTCTCCACATGGTAGCTTGCTACTGCTCCGGAACACTTAGGCTGGCCGGCATGTGTCCTTCTTTGTTCCTGTGTCTGTCCCTTCGGGGAAATGTCACGCGATGAATACCGGAGTCCTGTTAGCCCGCTACAGCCCGGTTCACCGGAGTCCTGCTAGCCCAGTGCTACAGCCCGGAACTCACTCGCTGATGACCGACACGTTCGATGCTGGGTCATGGATGCCTGTCCCTGTAAGTCTGTGCCACTTTGGGTTTACGACTAGCCATGTCAGCCCAGGCTCCTTATCATATGGATGCTAGCGACACTATCATATACGTGTGCCAAAAGGCGCAAATGGTCCCGGGCAAAGGTAAGGCGACACCCGTGGGAATACCGTGCGTGAGGCTGCAAAGTGATATGAGGTGTTACATGCTAGATCGATGTGGCATTGAGTCGGGGTCCTGACAATCTATCACACCCGATCATCACGTGGTGCTTCGAAACGACGAACTTTAGCAACGGTGCACAGTTAGGGGGAACACTTTCTTGAAATTATTATAAGGGATCATCTTATTTACTACCGCCGTTGTAAGTAAACAAGATGCATAAAACATAATAAACATCACATGCAATTATATAAAGTAGTGACATGATATGGCCAATATCATATAGCTCCTTCGATCTCCATCTTCGGGGCTCCATGATCATCTTCGTCACCGGCATGACACCATGATCTCCATCATTGTGTCTTCATGAAGTTGTCACGCCAACAACTACTTCTACTTCTATCGCTAACGCGTTTAGCAATAAAGTAAAGTAATTTACATGGCGTTCTTCAATGACACGCAGGTTATACAAAAAATAAAGACAACTCCTATGGATCCTGCCGGTTGTCATACTCATTGACATGCAAGTCGTGGTTCTTATTACAAGAACATGATCTCATACATCACAATATATCATTCATCATTCATCACAACTTCTGGCCATATCACATCACATGACAATTGCTGCAAAAACAAGTTAGACGTCCTCTAATTGTTGTTGCATCTTTTACGTGGTTGCAATTGGGTTCTAGCAAGAACGTTTTCTTACCTACGAATAACCATAACGTGATTTTGTCAACTTCTATTTACCCTTCATAAGGACCCTTTTCATCGAATCCGTTCCAACTAAAGTAGGAGAGACAGACACCCGCTAGCCACCTTATGCAACTAGTGCATGTCAGTCGGTGGAACCTGTCTCACGTAAGCGTACGTGTAAGGTCGGTCCAGGCCGCTTCATCCCACAATACCGCTGAAGCAAGAAAAGACTAGTAGTGGCAAGCAAGTTGACAAGATCTACGCCCACAACAAAATTGTGTTCTACTCGTGCAATAGAGAACTACGCATAGACCTAGCTCATGATGCCACTCTTGGGGAACGTTGTAGAAAATAAAAAATTTCCTACGGTTTCACCAAGATCCATCTATGAGTTCATCTAAGCAACGAGTGAAAGGAGAGATACATCTACATACCACTTTGTAGATCACGAGCGGAAGCGTTCAAAAGAACGGGGTTGAGGTAGTCGTTCTCGTCGTGATCCTGTCACCGGAGATCCTAGCGCCGAATGGACGGCACCTCCGTGTTCAACACACATACGATCAGCATGACGTCTCCTCCGTCTTGATCCGGCAAGGGGGAAGGAGAGGTTGATGAAGATCTAGCAGCACGACAGCATGGTGGTGGATGCAGCAGGACTCCGGCAGGGCTTCGCCAAGCAACTGTGGGAGGAGGAAGAGGTGTAGCAGGGGGAGGGAGGCGCCAAGACTCAGGGTGCGGCTGCCCTCCCTCCCTCCTCCTTTATATAGGCCCCTAGGAGGGGCGCCGGCCCCTGGAAATCAGATCTCCCAGGGGGGCGGCGGCCAGGGGGGTGGAGTGCCCCCAAGGCAAGTGGAGAGCCCCCCCCCCCCCCACCCTAGGGTTTCCAACCCTAGGCGTGGGGGGGCCAAGGGGGGGCGCACCAGCCCACTAGGGGCTGGTTCCCCTCCCACTTCAGCCCACGGGGCCCTCCGGGATAGGTGGCCCCACCCGGTGGACCCCCGGGACCCTTCCGGTGGTCCCGGTACAATACCGGGTGACCCCGAAACTTTCCCGATGGCCGAAACAGCACTTCCTATATATAATTCTTTACCTCCGGACCATTCCGAAACTCCTCGTGACGTCCAGGATCTCATCCGGGACTCCGAACAACATTCGGTTTGCTGCATACTCATATTTATACAACCCTAGCGTCACCGAACCTTAAGTGTGTAGACCCTACGGGTTCGGGAGACATGCAGACATGACCGAGACGGCTCTCCGGTCAATAACCAACAACGGGATCTGGATACCCATGTTGGCTCCCACATACTCCTCGATGATCTCATCGGATGAACCACGATGTAGAGGATTCAAGCAACCCCGTATACTATTCCCTTTGTCAGACGGTATGTTACTTGCCCGAGATTCGATCGTCGGTATCCCAATACCTTGTTCAATCTCATTGCCGGCAAGTCACTTTACTCGTACCGTAATGCATGATCCCGTGACCAAACACTTGGTCACTTTGAGCTCACTATGATGATGCACTACCGAGTGGGCCCAGTCATACCTCTCCGTAATACGGAGTGACAAATCCTAGTCTCGATCCGTGTCAACCCAACAGACACTTTCGGAGATACCTGTAATGCACCTTTATAGTCATCCAGTTATGTTGTGACGTTTGGTACACCCAAAGCACTCCTACGATATCCGGGTGTTACACGAAATCATGGTCTAAGGAAAAGATACTTGACATTGGAAAGCTCTAGCAAAACGAACTACACGATCTTGTGCAATGCTTAGGATTGGGTCTTGTCCATCACATCATTCTCCTAATGATGTGATCCCGTTATCAAAGACATCTAATGTCCATAGTCAGGAAACCATGACTATCTGTTGATCAACGAGCTAGTCAACTAGAGGCTTACTAGGGACATATTATGGTCTATGTATTCACACGTGTATTACGATTTCCGGATAATACAATTATAGCATGAATAAGGACAATTATCATGAACAAGGAAATATAATAATAATCCTTTTATTATTGCCTCTAGGGCATATTTCCAACAATATAATCATGCTAGAAAAGGTGATTGAAATTATCATTGATCAAACTTGTGCACCTTCTAGCATTCACACTTCATAAATTCTTTATTTTATCATTTACCTACTCGAGGACGAGCAGGAATTAAGCTTGGGGATGCTGATACGTCTCTAACGTATCCATAATTTATGAAGCATTCATGCTATTTTATTATCTGTTTTGAATGATTACGGGCTTTATTATACACTTTTATATTACTTTTGGGACTAACCTATTAACCGGAGGCCCAACCCATATTGCTGTTTTATTGCCTGTATCAATATTTCGAAGCAAAGGAATATCAAATGGAGTCCAAACAGAATGAAACCTTCGGGAGCGTGATTTTTGGAAAGGATATGATCCGAGAGACTTGGAGTTCAAGCCAGGGAAGGTTCAAGGAAGCCAGGAGATAAGAGGGCGTGCCCACCCCCCTGGGAGCGCCCCCTATCTCCTGGGCCCCTCGAGGCTCCCCCGACCGACTTCTTTCGCCTATATAAGTCCATGTACCCTAAAAACATCGAATACAAAGATAGATCGGGAGTTCCGCCGCCGCAAGCCTCTATAGCCACCAAAAACCTCTCGGGAGCCCATTCCGGCACCCTGTCGGAGGGGGTGATCCCTCACCGGTGGCCATCTTCATCATCCCGGTGCTCTCCATGACGAGGAGGGAGTAGTTCGCCCTCAGGGCTGAGGGTATGTACCAGTAGCTATGTGTTTGATCTCTCTCTCTCTCATGTTTTGTCTATGGCACGATCTTGATGTATCGCAAGCTTTGCTATTAAAGTTGGATCTTGTGATGTTTCTCCCCCTCTACTCTCTTGTGATTTATTGAGTTTTCCCTTTGAAGTTGTCTTGTCGGATTGAATCTTTAAGGATTTGAGAACACTTGATGTATGTCTTGCCGTGCTTATCTGTGGTGACAATGGGATATAACGTGATCCACTTGATGTATGTTTTGGTGATCAACTTGCGGGTTCTGCCCATGAACCTATGCATAGGGGTTGTCACACATTTTCATCTTGACTCTCCAGTAGAAACTTTGGAGCACTCTTTGAAGTACTTTGTGTTGGTTGAATAGATGAATCTGAGATTGTGTGATGCATATCATATAATCATGCCCACGGATACTCGACGTGACAATGGAGTATCTAGGTGACATTAGGCTTTTGGTTGATTTGTGTCTTAAGGTGTTATTCTAGTACAAACTCTTGAATAGATCGATCCGAAAGAATAACTTTGAGGTGGTTTCGTACCCTACCATAATCTCTTCGTTTGTTCTCCGCTATTAGTGGCTTTGGAGTGACTCTTTGTTGCATGTTGAGGGATTGTTATATGATATATCTATGTTATTATTGTTGAGAGAACTTGCACTAGTGAAAGTATGAACCATATGCCTTGTTTCCTATCATTGCAATACCGTTTACGCTCACTTTTATCATTAGTTACCTTGCTGTTTTTATATTTTCAGATTACAAAAACCTATATCTACCATCCATATTGCACTTGTATCACCATCTCTTTGCCGAACTAGTGCACCTATACAGTTTTCCATTGTATTGGGTGTGTTGGGGACACAAGAGACTCTTTGTTATTTGGTTGCAGGGTAGCTTGAGAGAGACCATCTTCATCCTACGCCTCCTATGGATTGATAAACCTTGGGTCATCCACTTGAGGGAAATTTGCTACTGTCCTACAAACCTCTGCACTTGGAGGCCCAACAACGTCTACAAGAAGAAGGTTGTGTAGTAGACATCAGCCCCCCCCCCCCCCCGTATATAAAGGAGGGAGAGGGGAGGAGGCCGGCCTAGGCGAGGAGTCCCACTTGGGCTACTAGTCCAATTTGCCCCCCCCCCCCCTTTCCTTTTACCGGAAGAGGAAAGAGGGAAGGAGAGAGAGGAGGAGAAGGAAAGGGGGGCGCCTGTTGGAGAACGTAGTAATTTCAAGAAAATTCCTACACACACGCAAGATCATGGTGATGCATAGCAACAAAAGGGGAGAGTGTTGTCCATGTACCCTCGTACACCGAAAGCGGAAGCGTTAGAACAACGCAGTTGATGTAGTCGTACATCTTCACAGCCCGACCGATCAAGCACCGAAACTATGGCACCTCCGAGTTCTAGCACACATTCAGCTCGATAATGTCCCTCGAACTCCGATCCAGCCGAGTGTCGAGGGAGAGTTCCGTCAGCACGACGGCGTGGTGACGATCTTTATGTTCTACCGTCGCAGGGCTTCGCCTAAGCACCGCTACAATATTATCGAGGAGGACTATGGTGGAGGGGGGCACCGCACACGGCTAAGAGATCAAGAGATCAATTGATGTGTGTAGAGGTGCCCCCTGCCCCCGTATATAAAGGAGCAAGGGGGGAGGGGCGGCCGGCCTAGGAGGGGGCGCGCCATGGGGAGTCCTACTCCCACCGAGAGTAGGACTCCCTCCTTCCTAGTTGGACTAGGAGAAGGGGGAAGGAAAGGGAGAGGAGGAGAAGGAAAGAGGGGGCCGGCCCCCCTTCCCCTAAACCATTTCGGTTTGGGCCTTGGGGGGCGCACCCCACACTCCCCTTGCTGCCCTCTATTTCCACTAAGGCCCATGTAGGCCCATTAAGCCCCCGGGGGGTTCCGGTAACCCCCCCAGTACTCCGGTAAAATCCCGATTTCACCCGGAACACTTCCGACATCCAAATATAGGCTTCCAATATATCAATCTTCATGTCTCGACCATTTCAAGACTCCTCGTCATGTCTGTAATCACATCCGAGACTCCGAACAACCTTCGGTACATTAGAACTCATAAACTCATAATATAACTGTCATCGAAACCTTAAGCATGCGGACCCTACGGGTTCGAGAACTATGTAGACATGACCGAGACACATTTCCGGTCAATAACCAATAGCGGAACCTGGATGCTTATATTAGCTCCTACATATTCTACGAAGATCTTTATTAGTCAAACCGCATAACAACATACGTTGTTCCCTTTGTCATCGGTATGTTACTCGCCCGAGATTCGATCATCAGTATCCCAATACCTAGTTCAATCTCGTTACCGGCAAGTCTCTTTACTCGTTACGTAATGCATCATTCCATAACTAACTCATTAGCTACATTGCTTGCAAGGCTTATAGTGATGCGCATTACCGAGAGGGCCCAGAGATACCTCTCCGACAATCGGAGTGACAAAACCTAATCTCGAAATACGCCAAATCAACATGTACCTTTGGAGACACCTGTAGAGCTCCTTTATAATCACCCAGTTACGTCGTGACGTTTGGTAGCACACAAAGTGTTCCTCCGGTAAATGGGAGTTGCATAATCTCATAATTGTAGGAACATGTATAAGTCATGAAGAAAGCAATAGCAACATACTAAATGATCAAGTGCTAAGCTAACAGAATAGGTCATGTCAATCACATCATTCTCCTAATGATGTGATCCCGTTAATCAAATGACAACTCATGTCTATGGTTAGGAAACATAACCATCTTTGATTAATGAGCTAGTCAAGTAGAGGCATACTAGTGACATTAAAGTTTGTCTATGTATTCACACGTGTATCATGTTTCCGGTTAATACAATTCTAGCATGAATAATAAACATTTATCATGATATAAGGAAATAAATGATAAATTTATTATTGCCTCTAGGGCATATTTCCTTCAGCGCCGCCACCTCCCCTTGTCCAATTCGAACTCCTCCCTTGGGGGGGGGGGGGTGCACCACCCCTTGTGGGTTGGCTTTCCTCCCTCCTGTGGCCCATATTTTTTCCCCGGGGGGTTCCGGTAACCCTCCCCCCCGGTACTCCGATATGTACCTGACACATTCAGAAACACTTTAGGTGTCTGATTACTATCATCTAATATATCAATCTTTACCTCTCGGCCATTTCGAGACTCCTCGTCATGTCTGTGATCTCATCTGTGACTCTGAACAAAATTCGATCACCAAATCACATAACTCATAATACAAATTGTCTTCGAACATTAAGCGTGTGGACCCTATGGGTTCGAGAACCATGTAGACATGGTCGAGACAATTTCTGGTCAATAACCAACAGCGGAACCTAGATGCTCATATTGGTTCCTACATATTCTACGAAGATCTTTATGGGTCAAACCGTAATGACAACATATGTCATTCCCTTTGTCATCGGTATGTTACTTGCCCGAGATTCGATCGTCGGTATCTTCATACCTAGTTCAATCTCGTTATCGGCAAGTCTCTTTACTCGTTCCGTAATGCATCATCCTGTAATTAACTCATTAGTCACATTGCTTGCAAGGCTTGTCATGATGTGCATTACCGAGAGGGCCCAGAGATACCTCTCCGATACTCGGAGTGACAAATCCTAATATCGATCTATGCCAACCCAACAAACACCTTTGGAGATACATGTAGAGCATCTTTATAATCACCCAGTTATGTTGTGACGTTTAATAGCACACAAGGTATTCCTCTGGTGTTCGGGAGTTGCATAATCTCATAGTCAAAGGAATATGTATAAGTCATGAAGAAAGCAATAGCAATAAAACATAACGATCATTATGCTAAGATAATGGATGGGTCTTGTCCATCACATCATTCTCCTAATGATGTGATCCCGTTCATCAAATGACAACTCATGTCTATGGTTAGGAAACTTAACCATCTTTGATTAATGAGCTAGTCTAGTAGAGGCTTACTAGGGACACTGTATTTTTTCTATGTATCCACATATGTATCAAGTTTCCGGTTAATACAATTCTAGAATGACTAATAAAAATTTATCATGATATAAGGAAATATAAATAACAACTTTATTATTGTCTCTAGGGAACATTTCCTTCAATAAAGTTGCTATAAAATGATTGTAAAACATCCAAGAATGATAATATAACAGCATGGAACAAGCAAAATTATAGATAGGTTGGAGACTATCATTCCCTTAATTTGCAATGTAGAGTATTATTGCTATATTGCATCCTTTTAGTGGACTTCTAGTGAATTATTAGGAGTTGCCAAAATTTGAACTAAAAATGTGATGTAGTTTGGTTCTGAAAATTTAAAAATAAATGAATGTATCCTCTAATATTGGTGGTTCATGAACTTCGGACAACAAAAGTTGCAATTTTGATATGAATCGTCAACATTGCAAGGTTGGCCCCATTTTGGAAAAAAAACAAAGGAAAGGAAAAAAGCCTAAAATTTTGAAACACCATTGCATCCATCTTATGTGCACTAGTTTGTGGGAAAATCATAAATTTACAATACAACGGTTTTGGGAAAAAAAATACACAAAATGCCCTATCTAGTATAAACTTGCAAGGATTTGAAGGCATATGGCCATGGCCACATCCATGGCATAGTCCATGATAGCAGGCCCAAATTTAGCATAACTATGGGTATTACCATTATGAACAATGTTTCCATAGGAATTATGAATCTTCTTTAATACATAATAGTTTACCATTTTCCAAGTCCGAGAAATTACTTTTTTATGAAGGAAGTGCCTCAAATAATTTTTAAATTGCACTAGTGCTGAACCGGGCATTAGCACCGGTTCGTAAGGCCCTGTAGTGCCGATTACATAACCGGCACTAATTTGTGGTCACTAAAGCCCCCCCCCCCTTTAGTACCGATTCAGCACGAACCGGTGCTAAAGGGCAACCACGTGGCACGAGCCAGCTCCGGGGGCCTGGAGCCCTTTAGTACCGGTTGGTAATACCAACCGGTACTATAAGGTTTGGGTTTTTTTTAGTTTTATGATTTCTTTTTCATTTAATTTTGTGTTTCCATTTTAATTCTTTTTCGTTTGCTGGTATTTTACGATACTACACATTGTACATGTTATGCATATATATATATATATATATATATATATATATATATATATATATATATATATATATAGAATTTCTAGTAGAACCAATCATGCATATATATATCATCAATGTCTCACAAACCACCATATTAATTAATTCACACATACACACATGTATAGCTATATACAATTTCTCCTACATATGAATGTTGCCTTCGGAGCCAGTGGCATTAGCCTAATTGGTGCCTTTGGTGCCTTCGGGCGGTAGCGGGTAATAGAATTCTCCCTTCGGATTTATGACCTGGTCGAGCAAAAATCCCGCTATTTCCTCTTGAAGTGCTTCTATGCGCTCCGTTTCTATGAGCTTCTCCCGCACCTCTTTGAACTGTTAAGAAGGAGATCAATATGCATGTGTATTAGTTGTGGGACTAGATATCGATAATGGTGTAAAAATTATGAATAGTGTTCTGACAAGCGTACCCATTCCTGTCTTTGAGATCTTCTCCTTTCGGACGCCATCATGCGAATGTTCTCGCAAACGCAGAATGCACACAGATCAGTCCCCTGCGACTGCTTCAGGGCCTTTACGAGAATGGAATTTGATTAGATAAAAATTAATCAAGAATGATAATTAAAGAGATGGCAGCTAGCTAGCTAGAGCTATAGTACTACTTAATTGCTTACCTTGGGTCGAAACCATTTAAGCTTTTTTTTTCCATTCGCCGGGCGTGACGGCGATGAACCTTGTCCAAGCCCTGCCCGCCGACAAAGAAAATGAATAAAGGGGTTATTAAATAGTTCATATCATGAAATGATGAACGAAATAGGCCGAGATATATAGTTAATAATGATTGAAATTACCTGTTGACTATCCCATACAAGATGTTATAGTCAGTTTTTTCTGAGATTAGTGAGTCCAGTACTTCAATTGTTCCGGCGTCAACTTTAATGATACACAAGACCCAGTGATATCTGCATGCACACACGTTTGCATGTCTTAATTAAGCGGGCATATGTAAGCAAAAACATGTAGCTAGCTAGTAGGCAAAAACAGAGAATTTGTAGTACAAGACAGTGTGACTCACTGGAAGTTGTAAGGAAGTAGTATATCTTCATTGTATTTGAGGCGCTTCAAGAAATCTAGCATGTTGTCCTCTACTTCCTTTGCATAACGTTGATTTAGCTTCCATGTGTATTCGTTAACGGTGTTTGGGTCAATGAACCCAATGCCAAAGCGTCCACCTTTTCTCATTTCATATATCTTCATCCTGCATAATACCACAGAAAAGAATATAGTGAGGATAATTATAGGTAATGATTGATCAAAAGGATCACTACAGCTAGCTTGAGACTTAAATTATAGAAAGAAATCACTTACAGACAATAGGAACTGACGATAGATTTGTCGAGTGCATCTTGATTGTATAACTGAAACAGTTCTGAATACTCAACGGACACAGCTTTCTCATGGTAGTAATGGTCCTGCTTGACATTCACCATGAGGGACAATCGATCTGAAATCTTGGTAATGTTCATGTACCATTGATGCAATTCATACATTCTCGTTGGGAGGTTCTTGACCTTGTCTGGCGCGACCAAAGGTTGGCCCCGAACATATTTCCGTTTTACTTCATCCTCTCTAAGCAAAGGCATGGGCTCGATCTCGAGGAGTTGTCCAACAGTGATGTTGAGAACTTCAGCCTGCATTATATGCTCCTCCGTTATTACCACATTGCCCACCTCGGGAACATGCACTGTTTGCCCACAATAATATTGGGCGCGCATACTGTCACCTATTGTTGGCACAACAAGCGAGGGGATCGATTGCGCCGCCTGTTCTCCCAGCTGGGGAATGGTTTTCCCGCATTTTTTGGCAGCTGATTCTTGTTTGCTTGATCCCGATGTAGACGTGCTCGCCTCCCTTTGTAGACGTGCTCGATTTAACTTCCAGATGTGGCGCTCATAGTCTATGTCAACAGGCTTGGGAGCTGGTGGTTGAGCCATACGAATGAAGTGGTCAATCGTTTCCTCAGGCACTTTCTCCCTTGGCGGTGGTGGCGGTTTCGGTGCAAAATGGGCTTCCACCTCGGCCTTTGATATGGCTGTGATTTCCTCCTCGGACCTATCATAAGACCTCTGCGGAAGAGGCTTGAGGCTTGGACCATATTTATATCGCTTGCCTCCGCCTGTACTTCCTGTACTACCTCGACTCGTACCGCTACGCACCATAGCTGCGGGGTGTCTCTTCTGCGATTGCTGAGGCGGCGGAGACGGCTGACGGGACTGAGTTGGACGAGGAGGAGTGGCCTGAGGTTGTGCCGGACTTGGAGGAGGAGTGGACGTCTAACGCTGTGGCGGACTTGGAGGAGGAGGATTGTCCTGACACTTTGCCGGACTTGGAGGAGGAGGAGTGGCCTGACACTTTGCCGGACTTGGTGGACTTGCAGGAGCGGGAGACTGCTGACTCGGTGGCGGACTTCGACGAGGAGTCGGCTGACGCGGTGTCGGTGGCCTTCGAAAGATGATGCAATCCTTTTTCCATAGGATGATACGATGTTTGGCCTCTCCGAGAAAGCGCTCGCCGTCACCTCCAGCAATGTCAAGCTGTAGCCCCGAATATGGTGGGTCCACCACCTCATCAACCAAGACACGAGCATAGCCCGCTGGAATCGGGTTGCAATGGAAGGTTGCCTCGGGGGGATTTGTGAAAGCACAGCCGTCCGCCACCTTCATGGATATGTTCTTCATTTTGACGTGTAGCTCGCAGTTAGTGTTCTCCGTGATGTCATCCACGGGGTATCTACCCAGCATTGCGTCGTCCGGGGCGGCCGAACCCACGCTGCTTCTCAGCATGGATGGGCCGGTGCTATCCAATGCTGGATCATCCGCTAGCTGCTGCAGCTGCTGAGACCCCCTTTGATCGGTAAGTGAGTCGATCTGCTCCTGCTGCCGCTGGAATTTGACTGCCAATTCCGCTTGACTTGCTTCTAGGCCTTGAAGGCGTTCATAGTCCCGCTTCCTCTGCTCCTCCTCCATCTTCCTCTTCTTCTCCTCCGCAATCTTCTTTCTTGCACGGGTTCTGTAGTCGGTGTTCCAGTCTGAAAACCCCTCATACCACGGAATAGCGCCCATGCCTCGTGTTCTTCCCGGGTGTTCAGGATTTCCCAAGGCACGCGTAAGCTCGTCGTTCTCTCTGTTGGGCTGGAACACCCCCGTTCGTGCCTCTTCTATTGCAACAAGTATCGCATCGTCGGCTCCCTTCAGACTTGCCCTCGTCGAAACATTGCCTGTCTCCAGGTCCAACTCCCCCCCCATGCGCATAGAACCAAGTCCTGACCCTGGGGGGCCAGCTCTTAGTAGCCGGAGTGACACCTGCATCCTCCATCTCTTTCTCATACTTATCCCACTTAGGCATTGCCACCGCATAGCCACCTGGCCCCAGCTTATGGAACTTATCCTTTTTTTCGGCATTCTTCTTGTTTATTCTCGACCGTTCCTTAGCTAATTCCGAATCCTTGAATTTCACGAAATCGTCCCAATGATCACATTGGTTCTCTAGTGTTCCCTTGAATACTGGAGTCTTCCTTCCTCCCTTGACGTACTTCTTCCATTCACGATTCTTGTGGTTCTTGAATGCAATCGCCATCATCCTAAGAGCGGCCTCCTTGACTTTCTGCACATCTGCTTCTGTGAAATGATCTGGTAGGGTGAAATGTTCCATGAGAGTATCCCAAAGCAGATCTTTTTGATTCTTGTCGACAAAAGTAACATCTGGACGTGGCTTTGCTGGCTCTCTCCATTCTTGAAGTTTGATCGGGAGTTGGTCCTTCACAAGAACCTCCGCACTGACGAACAAACTTGTCCGCAATCTTCTTAGGCGCTAATGGTTTGCCAGTAGGGCTGCATGCCTCGATATTGTACTTTACGCCCGGCTTCAACTTTTTGTTCGGGCCTCGTTTCGTCATTTTGCTTGAAGATTTGCTCGATCCGGATGGCTGAAAGAACAAAGATCGATTCGTTAATATATCTTCAAGTCATTTAAAACATGGGATGATCACCAGATGCCTGCTTATATAAATATATATACCTCGCCGGTC
This sequence comes from Triticum timopheevii, assembly GCA_963921465.1. Taxonomy (NCBI): domain Eukaryota; kingdom Viridiplantae; phylum Streptophyta; class Magnoliopsida; order Poales; family Poaceae; genus Triticum; species Triticum timopheevii. The sequence continues at coordinate 574,547,735 of OY997270.1, forward strand.
TTTGTTGTTTCAGGATCAACATGTTCTTCGTCATCATCATAATCGTAGTTCATGACTTCATCAATTTCGTCGTCGCGATCGAATATCATATCACCCTCTCCGGTGTTGTTTAGAAATTCGGAGCCGTCATAATCTTCTTCATTCTGATTATCATCTGGCCCGCGTATCATATCGAACATGGTCTGTTCTCCCTCTCTGTCAGTATTGTCTGCCATAGCTTTTGTTTAACTAATCCAAAAGAAATATAAAACAATTTAATATTCAAATTACATCATCTCGAATAATAGATATAATCTCGAATACATCGTCTAGAATAATAGATATAATCTAGAATACATCGTCTCGAATAATATATAATATTGAATAGTACATCACTGGCTATTAGCTAATAAAGATTGAATACTACAGAAGAATCTAGGACACTCGCGGTTCCTCCGGCGCGGGTGGTGGACACCCAAAGAGAAGGAACCCTCACAGGATCATAGCTGAAGTGAGATCCCCGAAGATACTGCCATGTATTGGAGAACCTGCCGCCCTCTAACGCAACCATGTAGCGATGGACGTGCTCGTCCTCCTCCCTGACACAGCGACGTACCACCTCCGGCGGGGCCGGGTCCCTCTGCACCGAAACTGGCCCACGCGAACGCCACCAAACGAGATCAGGGTCGACGACGGGACCCGCGGCCGGGTTCCTCATCAAGCGGCGCGCCCCTCCAAGCAGCACCTCCCAGTGCCAGCCCGGCGGAGCCCAGTCCCAGACATGGGTCGGCTGGACGTCGTCGCGGACGGGTCAACAGCGAGGATGCGGGCCGGGCATCGTCGAGAACAAATACTAGCTATATGCCCGCAAAAAGTAACATTTTTTTAATGATTGGATTTTGATAACTAAAATTTCTAACATTTCTATATAACACTAATTATGCTAATCTAAATAATCTAAATAACACTAAAATTTCTAACATTTCTATATAACACTAATTTCTAACATTTCTATATAACACTAATTTCTAACTGATTAAGCACTAATTATATCCATCTAACAAGCATTCATACATATATAATAGTGAAAAAATAATAATCTAAATAATCTAAACTAATTAAACACTAATTATCTAAACTAATTAAACATACAAAATAATAATCTAAATAATCTAAACTAATTAAAGACTAATTATCTAAACTAATTAAACATGCTTGTGTGTGTGTTGTGTACGGGCTCGGGGCTGGAGGGCTCACAGCGGGCGACGGCGACGGCGAGGCGACGGCGAGGCGACGGCGAGGCAAGGCGACGGCGAGGAGAGGCGACGGCGAGGCGACGGCCGGGACGTCGACGGCGGGGACGGCGCGACGGGAACGGGGACGGCACGACGGGGACGGGCCCGGGGCGACGACGGAGACGAGGGCGGCGACGGGGACGGGGGCGGCGACGGAGACGAGCGGCGACGTCGGAGACGATCGAGGGCGGCGGTGACGGCGACGAAGACGACGGAACAGAGGAAGGAAAACAGAGGGAAACTAAAATTTTCGTAGCAGTTGTATATATAGAGGGCACCTTTAGTACCGGTTGGATCCACCAACCGGTACTAAAGGCCTGTTTTGGCCAGGCCAAGCGGCGGGAAGCGACCCCCTTTAGTACCGGGTGGTGGCACAAACCGGTACTAAAGGCCCCCCCTTTAGTGCCGGTTTGTGCCACGACCCGGTACTAAAGGTGGTGCGCTGGCGCAGGTGCGCTGCGGAATTTTAGTCCCACCTCGCTAGTCGAGGGGCTACCACACTGGTTTATAAGCCCCAGTGCGGTAGCTCTCTCGAGCTCCTCTCCTAATCAGGCCTACTGGGCCTACCTGTCCTCCTCGCCTTGTGGGCCTACTGGGCCTTTGCGGGCCTGCATCCTGGCCCAACGAAAGGTTGTGTCGCTAGTCGTATGCAGGCCGCTTTGGCCCAGTAGGCGGGCTTTTTTTTCGTATTTTTTTTGCTTTATTTTTTTTTTGTTTTATTTATTTTTGAGTTGTTTCTTGCTGTATTTAGAGTTTCTTTGTGAATATTTTTGCTTTAGGTACAAAAAATTACAAACTTTTTGTTAGTGCCGGTAGATTTCAAATTTGAATAGTTTAAATTTTGAATTGTTTGAAATTTGTGTGAATCACTAGTTTGTGAATAACTTAACTTTGAAAAAAGTTTTTTCAGTGATTCTTTTTTCTTATGTTTAATATTAGTGTGTTTTATCATTATATTCAATTTAGTAATGCTTCCTTCTGGCCTAGCACGGTTATGAACATATTTCTTTAAGACTCCCATCAACCTCTCAAAGGGGAACATATTGTGTAGAAATACAGGACCCAAAACGTTAATCTCTTCGCATAGGTGAACTAGGACGTGCGTCATGATGTTGAAGAAGGATGGTGGGAACACCAACTCGAAACTGACAAGACATTGCACCAAATCATTCTGTAACCTTGGTATAATTTCTGGATCGATTACCTTCTGAGAGATTGCATTGAGAAATGCACATAGCTTCACAATGGCTAATCGAACGTTTTCCGGTAGAAGCCCCCTCAATGCAACCGGAAGCAGTTGCGTCATAATTACGTGGCAGTCATGAGACTTTAGGTTCTGGAACTTTTTCTCTGCCATGTTTATTATTCCCTTTATATTCGACGAGAAGCCAAACGGTACCTTAATACTGAGCAAGCATTCAAAGAAGATTTCCTTCCTTCTTTGGTAAGAGCGTAGCTTGCATGACCCTGATGTATGCCGTCTTCTCCGTGCATACGTTGCTGGTCCTCCCGTGTCTCAGGTGCATATTTTGTCTTCCCATACACGCCCAAGAAGCCAAGCAGGGTCACGCAAAGATTCTTCGTCATGTGCATCACGTCGATTGCGGAGCGGACCTCTAGGTCTTTCCAATATGGCAGGTCCCAAAATATAGATTTCTTCTTCCACATGGGTGCGCGTCCGTCCGCGTCCTTTGGAACAGGTTGTCCGCCAGGACCCTTTCCAAATATCACCTTCAAATCCTTGACCATATCATGTACATCAGCACCAGTACGGTGGCGAGGCTTCGTCCGGTGATCCGCCTCACCTTTGAAATGCTAGCCTTTCTTTCTTACGGGATGCCTGCTCGGAAGAAATCGATGATGTCCCAGGTACACATTCTTCTTACAACTATTCAAATATATACTGTCGGTATCATCCAAACAGTGCGTGCATCCGCGGTATCCCTTGTTTGTCTGTCCTGAAAGGTTACTGAGAGCAGGCCAATCATTGATGGTCACGAACAGCAACGCCTTTAGGTCAAATTCTTCCCCCATGTGCTCATCACACGCACGTACACATGTTCCATTCCACAGTTGTAAGAGTTCTTCAACTAATGGCCTTAGGTACACATCAATGTCGTTGCCGGGTTGCTTAGGGCCTTGGATGAACACTGGCATCATAATGAACTTCCGCTTCATGCACAACCAAGGAGGAAGGTTATACAAACATAGAGTCACAGGCCAGGTGCTATGGTTGCTGCTCTGCTCCCCAAAAGGATTAATGCCATCTGCGCTTAGACCAAACCATACGCTCCTTGCGTCATCTGCAAACTCCTTCCCGTACTTTCTTTCGATTTTTCTCCACTGCGACCCGTCAGCGGGTACTCTCAACTTTCCGTCTTTCTTACGGTCTTCTCTGTGCCATCGCATCGCCTTGGCATGCTCTTTGTTTTGGAACAAACGTTTCAACCGTGGTATTATAGGAGAATACCACATCACCTTGGCAGGAATCTTCTTCCTGTGGCGCTCGCCCTCGACATCACCAGGCTCATCGCGGCTGATCTTATAGCGCAATGCACCACATACCGGGCAAGCGTTCAAATCCTCGTACTCACCGCGGTAGAGGATGCAATCATTAGGGCATGCATGTATCTTCTGCACCTCTAACCCTAGAAGGCAGACAACCTTCTTTGCTTCATACATACTCTCGGGCAATTCGTTGTCCTTTGGAAGCATATCCTTTATCATTACCAGCAACTTTCCAAATCCCTTGTCAGATACACCATTCTCTGCCTTCCATTGTAGCAATTCTAGTGTGGTGCCCAGCTTTTTCTTGTCACCTACGCAATTCGGGTACAACAATTTTTTGTGATCCTCTAACATGCGCTGCAACTTCTTCTTCTCCAAATCACTTGCGTAGTTTCTCTTTGCATCGGCAATGGCCCGACCTAGATCATCAACGGGCTCATCTGATGCCTCTTCTTCAGCTTCTTCCCGCATTGCCGGCTCAGCTTCTTCCCGCATTACCGGCTCAGCTTCTTCCCCCATTGTTGTATCATCGTATTCAGGGAACCCATGGCCAGGATAGCTGTCGTCGTCCTCTTCTTCTTCATTGTCTTCCATCATAACCCCTCTTTCTCCGTGCTTGGTCCAAACATTATAGTGGGGCATGAAACCGGACTCAAACAGGTGGACGTGAATGGTTCTTGACGTAGAGTAATTGTGACCATTCTTACAGCCAGCACATGGACAAGGCATAAAACCATCCGCCCGCTTGTTTGCCTCAGCCGCAAGCAGAAAAGTATGCACGCCCTCAACGAACTGGGGAGAGCATCGGTCATCGTACATCCATTGCCGGCTCATCTTCATTACACAACATCGAATAGACCAAATTAATACAAGTTCATACATAAAGTTCATACAACACTTAAATGCAACAAACAAATAACTCTCTAGCTAAAGCATTTAAATGCAACAACAAATGCGATCAAGATCGCAACTAAGGTAACAATTGATCCAACAGCATAATGATACCAAGCCTCACTATCAATGGCATATTTTCTAATCTTTCTATTCTTCAAGCGCATTTTCTCCATCTTGATCTTGTGATCATCGACGACATCGGCAACATGCAACTCCAATTCCATCTTCTCCCCCTCAATTCTTTTCAATTGTTCTTTCAAGTGCTCGTTTTCTCTTTCAACTAAATTTAACCTCTCGACAATAGGGTCGATTGGAATTTCCGGTTCACATACCTCCTAGATAAAAATATCTATGTCAACTTGATGGGCATAATTTGTCATAAACACGAAATGCAACAAATAGTTTTAAAAGAGAATATACCACATCCGAATCATAACAAGGACGAGGGCCCGACGGGGATGGATATGAAAACCATGGCACTATGTATAACAAACAACGTACGGGTAAGATAATTATTACATGATTAACTATATATCCAAATCACACAAACATCAATTTTTTATATAAAATTTCATGAACAAGAGGCTCACCACAAGGTGGTGCCGACGACGGGACGGTGCGGGCGATCGACGGTGGTTACGACGGAGATTTAGAAGGCACTAAGTAAACCACACCTACATATGCAAACTAAGTGTTATTTTTGACCTCAAATTGCATATAAATCAAATACTAGCACATATATATATTTCCTCCCAAATTACTAAACTCACAAATTAGTAACTATATAAAGCATTGCAAGAGCTAATCTAGTAATGAGAGATGAAAGGACAAAGTTGCTAACCTTTGTGATCACTTGAATGGATGGGGGCCTTCAAATCTTGACAAATTTTGGGCAAAATTTGTGATGAGCTCGAGGGGAGAAGAGGAAGAATAGAGAGGAGAGGAGAGGGGAAAGGGGGAAGAACAGAGTGAGCTGGACGAAGGGTTTATATGCAGGAGGACCTTTAGTACCGGTTCATTCCACGAACCGGTACTAAAGGTGCTGGAGGGGGCCCAGACTGACAACATCCTGCCACCACCCTCATTAGTACCGGTTCGTGGCACGAACCGGTGCCAAAGGTTAGCCACGAACCGATACTAATGAGAGCGGCCCGGCTAGCCGTTGGAACCGGCACTAATGTATACATTAGTGCCGGCTCTAATACAAACCGGCACTAATGTGCTGCACGTTTGACCCTTTTTCTACTAGTGTTGGTACCTTGCATTTTTCATCAAAAGTAGGCCACACAGGATGCCCACTGACCAAATATCAGGACTTGCCCAAATTTGAACTACGAGTGTGATGTAGTTTTGTCCTAAAATTGACAAAAAATCATTTTATGCTCTAATGTCGGGGATGCATGAACTTGGGACCACCAAAGTTGAAATTGCTAATCATTTGGTGTGAATGGTCGACATTGCAACTTTGACTCCATTTTGGAAAAAAAACATAGAAGAAAATGAAAAAAGCCTAAAAAATTGAAATGCCTTTGTATTGAGCCATCTTATGTGCACTAGTTTGTGGAAAAATCATAAACTTGCAATACAACAAGGTTGAAAAAAACCTTCATAAAATGGCCTATCTAGCATGAACTTGCAAGGATTTAAGGCATATGCCCATGGCCATGGCGACATCCATGACATAGTCCACGATAACATGCCCAAATTTGGCACAACTATGGGTATACCATTGTGAACAGTATCTCCATAGAAATTATGAATCTTTTGCGAATAAAAAACAGTTTTCCATTTTCTAAGTCCCGGAAATGACCTTTTTGTGAACGAAGTGCCCCAAATAATTGTGAAAATTGAGCCCTTTCATTTTTAATCAAAAGTGCCACATAGGATGCCCACTAACCAAGTTTAAATAATTTTAGAGTATTATTGCTATATTCCAACCATTTTGTGGACTTCTAGTGAATTATCAGAACTTGCCCAAATTTAAACTACAAGTGTGATGTAGTTTTATCATGAAAATTGACAGAAATCATTTTATGCTCAAATGTTGGGGCTGCATGAACTTGTGACAACCAAAGTTAAAATTGCTTGTCATTTGGTATGAATGGTCAACATTACAAGTTTGACCTCATTTTTGGAAAAAACAAAGAAAATGAAAAAGGCCTAAAAATTGAAATGCATTTGCATTGAGCCATTTTATCTCGACTGGTTTGTGAAAAAAATCATAAATTTGCAATACAAGAAGGGTGAACAAAAACCTTCAAAAAATGGCCTATCTAGTATGAACTTGCAAGGATTTAAGGCATATGCACATGGCCATGGCGAGTCCATGATAACATGCCCAAATTTGGCACAACTATGGGTATTACCATTTTGAACAATGTTCCCATAGAAATTATGAATATATTGCGAATAAAAAATAATTTTCCATTCTCCAAGTCCCAGAAATGACTTTTTTGTGAAGCAAGGTGCCTCAAATAATTGTGAAAATTGGGCCCTTACAGTTTTAATCAAAAGTAGGCAAAATAGGATGCCCACTGACCAAGTTTCTATAATTTTCGAGTATTATTGCTATATTCCTTACGTTTAGTGGACTTCTACTAAATTATCAAAACTTGCCTAAATTTGAACTACAAGTCTGATGTAGTTTGGTCCTGAAAATTGAGAAAAATCATTTTATGCTCTAATGTTTGTGGTGCATGAACTTGGGACAACCAAAATTGAAATTCCGAGCCATTTGGTATGAATGATTAACATTGCAAGTTTGATCCCATTTTGGAAAAATATCAAAGAAAATGAATAAAGAGAAAAAATTGAAATGCCTTTGCGTTGAGCCATCTTATGTGCACTAGTTTGTGGGAAAATCATAAAGCCACTTTTGGACTGTTTGTGTGAAAAATTGGCACTGTTTGATTGAAAAAACCCAATTATTTTAACAAAATTAATGAAATATGGGTCATCACTTGTCATAGACATGCAAACAGGGAAAAATTTGGACATTCAAACATGCAAATATCACAAGTTTCATAAAGTTTATAATGTTTACAGACACAAACCCTAAATATAGCTACTAACAAAATAACTGTAGTTCATAAACCTAATCTACTCACCGTCGTCGTCCACGTCCGAGCCACTACCAGCGCTGGAGGAGTGGTCCTCCTCCTCCTGCTGCTGCTTGCCATCATCATCATCCTTGCTCCCGAGGTCGATGGTGACGTAGGCCACCGTGGTGACAATCGCATGTCGAAGCCCCGACGTGTCAACCAGGTCATCGAGATGGTGCTGCGGCCCCTTCGTCGATTCACACAGTGCCCTTAGGAGCCCTGGCAGGTCTGCAGGGTCTTCAGGCTCACTGACCACCGCCCCCCTATACTCCGCCAGCAGCGGTGGCTTCGGCTCTGGCTTCGGCATGAGCAGGGGACCGCCAGAGCCCGTCAAAGGCTCGGGATTGGGTACAATCAGGGGGGCATGCGAAACTCATCCCTTGCTCAAGCTTTGGGACTAGCAGGGGCGCTGCGGGAGCTCGTCTCTGGCTCTGGCTTTGGGATGAGCAAGTCACCGCCGCGCACTAAAGAGCTCGTCCCCGGCATCCCATCTCCTGCTTAGGAACGCGGAGGCGCCCTTCTCTTATGGCACCACCGCCCCCACTGTAGACTTGGGCGTGGATCACGGCAGCGAAACCTGGTCGTCCTCGTCCAAGCCGAGCTGCATGCGACACACGACTATGACATCGGCGAAGGTACGCCCTTCCTAGAAGGCGTACCTCTTATTGATGTTGCGCGACGCCGAGTAGTGCTGGATGCGGGCGGTGCTATCCTCCACGAGGATCTGCTGCCACCGCCGGCTACTGGCGCGTAGTCCAGATTGGACCGCTTCACCGGCAGTAGGCTTTGCCGAAATGCACGTATTGTGCATGACATGGCCATCGTGCCGACGGTTGGGACAGGCTCCATCGTGAGCCCATCGACGCTCACGTGTCGTTCGTCCTGCAAGCGGGTGTCTGACGGCACCATGACACCACAGTGGGCGAGCAGCGAGGCTTCCTTGACCCGGAGGGTGCGTGGCATGCCGGGAATGCACAACGCATGGTGTCGTCCCCAACTACTGCTTCTCGCCCCACCATCGTGGTTGGCCATGGCTGCGACTGCAAAAGGGGAGGTGGCTAGGGTTTGGTCGATGCGCACGGTGGAGAAGGCTATGGGCGGTGAGGGGAGGGGAGGGGATTGGACAGGAGTGTGTGCATGCCGGTGCGCGACTATGAAAATCCATTAATAGACACCTGACGGGCACACAGCCAATGCGACTCCCAGTATGGGACACCGCGCGGTACGCACTCCCTGTGTCTGAAAGCACCGACATGACCACGATGTGACTACTCATGCATGCGGGCACGTACACGACCGATTATGAGAACACCATGTGGCATAGTGTGTCCCATACATCAGTAACAGCGACGCTAACAGTCAACTCCCTTGACCAACGACAAATCCCCATTTGGCATTGGTGAGGGTTGGTGGCTTGATGGAGGGGAAAAGTGAGCAAAAGTTGTGGCTTGGGCAAAATTGAGCACAACTAAGCAATGAGGGGAACAGAAAAAAAGCATTGTTTTATGTGGTTACAATATCATTATATATTGTTCTGGTTTGGTGACACTCATAGTTTGTTCTGATCATCATTTGGTTCAATTCTTCTATGCTGGCTGAAAGCCTATTAAAAAAAGGTGTGACTAAATCGAGTGTATATGTTGTCCTACTCAGGAATCATGCCATTTTGTACACCTTTGGTTATTCTCTCAAATGGGTATTAGGTTGCATCTCAACTATACGTTCTTTCTATTATTTGTTAGCGATGCATTCTAATGAGGCAGTAATACACAATTTTTCTTTGGATTTTATAGGAAACTGGCTTATCATATCATTCCATGAAAGGTTCAAAAAACATATATTTAAAACTGCAAATTTTATAAAAAGTTCTCATATCATTATTTCTCACTATAAATCTTATTCATATGCAATACTATAAATTCCTGCAGCAACCCGTGGGGTATCATATAGTTTTACAAACGAGGACGAAGAATGGCATGTGGAGCAGGCAAGGCACGCCGCTTCCTTGGTGTAGGTACAAACATTGTTGGCTCGGGACTTGGCACAAAAGTAGACATCAAAGTTAGACTCCATTACAGAAACGCTGTGACAACCCCCACCGGATTCATAGTGGTGACTGCGTAGCTCACCCTCGCTACGATGAATGCGGCTTTGCAGACACGCTTGAACTTGCCGGACCTCCTCCTGGGCCTGTTCTGCGGCGGGGAGTAGTTCGCCTCCATCAAGCAAGCCACGTGGATGTGCACAAGCTGGCCGTCGTCGCGCTGGAATCGGTATGACAAGTACCGGCCGCGCTTCCCATCCTTCCCGCACAACTCGCAGTTATGGCCGGCGGCGTTGTGGAGTTCCAGCATGACGCCGTCGTCCTCCCCCATGCTCGTGCGCTTCGGCAGGATTGCGCAGAAAGGGTGGAGGTCGATATCGTGCACGCCGTTGTGGTACAGGAAGCCGCGCACCGGGTCCCCGCAGACGTCGCACAGCGGAATACTACCGCCTGCATGGGTCGCCGTCGCGGGACGGCTGTTGAAGAAGGTGAGCGCACGGCCCTCCAACATCGACGGCTCGATGCGCGCCGGCGCTTGGGCGCAGCATACATGGAGGTCGAAGTCGCATTGCTCGCACCGGAGTCTGAGCTCGTCGCCGAGCTGCTTGCAGCCGTCGCACCGGAACAGCTTCTCCGTGTCTACCGGCTTAAGTGCGTGCTGATGGGTGGAGTGGGAAAACAGTGCCCGAACGTCATCTCCGGTGAATGTAACCATGCTACTTCTAGCTGCTTCTTCTTTTTTTGTTTTTGCGAGAACTACTCTAAGGTTCCCAACTCCGGCGAACTTTCTCTAGCTGCTTTTCGTCTTGCTCGTTCTCTCTATTTATCAGCGAAGCAAGGGTACAGTAACGTGTATGTGCAGTACAACCAGGGGTGGACTTGACTCTAGCTAGTCAGTCTCCTCCTCTCGTGCTTCCTGGAAATGTGCCGGGCCTTTTCTAAAACAGAAAATTCTAGCAAGGACCGCAAGTGGACTGGCACAAGTTGTGTTGGATCAAGTGAGCCGTCGTATTCACCCGGAAAAAAAAAAGGTGAGCCATCGTATTGTTGAAATTTTCCACGACGACTTCATCGTCTTCTTTCGTTGGTTAATTGGAGGGATCTAAAAAAAAGTTATGCTTGAAATGTTGCTCCTAGTGTCAATAGTTCTACATTTTCCTACATGTAAGTGGACAATTGGACATATTTTTTTTCAAAGAGGTCACGCTGGGCACATATACACGCCTGTTCACCGTATAGGAAAGGTCCAACTTGGGTTTCCTTTTAGCCTCAACATACATCACAACTCCCACCACGCTTATGCTGTTATGCACCTAACTAGACCAACAACCTATAACACTGAATGGCCAGTTGCGCCAAATGGCACAAAATCCCATTTAAAACCATGAGTGCTTTAAAAATATTTACATTTGGGAAGCACTTACAGTAATTTTTCAAACCCTTTTATATAAAAAGTTAAGAAAGGACCGTCTTTCAAAATATATACTTCAACCCACATAATTTCTTATGTTATTCACATAACATGGAGGCATAACTTTTTTTATTCAGAACTATATGCAAATATTTGCTTTACATAAGAATGCGAGAGATTAGATTATCAGTTGGTGCAAATAGTTGAGCGTGCAATCAGAAGGTTCGAGTAGCTGTAAACTTGCGCTCAAAAAGAGTAGTTGTAAACATAGGCGACACAATAAAATGTACACCCTCCGTAAACAAATATAAGACGTTTAAAAGACTTGACAAGTCTCTAAAATGTCTTACGTTTGTTTACAGAGGTTGTGTTCAATGCATGATGAACATTGTGCACAAGAGAAGTTGTTGTAAACAGTGGTCAATTACATCATACAATTTGGTTCTATACAACAAGAAGTTTTCCTCTTTTGTGTACATATCCTAAAGACCACCCCCTTGTGTATGAACTCCTTGTCCTTTGAATCGAACGACATAGCCCTTGCCCTTTGTGGCAAAAGAAAATACTCTGCAATACGAATCGATGTCAAGATAAAAAATATCATGTGAGCATATTGATGACCCACAAGTATAGGAGATCGCAACGGCCTTAGAGGATAGTATTTCACCCAAATTTATTGATTTGACACAAGAGAAGCCAAAGAATATTTATAAGCCTTAGGGGGTCTTTGGTTTAGAAGTCCTAGGACTTTTTCTAGTCCCAGGGACTAATCAAAAAAGACTCTCCAGTAGAGTCATTTTCTAGTCCCTGTAGAAAAAGTCCCCCCCCCCCCTCCCCCCGTTTGGTTCCTAGGGACTTTTTAGGGACTTTTTCTAGTCTCTGGGACTAAAAAGTCCCTGAACCAAACACCCCCGTAGCAGTTGACTCATCAATTCAACCACACATGCAAGATAACTTTTCTAGCAGCAATTTATTAGTAGCACCGTAATATGATAGAAGTAGTGATAAAGTACCAGTAGTAGTAGTAGTAGTAGTAGTAGCAATAGTAATAAGTTTGTAGCAACTAGAGCAGCAGTAACTTTAGCAAAGACAATACCAGTAAAGCATAGGGATGGAGACATGACCCACAAGTACAAGGGATCTATCGTGGTCCTTTCGATAAGTAAGAGTGTCGAACCCAACAAGGACAAGAAGAAAATGACAAGCGGTTTTCAGTAAGGTATTCTCTGCAAGCACTGAAATTGTAGGTAACAGATAGTTTTGTGATAAGATAGTTTGTAACGGGTAACAAGCAATGAAAGTAAATAAGGTGCAGCAAGGTGGCCCAATCCTTTTTGTAGCAAAGGACAATCCTGGACAAGTTCTTATAATGAGAAAAGCGCTCCCGAGGACACGTGGGAATTATCGTCAAGCTAGTTTTCATCACGCTCATATGATTCACGTTCATTACTTTGATAATTTGATATGTGGGTGGACCGGTGCTTGGGTACTGCCCTTTCTTGGACAAGCATCCCACTTATGATTAACCCCTATTGCAAGCATCCGCAACTACAAAAAAAGTTTTAAGGTAAACCTAACCATAGCATGAAACAAGTGGATCCAAATCAACCCCTTACGAAGCAACGCATAAACTAGGGTTTAAGCTTCTGTCACTCTAGCAACCCATCATCTACTTATTACTTCCCAATGCCTTCCTCTAGGCCCAAATAATGGTGAAGTGTCATGTATTCGACGTTCACATAACACCAATAGAGGAGAGACAACATACATCTCATCAAAATATTGAACGAATACCAAATTCACATGACTACTAATAGCAAGACTTCTCCCATGTCCTCAGGAACAAACGTAACTACTCACAAAGCATATTCATGTTCATAATCAAAGAGGTATTAATATGCATTAAGAATCTGAACATGTGATCTTCCACCAAATAAACCAACTAGCATCAACTACAAGGAGTAATCAACACTACTAGCAACCCACAGGTACCAATCTAAGGTTTAGGTACAAAGATTAGATACAAGAGATGAACTAGGGTTTGAGAGGAGATGGTGCTAGTGAAGATGTTGATGGATATTGACCCCCTCCCGATGAGAGGGTCGTTGGTGATGATTTCCCCCTCCCGGAGGGAAGTTTCCACGGCAGAACAGCTCCGCTGGAGCCCTAGATTAGTCCCGCCAAGGTTCTGCCTCGTGGCGGCGGAGTTCTGTCCCGTAACCTTGCTTATGATTTTTTTCAGGGTAAAAGACTTCATATAGCAGAAGATGGGCACCGGAGGGCCACCAGGGGGCCCACGAGGCAGGGGGCGCGCCCAGTAGGGGTAGGCGCGCTCCCACCCTTGTGGACAGGGTGTGTGCCCCCTCTGGTACTTCTTTCGCTCAATAATTATCATTAATTCCAAAAATGACTTTCGTAGAGTTTCAGGACTTTTGGAGCTGTGCAGAATAGGTTTTCAATATTTGCTCCTTTTTCAGCCCAGAATCCCAGCTGCCGGCATTCTTCCTCTTTATGTTAAACCTTGTAAAATAAGAGAGAATAGCCATAAGTATTGTGACATAACCTGTAATAAAAGCCCATAATGCAATAAATATCGATATAAAAGCATGATGCAAAATGGACGTATCATGGAGCGGCGATGGTAATCGGATGAGATTCAATATTTAATTGTCACAACCTAGAATGATACACCATAGCTCCAATTCATCAATCATATATAGGCATGTATTCTGGAACTATATATAGTCATACGTGCTTACGATAAGAACTTGCATGGCATCTTTTGTCCTACACTTCCGTGGCAGCGGGGTCCTATTGAAAACTAAGGGGTAATTAAGTTGTTCATTTTAATAGAGAACCGTAGTGAATACATGAACTCCTCAAGTTAAAGTCATCTCCCTGGATATCCCAAATCAGTGTCACCTTGGGGGTCTAAGGTTCAGAATGCTAACATGTGCATAAAACTTACAGATATGATCAAGAACACAAATATATTCATGAAAACATAACATGTTCAGATCTTAAATCATGGCACTCGGGCCCAAGTGACAAGCATTAAGCATAGAAAAGTTATCGCAACATAAATCTCGAAACATAGTGGATACCAGGGATCAAGCCCTAACAAATTGGCATGATTACATATCACATTTCATCCAACTCCCATCTACCTCCAGGTGGTATTAAACTTCATCTGATAATTATCTGATTAGCTACTTAGTTTTTGCCTTTTTCACTTTATTTTTTTATCTCATGGGGGATGTGGGAATCTTCATTAATTGACTTGTATGAAATGTTCTAGAGATCATGTCTTAGCAAAAAGAGGGCAAAGTTAATTGTGAAACAAAACGCAATAGGAATAGATTAAAAAGGATGCAAATTTGAAGAACTAATAATGCATGCTTACATCAAAGGCCCATTTTGCTTTTCTGTAGGACAGCTGAGCATAAAAAGTTGCTCCTCCTGTGTATATACATGAAAAAAAAAGTTTCCTATTAAACACCCAAGATCTATTCTATAGAGATGCTGGCACTGAGAGGGGAGAGTGTCTACATACCCTTGTAGACCAAAAGCGTTAACGATCTAATGATCATGGTTGGCGTAGTCGCACTCGCGTCACGATCCAATCTGATCAAAGCACCGCACGAGCGGCACATCCAAGATGTGCACACGTACGGGTCGATGACGTCTCCTCCTTGATCTAGCAAGCGAGAGAGAAGAGGTAGATGGGATCTGAAACAACATGATGGTGTGGTGATGGTGGTGACAACAGAATTCCGGCAGGGCTTCACCAAGCACTACACGAAGGACGAGGAGGAGATGGGAGAGAGAGAGAGAGAGGCAACAGTCAGCAATGGGATGGCTGCCCCCTTGCGCCTCCTCTCTCTTAGTATATGCTAGGGGACAAGGGTGCCCAAAACCCTCCTAGGGCCGGCCACGAGGGAGAAATCCCTTTAAATTTAGAGATAAGATCAATTTAGAGATAAGACCTTATCTCTAGATTTAGAAGACATGGGCCTTGGGACTAGTGCGGCCAGCCCATGTGGGTTGTTGCCCCACCCCGTGGTCCATGTGGGCCCCTCCCGTGTCATTGGGCCCCATGATGGAACACCTAGAACCTTACCGGTATTCTACCGAAAGTTTCTGAACTTTTCCGGAACCCTGAAAAATACTTTCCATATATAAATCTTACCTTTGAACCATTCCGGAGCTCCTCGTGATGTCTCGGATCTCATCCAACACTCTGAATAATACTCGGTATCACCACTATGAATATCTCAATACTACCCTAGTGTTACTGAATATTAAGTGTGTGACCCTACGGGTTCGAGAACATTCAGACATGACCGAGACATGTCTCCAATCAATAATCAATAGCAGGACGTGGATGCCCATAATGACTCCCGCATATTCAAAGAAGATATTTATCGGTTTGAACCACAATGTCGAGGATTCAGATAATCCCGTATACAATTCCCTTTGTCTGGCGATATGTTACTTCCCCGAGACTCGATCGTCACTATCGCCATACCTAGTTCAATCTCGTTACCGGCAAGCCTCTTTATTCGTTCTGTAATACAAGATCCCTGTGACTAAACTCATTAATCACATGCTTGCAAGCTATTCATGATGTTGTATACCGAGAGGGCCCAGAGATATATCTCCGTCACACGGAGTGACAAATCCCAGCCTCGATCCATGCAACCCAACAAACATTTTCCAAGATACCTGTAGAGCACCTTTATGATCATCTAGTTACGAAGTGACGTTCGATACCCATAAAGTATTTTTCCGGTATTCAGGAGCGACACGATCTCATGGTCTAAGAAACATATACTTGACATGAAGAAAGCTTTAGCAATTGAACTAAGTGATACGATCTGATGTTAAACTTACGATTGGGTTTGTCCATAACATCATTCTCCTAATGATGTGATCCTGTTATTAAATGACAATTCATGTCTATGGTTAGGAAACCTTAACCATCTTTAATCAACGAGCTAGTCTAATAGATGCTTACTAGGGACACGATGTCTGTTTATGTATCCACACATGTATTTAAATTCCGGTCAATGCAATTCTAGCATGAATAATAAACATTTAACAAGAAAAGGAAATATGATAATAACAACTTTAGTATTCTCTCTAGGACATATTTCCAACATATGTACATCCCTGATTGGAATGAAATTGATCATGTTGCACCTTCAAATCTCTCTCTCTCTCACTCACTCACTCACTCTACACGTGGGGGATGAGATTGTGTGGGTAAGAAAAACTGGTTGTGTGAGCGAAAAGTCCATTCTGCACCCGAGCTCATATGCTCCCGCATGAACAGTGAAATCGAAAAAAAATAAAAAATAATTCAAAAAATTCCAAATTTTTTTTGAGACAAACATTGAAAAAAGTTCTAAGTGCCTGCAAAAATTCGTCATGAAATCACATTCCTAGAAGGCGTGGCAAAAAAAACAAATTCAATGCTTCAAAATGCGTTTGAAAGTAGCTTTTTCAGAGTACTTTTTTTGTTTTTTTGCCACGCCTTCTAGGAATGTGATTTCACGACGAATTTTTGCAGGCACTTAGAACTTTTGTCAATGTTTCACTCAAAAAAAAATTGGAATTTTTTGAATTTGTTTTGAATTTTTTTCGATTTTACTGTTCATGCGGGAGCATATGAGCTCGGGTGCAGATTAGCCGCGTCCGTTGTGTGAGTCTCTCTGGTCTCATGCGAGTGTGCATGAAGAAGTCGTGGGCTGCTCCTGCACCTCAATTAGACCTATTGGGCTTATATATGCCTACTTACATAATTGGTGTATATGGTGGATTCGTCCCTGTTATCAACCAATCTATGAAAGAGCGAGACAACATCAATCAAATATAAATTGAAAAACTATACATCAAAGAACCTAATAAAACTTAATACTCCCCCAATCCATATTAGTTGTCGTTAAAATGGATGTATCTAGACATATTTCAATGCTTCGATTCACATTACTTGTTGCCCAAATAGGTGTACTCTCTGTAAACTAATACAAGATTGCTCACGCAAAAAAAAATATAAATGATCTAAAAGATCTTATATTACTAGTTTATAACAAGAGTATCTAGACTAAAATAAATCTACCTATATTCGTTTGAGCGACATGTAATATGAATCGAAGGGAGTATTAAAGTTTTTCATAGACGTCATCTTTAGCTCCACACTTGACGCCTTGGTTTCTCTCCATTCCTATATGGTAGAATTACATGTATATGCATCTAGGAAGTTGAGGAGAAAATGACAAATCTTTACTATGAAATTAACAGGCTCTGTCCAACTATAACATTTGACGTAACTAATTGGTGATTTTTATTTCTCAAGTTATGTATCTTTACGGGACTGCTGAGTCTCAGTCGATTGAGACTTCACTAAATCTCAGTGTATGCTATATTCGTGGGATCTTATGTGAAGATCCGTGCAAATTTTTCCTTTTTCTTTTTACATGTTATTATGTCACTTGACTTAGACTTGATTAAGTCTCATTCGACGGAGATATAACCACAACTTTTTTAATTATTTTGCAACATTTTAGAGCAACTCCAGCGAGGCGACCCAAACGGACGCGCGCTTTGTCCGCTTTTTGTCCGTTTGGGTCGGCCAGGCGGACGTGCGCGTCCGCATTTTAAAATGAATCGGCTTCACCGCACGACCCAAATGTGTCGGCGTGAAAAAAAAAACAGATTGCACAAATAAATATAAATAAACAAAAAGTGGCCGGTCAAACGCCGGTCAAAGTCCATCTAAATCTAATAAACATTAAATAAAACATTAAAAAAAGTCTGCGCCCGCCTGCTGCCACCCCGCACGCTGTCCTAGACATCGTCGGCCTTGCCCTTGCCCTTGTCCTCGACGCCGCCGTCGTTGGTGAGGTCGATGAAGACTGGAGCAGGGTCAGCCCACACGAACGCCGCCTGGTACGCTGCCAGGGCAGCCTCCTCCAGCGTCTGCTAGGGCGGCGGCATTGTGGCAAGCCGCGCGTGCTCCTCCTCCTCCTCCTCGAGCCGGAGCGCCTCCGCGTCGTGTTGGAGCATGGCCTCGTAGCGCATCTGCTCCTCACCGTTGGCCTGCTCCTGGCGAAGCCAGTGCTCCTGCCGTCGCTCGAGGTGGGCCGCCTCCTCCTCCGGCATGGCGGCGAAGTGGACGGGAGGCGCACTGACCCACTTGCGGTACTGGCCCATCCACGAGTAGGCCTCCTCCGGCCAAGTGGGTGGAGGCGGGGAGCGCTTACGCGACGGCTCCAGCTTGGGCTGGACGGGCGGCGACGGTGGAGGCGGCGGCACGAAGAGCGGGGTGTGGACTGATACGTTTTCGTCGTATCTATAATTTTTGATTGTTCCATTCCAATATTATTCAACTTTTATATACTTTTGGCAACTTTTTATTATTTTTTTGGGACTAACATATTGATCCAGTGCCCAGTGCCAGTTCCTGTCTGTTGCATGTTTTTTGTTTCGTAGAAACCCAATATCAAACGGAATCCAAATGGGATAAAAACGGACGGAGATTTTTTTGGAATATTTATGATTTTTGGGAAGTAAAATCAACGCGAAATAGTGTCCGGGGTGGCCACGAGACAGGGGGCGCGCCCTCCCCCCTGGACGCGGCCTGGGCTCTCGTGAGCCACCCGTAAGGCAGTTGATGCTCTTCTTTTGGCGCAAGAAAGCTAATTTTATGAGAAAGATCTGGGCGAAAGATTCACCCCAATCGGAGTTACGGATCTCCGGATATTTAAGAAACGGTGAAGGGGTAGAATTAGAAAACGCAGAAACAAGGAGATAGATCCAATCTCGGAGGGGCTCTCGCCCCTCCCACGCCATGGGAGCCAAGGACCAGAGGGGAAACCCTTCTCCCATCTAGGGAGGAGGTCAAGGAAGAAAAAGAAGAAGAAGGGGGCCCTCTCCCCCTTGCTTCCGGTGGCGCCGGAGCGCTGCCGGGGGCCATCATCATCACTGCGATCTTCACCAACACCGCCGCCATCTTCACCAACATCTCCACCAACTCTTCCTCCCTCTATGCAACGGTGTAACCTCTCTCTTACCCGCTGTAATCTCTACTTAAACATGGTGCTCAACGCTATATATTATTCCCCAATGATGTATGGTTATCTTATGATGTTTGAGTAGATCCGTTTTGTCCTATGGGTTAATTGATGATCGTGATTGGTTTGAGTTGCATGTTTTATTGTTGGTGCTGTCCTATTGTGCCCTCCGTGTCGCGCAAGCGTGAGGGATTCCCGCTATAGGGTTTGCAATATGTTTATGATTTGCTTATGATGGATTGCATGAGTGACTGAAACACAAACCCGAGTAAGTAGGTTCTTTTCATATGGGATAAAAGGGGAATTGATACTTTAATGCTATGGTTGGGTTTTACATTAATGAATCTTTAGCAGTTCCGGACACTTGCTAGAGTTCCAATCATAAGTGCATATGATCCAAGTAGAGAAAGTATGTTAGCTTATGCCTCTCCCTCAAATAGAATTGCAACAATTATTACTGATCTAGTTATCGATTGCCTTGGACAAATAACTTTCTCGTAACAAAAAGCTCTCTACTAATATTTACTTTATTGCATCTTTATCTAAACAGCCCCTAGTTTATGTTTACGTGCTCTTTATTATCTTGCAAACCTATCCTATCACACCTACAATGTACTTCTAGTTTCATACTTGTTCTAGGTAAAGCGAACGTCAAGCGTGCGTAGAGTTGTATCGGTGGTCGATAGAACTTGAGGGAATATTTATTCTACCTTTAGCTCCTCGTTGGGTTCGACACTCTTACTTATCGAAAACTGTTGCGATCCCGTATACTTGCGGGTTATCATGGACGAAGTCCCCCGCCGCCGACAGGGCAAGAGCTTGCTCCAGCCCATCCCAGTGCACGTCCTCGTCGATGCGGCTAGCCTCCAGCGCGTTATGCAGGGCCTCCTCGAGGGCGGCCTGGTACTCCGCCTCCGCCTCCATGTCCTCCGGCTCTACCTCCGGGGGCGGCGGTGGGAACGGCGGCGAGACGACGTCGACACCTGAGCGCCGTTGCTCCTCGTGTTCGAGGGCGAACCAAGCCTACCAGTTGGGAGAGTCGGCGGCGTACTCGGGCAGCCGACGCTGCTCCGGCGTGAGCAGCGCGCGACGCCGGCGCACCTCGTCGTCGTGCGCCCGCTGGGTCTGTGGAACCGCCGGCACCGGGATCTGGTTTGGATCCAAATGCCAATGGTGCGGCAGCGTCACGTCGGGGTAGGGGAGGGGCTGCCTGTACTCCCAGTGCCACCGCGCTTGGTGCACCGGGATGTGCAGGCACCGGCGTTCAGGGCGGAAACGCGCCGGCAGTGGAGGGGGAGGGGGAGCACGGGATGACGAGGCGCCGAGGGTGCCCATGCCCTTGCCCTTGCTGCTGCCGAAGAGGCCCATGGGCGCGCTAGGGTTTGCGGTCGCCTGCGAGGAAGCAAAGGGAGTGGTGGGGGGCCAGATGTGGATGAGAGAAGTAGATGAGGCCGACCCCGCCGCACGCGTGGTTAAAAAAGAACGCGCGCACTGGCTGACGCGTGGGCCCGCTGTCGGTGGTGGTCATAAATAAGACGACCGGTGACGGTTGGGTGGCCGCCAGGTGGGGACGCGGCGGACGGCGAGGAGACGCGCGGAGCGTCCGCTTCGCGTCCGCGCCGACGCATTCCAGGCGCAATTTTGAGCCGGAAATGGGTCGGCGCGGACGCCAAGCGGACACGATTTGAATTTAGGTCGGTGCATTGGACCGCCACTTTTGTCCGCGCCGACCAAAACGAACGCGGGCGGACGAAATGGGTCGTCCCATTGGAGTTGCTCTTAGATGTATATACCGTCTCCATGTCACACAGAAAATCCAGATGTCTTGCGATTGCGAGTTGTGTTTCGGAGCTCGAGCACCACAACATTTGGTTGCCGTCGGATCCCTATCCCACGCACCATAACAGGATCGCCGACGTGTACCGAGCCGCGCCGGGCCGGAAGCAAATACGGAGCATCCCCTGGGACTTCACCGGAAAAGTGGACAGCACTCCGCCGAGCGCCGGGCGAGATGGGGTTCATCGGCGACCAGGTGGAGTCGATCCGCTCGATGCAGGTCCGCCAGGTGCTCGCGCAGATCATCAGCCTCGGTGACGCCCGCTCTCCCATCCCTTCTTCTCTTGCTGTTCTTTTCTTTCATTCCGAGAAGTATTCCCCGACCTATTTCGCGCTCAGATCGGTGGGGGTTCGCCGCGCGATCCCGGTAGTTTCTCGATGGTAAAAGGCTGTGCTTAGTATCCTCGTGGATCCTGAGGTTCTTCGGCTCTTGATCTGCTTCGTCGAGCTGTATTAAGTGAGCTTCCCTGAAGAAGAATAGCAGGGATGTAAACAGTACATGAGCGAACGAGCTGGGTGTGCCAGCATTAGAGAGGTGAATTGGGAATTAATGCCCTGCGTCAATCATGGGTGTGATGTCTTCCTTTTAAAACCTACCAGCTACTTGTCAAAATGCTGTTGCTTGCTTCTGACAGATTAGATACTAGTTCATGATATTTACTAGAAAAAGGAAAAAAAACCGGTGTTTATATCAGTTACTCTGCTTTCGTTAGTTAGGTTGGGGTTTTGCTTTTCTGTAGTCCTAGATATGCTGATTGATTGATTGCAACAGTGCTCTTATACTGGAGCTCTGAAATTTTGCTGTGCCAGGTATGATTGTTACATCGGCATTGATCATATGGAAGGGGTTGATGGTTGTGACTGGGAGTGAGTCCCCGGTGGTCGTAGTTCTTTCTGGTAGCATGGAGCCTGGATTCAAAAGGGCCAGTTCGCTGGTTACACAATATTAGAATCGATTTGCGTCCATGCTTTTCTCATCGTTATGCATCTGAGGTGGATTTAAGTGTTTCACTCACTGCTTGTATGAAAATGTCTACTTGTCTGTGATCAATCTTAATGTCAGAAGTTGCATGTGCAATACATAGATGGACATTTCTCTATATTTATAAGAGTACAATGGTTTCCTAGAAATTCTTCTGATTTGTGAAAGGTGGAAGATTGCCTTATTGTCTTGTCATGCACCATTAAGATACTGGCCCCATTCATCCCAGCATTTTCCTCTAAGTTCCCTATTTGGCAAGTTGTATTAGTGCATATCATCTAGTTTTAGTTTCACTTCAGATCCTATTTTGCTTCCTGTAATGTGCCACAATCTTTCTACATTGCTGTTGCTGAATGATTCATCATATGCTTTGCAGGGTGATATCCTGTTTTTGTGCATGAGCAAAGAACCCATCCGTACTGGAGAAATAGTTGTTTTTAATGTTGATGTAAGTCCTACTGCTTGTTAAGCTATAAATCAGTAGCTCAATCATGGATTCATCAGCTGTTGGTGCTGTATTCAGCTTTACTTTGTGCTTCTACATGATCCTGACAACAATAAATTAAGTCTGATTGTTATGTATGTAGGGCCGTGACATTCCAATTGTTCACCGTGTGATTAAGGTAATTGGTATTTCAAGTCATCACATGAATAATCTTATCTATGTTAGATCTGAAGCCTTTTTTTTTCCAATGCTACATCTGAGTATACTCTACTTTCTGTACAGGTTCATGAACGCCAGGAAAGTGCTGAAGTTGACATCCTCACGAAAGGTAACCATCATATTCAGTTTCGGTGCCATCAGTTTCTTCAGTGATTATCGTGCTCAATGGTAGAGCAGTTTGTGCAGTCCTGCAGTAATAATCAACATCTAGCTAGCAATGTATAATTCACAGTAGATGCCACTACATGGTTCTATCTCAACTGGTAAACTGTCCTCCAGGTGATAATAATTTTGGGGATGACCGACTGCTGTACGCACAAGGTCAGCTGTGGCTTCAGCAGCATCACATCATGGGGCGGGCTGTAGGGTGAGTATCCATCACACTTGCATCACTTACCTGCCTTCATGCTGGTGAAAAGCTATTAACCTGACTTCACTGCTATTATGTTCTGTGAACAGCTATCTTCCATACGTTGGGTGGGTTACCATTGTGATGACTGAGAAGCCGATCATCAAGGTATGCTTAGTCTTATTAAGTATATACTGACCAACCCAGAGGTTACGATGGTTGTTCTATTCCATATGAAGGAAGGTGTCCATCAGATTTTGATAAAACTGCCGTCCGTTACTCTGGTTAATGGGAGATCTAAAATTGAAATAAGGAAATGCATGCAATCTGTACAATATAGCTGAAATGCTGAATTTGTGCAATAGCTGAAATGCTGATATATGATGCTCGTTGCTGCAGTACCTTCTGATCGGCGCGCTGGGCCTGCTGGTGGTAACATCAAAAGACTGAAGATTCTACCTTGTCATAGTTTGGTCTTGTAGTAGCGCAGAAGTAACCGACAGCTGAAGATGTTGCATTGTGTATTAACTTCTGAATATGTATCTGGCCCGCCAAACAAGGTGTTATACAACACTCATCTTCTGATAGTCCTAACTAATGATATCAATCTGGTTATTGCATTGAATAAAAGTAAGTTTTAGTTGCATTTTTGGAAAATAAAATTCTCTGCGACTCAGAAGCAAAAACTATCTCAATGGTGGTTGGACCCTGGCTGAAACTCTGAAGTGTACTACTCCCTCCGTTCCTAAATATAAGTCTTTTTAGAGATTTCAATGCGGACTACATACGGATGTATTTAGACGTACTTTAGAGTGTAGATTAACTCATTTTGCTTCATATGTAGTCCATAATGAAATCTCTAGAAAGACTTGTATTTAGGAACGAGGGAGTAGTATTTTGTGTTGCTGTTGAGATGAAATGGACTTCCTTGGTTCGTTGAAGAACCGACGTGAAAGTGCTTCTGATGTAAATTGAACAACATTAAACTTTCTTTACCAAAGAGCGGGAGCACCGAAGGTGATCTCTACAATCAGCCACACGGTGCCCATGAGCGAGACACCTGCAACACCTACCAAAGAGTCAAGCCGGGGCTGGTGCCGCCGGGTGGGCAGCACCTCTTGCCATCCCTGGCTCACCTCCACCACCTCACGCTCCATGAACGACGGAGCGGACTGGGCGGGCTGGTCATCGTGTGCGTGAGTGCCACAATCTTTGGCGTCCACTCAGCCAGCTGGCATGCCTTGTTGTGTCGCCCGCGTCCTGCCTCGGCACTTACTGCCTGTTTGAAAGCTCTCCCGAAAGCTCTCCAGACTCTCAACTCCGCTCCACGCAAGGAGCTGGGTTCGAGCCACTCCGCGCGATTGTGCTGACGCCCCCTCCGCTCCGGGAGCTGCAGTTGGGGAGCGGAGGGGATCCGAACATGGCCTTAGTATCGGCAAGCTCCCGCTTCGTGTGAGGGTCTAACAAAATCGTGCTCCCCTCCAAGGTGCTTCTTGTGGGTCTTGGGCGTTGGTTGTATCCGCAACCGTTGGTTTGGCAACCTCTTCTGATGTGGTGGTGTAGTCTGCTCTGCAGCTCAGAGCCTCAGATTGAACAGTTGCAAAGGCTTGATGGCGCGTGTTGGGGCGTTCTGGATCAGGGGTTAGGTTGCTTTGAGCACGCTTTCCCTTGTGCCCACTATGTTGCATACCACTTCGACGTTCGTGTCTTCCTAGTGTGGCCAGTGTTGTCTCTGTGTAGGATATGGGAGCGGAGCTATATGGTTGTCTCCTCGGGGCAGTTTGTCGTCCATGTCTACCTTGACCCTTGTGTTGTCTACCGTTGAGGAGGAGGCCATCGCCATGGTCATAGCTCCGGTGTTACAAATCATGCATGACCTTCTGGAGCTATGCCCGAGCGCTGCGTTGCCTCTATCAATCGAGCATATGAAGGTGGATTCAAGATGACCTTGTGTGAGGGACATGATTCGCCTCCGTCAGCAACTAGAGGTGAACTCGCCTAGCGCTCCGACATGGCTTTGGCGCGCACTCCAGCCATGGTAGCACTTTATCCCGATGCTCTCTTTGCAAAAAACCTTTGTTGTGTGATTGTCATCTTGGAGAATGCTGGCCTTGAATTTGGAAGGGCGATTGCTTGCGTCCTAACTAGGATGACAATTAGGGGCAAAAGCAAGAAGGTGGACGATTGCCCTTGGACCGACATCCCGAAAGAGAAATCACTCAACTGCAAAGGCAAGAACAATGACCCATTGAAAAGGCTTCCACAACTGCTTGATGGGAGATTATCGGTTGCTCAGCTCGCCCTCACGGTTTGGATCGTCACTATGGTTTTGGTGTTGTTCTCATCATGTGTCTGTTGCGCTATAGAGTGTCGATGATTGCGGTTGTTGTGTGTTGCGAGAGTTTAATGGGATGCATGTGCAGTCATGAGGTTCCATGCTTTCTGACTAGTCTCCTTACGATTTAATTGTATCAATTTTCTTCGTAAACTAACTAGGAAATTCTCTTTTTCTTAATTAATCGACGAGGCAAAATTTTTGCCTCCGCTTTTTAGAAAAACTTTCTTTACCACTAACACCGAGTGGAAATAGCACAACAAATACGCGTACAATTTTAGTACAACTAGGAAATATGCCCGTGCGTTGCAACGGGAGAAAAACAATCACATACCTCCATCCCAATAAGCAAGGCTCAAGACCCATGGTGAGTCTACATCCTCTATTTTAACATAACGTCTTGCATGGCAAAATTGATACATTGTCAGTTGAGGATACTAATTCATGGAAGAATGGGTAGGCGGGGGCGGGAGGATTCATACAAAGTTCACCTTCAAATACCTTACTTGCTTATTTCCTGCCATGCAAAACATTTTATCTAGACATTCCATCAAACTTGGCAAATACTATAGACAATTTTACACCTTGTGAACATAAGGAAAAGGAAGACTCGCAAAGAAGAAATCGACCATCAGGAAACTGAAACCTCTATAGTTGATGGTTGCATCTGAAACGAAACTGCAATATGTATCAGTATCACACATTTAGGCATCAACAACAAGCAAAAAAATAAGTCAAAATCATGATACTACTCTGCAAGAGATCAATGTATAATTATGCCAATGTTCAGAACAAATCTAGAAAAACCATGGACAGTTTATTTAAACCATAAAGATCATCTTTATGAATTTAGTATTATTGCAAATGTTTAAAACAAATTGAGGCTTAACTAATAAAAGTAGATTAGGTGGGTTAAAAATACAAACATTATCTGGAATTATCATCAATATCACAAAGTGGAGGTTTGCCTCAGGATCACTGAATCATCTAGCATGAGTTATTTAAAGGATTCCTCCATATAGCAGCATACTATTTCTTCACAAGCTCCCAACATGGTCGCTTACGAGGTCCTCCATCTCTACAAATAATTTTATCTATAAACAATCATTTCGAGAGAGATCGACAAAATATGCAGTATTTCATTATGAGAGGCTACTTGACCTGATGTAAGTAGTGTTATAAATAACTATTATTACAAAAGAAGAGATTATTCTGGCTAAATCGAACAACTATGGATTCATCATGTGTGAAAAAAAAGTGAATTAACACATCGAGAAAATTATATTACTCTAAAGGAACAAAATATGTAAGTAAGTATGCCCCAAAACATGCTAATCCACAGCAATAATTCTTTTGCGAGTGCCAGATGCAATATCCTTTACCAAAAATGTGCTTCAAATGAGATTCAACAATGGTAGACATTTTTGCTGTGGAAGCTGGTCTAGTCCATGAAACTCTATCTGTTATTTATCTATTGCATGTTCAAGCAGTGATGCTTGTAAAACCCATATGTTTTAAGTTCTGATTTTATTTCAACACTACAAACTACTCGTTTGCTTTCCTGTTTTACGCAATTTAAACTTAACTTTCCTGTTTCTAAAAAGATTCGAGTAATTTATAATATAATCAAGGCAAACCTGAGATATCTTTATCATCAGCCAGCCGTGTATGAGGTACATTGCCAAACCACACCTCTAGTTCACATAATTACATTACAGAAATCCCTGTACATGGATGATGCATTTACAGATCCATAAGCCAAATCAGTTAGTTCAATTCAGATTTGTGAATTTACTGCTTAAAAAATGGATGTAATACCTACTTGAGTTGGCCCTTCCTCTCGGAGAGGATGGCGGCTTGATGCATCTTAATAATAAAGGAAAGTCAGAATGGTTAGATATACTATGCAGATAATAAGAGATCGAACCTGTATTCAAGAAAACGTATCCAAATATTTAAACATTTAGATAAACATCAAAGAAAACTGAAAAGTGTCTAGCATTCTCGAAAACAGAGAGAAGAAAATTGTCTAGTAAGAGGCCACACTGCTGTACTGATTCCTTGAATCCAGTGCTGCAGGAGGCTATGTAGATCTTGTGGAGCATATGTGGATCCACAATGGCAACCAAGGAGGCAACGGTTGAGTTTGGCACTTCAAATAAATTTTATGTAAACACTATGTATGCTTGATACCAACATTTGTTATTTATGTGCGACATTGTGTTGCATGATCGACGTGCATGTATTTGTATGGATTTGAGAGTCCGGATTTAAGATATGTGGAAGCATGGAAGGAAATATGAGAGGCCATCCGGATGCACCCGCGGGCGTTTGAAGGGCCAGATTTGCCAAATCCGATTGTAGATGCTCTTACCCAGCTTTATCAATCGGTGGTGGATGACTTTCTCGCAACCAACTCGGACACGAAGGTGTTGGAGCGTAGTGGCAATATGATTTACTCACTCTGAAACATTTGGAAGGAGCGAAATTGTACCGTGAGGTGGCTCACCTAGCCCTCGAGGATATCTACATGCACAAATGGGTTTCACTCGGCTTGCCTCATCTAAAGAAATCCTTGTGTAAATATTTATGGCACCTTCTATTCTTTTATGGGTTGACTATATAACATCTAAATGTAAGATATTATCTCACATATAATTTCCCTTTAGGGCCTCATACTAGAAACGACAGCACCTACCACACCAACCGATTGCTGCCATTGCCTTTTAGGGAACGGGAAATCTATAAGAACATAGCACAACGTCATGTTGAAATCTTTTGAAACCATTTTTACATAATGTATTTTTTTTGAAAATATTGGATATTTTTGAAAACACAAACAATTTTAAAATCTCGAAAAATATTTTTCTAATCTGAAAAAACATTATAATTCTGATTTTTTTTAAAGAACAAAATTTGGTATTCCAAACAATTTCCTATGGAACAGATTTTGAAAACATGGAGAACTTTTTAAAGTCCTTGAACATTTTTAGAGTGTGGACACATGTGAAAGTTCCAAACCATTTTTGTAAAACATGAATAAATTTTTTATTTTATTTAATAAAAAAATATAAAAATTGTTTGCGCCATTTTTTTTTTGACATTTTAGAAATGTCATGCACTTCAAAAGAATGTATGTGATGTTTGAAAAAATGTATTATACAATGAAAAAAAATCATAACATCCAAATAAATGTCCGTGACAAATTTTTAAAAGAAATGTCACGCGTTTAAAAAAACACGACATTTTCTAGATTTTTTGTGAAATGTAAAAACTGTTCACTTAATTATTTAAAAAGTTTCATACCATTTAAAAAATGATCAGTATGAATTCGAAAATGTCTACGATGTATTCTAAAAAATGTTCCGGCCTGTATTCAAAAAAATATTCATCAATTATTTTTCTTGAGAAGTGTAATGTGTGTTAAAATGTTCCCATGTATATAGAAAAATATACAGTGTGTGCTACAAAAGTGGACATGTATTTGCAAAAAAGAATACAACTATATAGGGGTACTGGGTTGGGAATGAGATGCATGCCGAGAGTGGACATGCAACTATGTCGGGCATGAGTTGCATGTTTGGCTTGGACATGCAACTGGGTTGAGTGGATTTACATGTTAAGGTTGGACATGGAACTAGATAGGGGTCGGGACAAGTTGCACGTTGAAAAACAAACCACAAGCCTAGTTGCGAGTCAAAGGGTGGGCTTGCAACTGGAAGAACTATGAGCTGAGTTACGAGTTAAGCATGGACTTACAACTGGGACAGCTACAAAGTAAAAGACCCAGTTGCGAGTCAAGGGTCAACTTGCAACTAGAATAAAAAAACTACTGTCCCAATAGTGAGTCAAGGATGGCGTTGCAACTAGGACGAAAGACAAAAAACACAGGCCAGTTGCGAGTCAAGTGTGGACTTGCACTGGGGATAAAACAAATAACGGACCTAGTTGCGAGTTGAGAGTGAACTTGTAACTGAGACAAATATATATAACAATGACAGGAGTTGCGAGTTGAGGGTGGACTAGCAACTGAGATGAAAAACAAAAAAATGATAGTTGCTGAGTCAAGGGTGGACATGCAACTGGGACAACAACAAACTATGGGCCCAGTTGCGAGTCGACAATGGACTTGCAACTAGGACAACAACAAACTACGATCCTAGTTGCGGGTCGAGGATGGACTTGCAATTAAGACAAGTATGAATCAATGAGCACAATTGCGAGTCAAGGGTCGACTTGCAACTGGGATGAAACAAACTACGATCCCAGTTGTGGGTCAAGGGTGGACTTGCAATTGGATGAAAAACAAAACACATGCCTAATTGTGAGTCGAGGATGGGCTTGCAATTGGGAGAACTGAGCCCTGTTTCGAGTCGAAAGTGGACTTGCAACTAGGACACCTAAGAAACTAGAAGCCCAGGTGCGAGTCAAGGGTCGACTTCGAATGAGCATAAAACAAACTACGATACCCATTGTGAGTCAATTTGTACTTGCAACTAGGACAAAAGTCAAAACACAGTCCTAGTTGCAAATCAAGGATGGGCTTGCAACTGGGATGAAACAAACTACGGGCCTAGTTGCGAGTCGAGGGCAGACTTGTAACTGAGAGAACTATATAAAATTATGGTACGAGTTGTAAGTCGAGGATGGACCTGCAACAGGGACAACTGCAAACTATGAGTCCAATTGCAAGTCAATGATGGACTTGCAACTGGGATGAAAAACAAACCACATTCCTAATTGTGAGTCAATGGCGAGCTTGCAATTGGGATGAAAGAAATTACTGGCATAGTTGTCAGTCAAATGATGAGTCAAATGCCTTCTCATTTTCCTACTTCTCTTGAAATCCCAACTCAATGAATTTCCCAACAAGAATATAAAATAAAACCAAATGAAAAACGGGATGAAACAAAAAATTGAAGTGAGTGAGAAATTAATTAATTGGACATAATAAAAAAGATAAGAGAAAGACGGAATGGAGAATGATTAAACCTCACAAATAACGTGTCTCTGTCACTACTCTCTCCATCTCCTTTGTTTCCATCAACTTCCCCAAAAAACACAAAATGAAAATGCCAGTTCACAAAATATATTGAATGCAACCCATGTAGAGGTAAACACATACCGCCCACATATCGGACAGAAAGGGAGAACAACCTAGACACTAGGAGGGACCCTCATGCGATGTGTAACAGGGCACACCGCTAAAAGACACGAAAGCTAGCCAGAACAACGCAAATCTTGGCCTCTGATTTGTCATAGAGTGAACTTACAGCTGGGGCAACAACAAAATATGGTCCGAGTTGCGAGTCGAGGGTGGACTCGCAATTGGGACAACTACACAAAACTACGAGACCAGTTATGTTCAAAGGTGAACTTGCAACTGGGTCAACTACGAGCCTAATTACGAGTCGAGTGTGGATGTGCAACTAGGATGAAAACAAAATACATTACCAGTTGTGAGTCGAGGGTGGACTTCCAACTGAGATGAATAACAAACTATGGGCCTAGTTGCGAGTCAAGAGTGGACTTGCAACTAGGACAACTACACAAAACTACATGTCAGTTGTGAGTCAAGGGTGGACTTACATCTGGGACTATAACAAGTTGCGAGCCTAGTTGCAAGTCGAGCGTGGACTTGCAGATGGGATGAAAAACATAAACAGTATGCCAGTTGTGAGTTGATGGTGGACTTGCAACTACGACAACTGCGAAATTATGAGCTAAGGGTGGACTTGCAAGTTGCAACTGGGATGAAACAAACTATGGTCGTAATTGTGAGACAATGGCGGACTTGCAATCAGGACAACTACACAAAACTACTATACCATTTACAAGTCAAGGATAGGCTTGCAACTAGGACAATAAAAAACTACAAAGCCTAGTTGCGAGTCAAGCATGAACTTGCAACTTGGATGAAAAACAAAGCACATACCCATTTGCGAGTCGAGGTTGTACTTGATGTTGGGGAATGTAGTAATTTCAAAAAAATTCCTACGCACACGCAAGATCATGGTGATGCATAGCAACGAGAGGGGGAGTGTATCTTCATACCCTTGAAGATCGCTAAGCGGAAGCGTTTATCAATGCGGTTGATGTAGTCGTACACCTTCACGATCCGCCCCGATCAAGTACCGAATGTACGGCACCTCCGCATTCAGCACACGTTCAGCTCGATGATCGCCTTCTTGATCCAGCAAGACGGGCGAAGTAGTAGATGAGTTCCGGCAGCACGACGGCGTGATGACGGTGTTGGCGAAGAACAATCTCCGCAGGGCTTCGCCTAAGCACTACGGAAACTATGATGGAGGATAAACTAGAGGGGACGGGGTTGCCGGCACACGGCTTGGTGTTTCTTGATGTGTCTCTGGTGCTAGTCCTGCCCCTCTATTTATATGTTGAGCCTTGGGGTCGAAACTCGGAGTAAAATCCTCCACAAAGTCGGTTTCACCTGAAAGGCAAGAGTCCTTCTCGGACTCCAGGGCCAGACGCTAGGGTTCCCGACATCTGGACCCAGACGCCAGGGACCCTAGCGTCTGGCTCCTGGACTCCGCAAAACTTCCTTTTGCACTTTCCAAAAACCTTGTGCGCTTTCCCCTTTGGCCCAAATAAAGTGTTCTCGTACCCAAGCATTTCGGGAATAATCTGGAACCCCTTCCGGTGAATTCCAGAACCCTTCCGGAGACCAAACACTATTATCCCATATATCAATCTTTATCTCTGGACCATTCCGGAGTTCCCCGTCATGTCCGTGATCATATCCGGGACTCCGAACAACATTCGGTCACCAACATACATAACTCATATAATACTATATCATCAACGAACGTTAAGCGTGCGGACCCTACGGGTTTGAGAACTATGTAGACATGACCGAGACACCTCTCTGGTCAATAACCAATAGCGGAACCTAGATGCCCATATTGGCTCCTACATATTCTACGAAGATCTTTATCGGGCGAACCGCATAACAACATACATTGTACCCTTTGTCATCGGTATGTTACTTGCCCGAGATTCGATCGTCGGTATCATCATACCTAGTTCAATATCGTTACTAGCAAGTCTCTTTACTCATTTCGTAATACTTCATCCCGCAACTAACTCATTAGTCACAATGCTTGCAAGGCTTATAGTGATGAGTATTACCGAGAGGGCCCAGAGATACCTCTCCGACAATCGGAGTGACAAATCCTAATCTCGATCTATGCTAACTCAACAAGTACCATTGGAGACACCTATAGAGCACCTTTATAATCACTCAGTTATGTTGTGACGTTTGGTAGCACACAAAGTGTTCCTCCGGTAATCGGGAGTTGCATAATCTCATAGTCATAGGAATATGTATAAGTCATGAAGAGAGCAATAGCAGTAAACTAAAACTATCAAGTGCTAAGCTAACAGAATGGGTCAAGTCAATCACATCATTCTCCCAATGATGTGATCCCGTTTATCAAATGACAACTCATGTCTATGGTTAGGAAATCTTAACCATCTTTGATCAACGAGCTAGTCAAGTAGAGGCATACTAGTGACACTCTGTTTGTCTATGTATTCACACATGTACTAAGTTTCCGGTTAATACAATTCTAGCATGAATAATAAAAATTTATCATGATATAAGGAAATATAAATAACAACTTTATTATTGCCTCGAGGGCATATTTCCTTCAGTCTCCCACTTGCACTAGAGTCAGTAATCTAGATCACATCACCATGTGATTAACACCAATAGTTCACATAACCATGTGATTAACACCCATAGTTCACATCGTCATGTGACCAACACCCAAAGGGTTTACTAGAGTCAATAATCTAGTTTACATCACTATGTGATTAACACCCAAAGAGTAGTAAGGTATGATCATGTTTTGCTTATGAGAGAAGTTTAGTCAACGGGTCTGTCACATTCAGAGCCGTATGTATTTTGCAAATATTCTACGTCTACAATGCTCTACACGGAGCTACTCTAGCTAATTGCTCCCACTTTCAATATGTATCCATATTGAGACTTAAAGTCATCTGTATCGGTGTAAAAGCTTGCATCAACGTAACTCTTTACGACAAACTCTTTTTATCACCTCCATAATCGAGAAACATTTCCTTAGTCCTCACTAAGGATAATTTTGACCGTTGTCTAGTGATATATTCTTAGATCACTATTGTACCCCCTTGCCAAACTCATGGCAAGGTACACAATAAGTCTGGTATAGAACCTATGACTGTGACATAGGGAATGACTTTCATTCTTTTCTATTTTTTGCCATGGTCGGGCTTTGAGTCTTACTCAACTTTACACCTTGTAGTACAGACAAGAATTCCTTCTTTGACTGATCCATTTTGAACACTTTCAAAAACTTTTCAAGGTATTTTCTCATTGAAAAATCTTATCAAACGTCTTGATCTATCTCTATAGATCTTGATGCCCAATATGTAAGCAGCTTCACCGAGGTCTTTCATTGAAAAAATCTTTTTCATGTATCCCTTTGTGCTAGCCAGAAATTCTGTATCATTTCCAATCAACAATATGTCATCCACATATAATATTAGAAATGCTACAGATCTCCCATTCACTTTTTTGTAAATACAGTCTTCTCCAAAAGTTTGCATAAAACCATATGTTTCGATCAACTCATCAAAGCATATATTCCAACTCCGAGAGGCTTGCACCAGTCCATAGATGGATCACTGGATCTTGCACACTTTGTTAGCAACTTTAGGATTGAAAAAACCTTCTGGTTGCATCATATACAACTCTTCTTTAATAAATCCATTAAGGAATGCAGTTTTGACATCCATTTGCCAGATTTCATAAAATGTGGCAATTGCTAACATGATTCGGACAGACTTAAGCATCGATACGAGTGAGAAAATCTCATTGTAGTCAACATCTTGAACTTGTCAAAAACATTTTGCGACAATTCAAGCTTTGTAGATAGTTACACTACTATCAGCGTCCTTCTTCCTCTTGAAGATCCATTTACTTTCTATGACTTGCAGATCATCGGGCAAGTTCACCAAAGTCCACACTTTGTTCTCATACATGGATCCCATCTCAGATTTCATGGCCTTCAAGCCATTTCGCGGAATCTGGGCTCATCATTGCTTCCTCATAGTTCGTAGGTTCATCATGGTCTAGTAACATGACTTTTAGAACAGGATTACCTTACCACTCTGGTGCGGATCTTACTCTAGAAGACCTACGAGGTTCGATATTAATTGGTGTAGGAATCACTGGAACTGATTTCTGTGATGAACTACTTTCCAATTCGGGAGAAGGTACAATTACCTCATCAAGTTCTACTTTCCTCCCACTCACTTCTTTCGAGAGGAACTCCTTCTCTAGAAAGGATCCATCTTAGCAACAAATATATTGCCTTCAGATCCGTGATAGAAGGTGTACCCAATAGTTTCCTTTGGGTATTCTATGAAGACACACTTCTCCGATTTTGGTTTGAGCTTATCAGGTTGAAACTTTTTCACATAAGCATCACAGCCCCAAACTTTAAGAAATGTCAACTTTGGTTTCTTGCCAAACCACAGTTTATAAGGCGTCGTCTCAACGGATTTTGATGGTGCCCTATTTAAATTGAATGCAGCTGTCTCTAATGCATAACCCCAAAACGATAGTGGTAAATCAGTAAGATACATCATAGGTCACACCATATTCAATAAAGTGCGGTTACGACATTCCGACACACCATTACGCTGTGGTGTTCCATGTGGCGTGAGCTGTGAAACTATTGCACATTGTTTTTAAATGAAGGCCAAACTCATAACTCAAATATTCTCCTCTACGATCAGATTGTAGAAACTTTATTTTCTTGTTATGATGATTCCCCACTTCACTCTAAAATTCTTTGAACCTTTCAAATGTTTTAGACTTGTGCTTCATTAAGTAGATATACTCATATCTGCTCAAATCATGTGTGAAGGTCAGAAAATAATGATACCCGCCACGAGCATCAACACTCATTGGACCGCATACATCGGTGTATTATTTCCAACAAGTCAGTAGCTCGTTCGATTGTTCCGGAGAACGGAGTTTTAGTCATCTTACCGAAAAGGCACGGTTCACAAGCATCAAATGATTCATAACCAAGTGATTCCAAAAATCCATCTTTATGGAGTTTCTCCATGCGCTTTACACCGATATGACCCAAACGGCAGTGCCACAAATAAGTTGCACTATCATTATCAACTTTGCATCTTTTGGCATCAATATTATGAGTATGTGTATCACTACGATCGAGATCCAACAAACTATTTTCATTGGGTGTATGACCATCGAAGGTTTTATTCATGTAAACAGAAAAACAATTATTCTCTGACTTTAAATGAATAACTGTATTGCAATAAACATGATCAAATCATATTCATGCTCAACGCAAACGCCAAATAACATTTATTTAGGTTTAACACTAATCCCGAAAGTATAGGGAGTGTGCGATGATGATCTCAATCTTGGAACCACTTCCAACACACATCATCACTTCACCCTCAACTATTCTCTGTTTATTCTGTAACTCCTGTTTTGAGTTACTAATTTTTAGCAACCGAACAAGTATAAAATAACCAAGGGCTACTATAAACACTAGTAAGGTACACATCAATAACATGTATATAAAATATACCCTTGTTCACTTTGCCATCCTTCTTATCCACCAAATATTCAGGGCATTTCCGCTTCCAGTGACCATTTCCTTTGTAGTAGAAGCACTCAGTTTCAGGCTTTAGTCTAGCTTTGGGCTTCTTCATGGAAATGAAAACTTGCTTGCCATTCTACATGAAGTTCCCTTTCCTTCCCTTTGCCCTTTTCTTGAAACTAGTGGTCTTGTTAATCATCAACACTTGATGCTCTTTCTTGATTTCTACCTTTGTCGATTTTCAGCATCACGAAGAGATCGGGAATCATTTTCGTCATCCCTTGCATACTATAGTTCATCACGAAGTTCCAGTAACTTGGTGATGGTGACTAGAGAATTCTATCAATCACTATCTTATCTGGAAGATTAACTCCCACTTGATTCAAGCGATTGTAGTACCTAGACATTCTGAGCACATGCTCACTAGCTGAGCAATTCTCCTCCATCTTTTAGGCGAAGTACTTATTAGAGGTCTCATACCTCTCGACACGGGCATGAGTCTGAAATACCAATTTCATCTCTTGGAACATCTCATATGCTCCGTGGCGTTTCAAAAACGTTTTTGAAATCCCAGTTCTAAGTCATAAAGCATGGTCCACTAAACTATCAAGTAGTCATCATATTGAGCTAGCCAAACGTTCATAACGTCTGCATCTGCTCCTGCAATAGGTCTGTCATCTAGCGGTGCATCAAGGACATAATTCTTCTGTGCAACAATGAGGATAAACCTCAAATCATGGACCTAGTCCGCATCATTGCTACTATCATCTTTCAACCTAGTTTTCTCTAGGAACACATATAAAAACATAGGGAAGCAACAACGCGAGCTATTGATCTACAACATAATTTGCAAAATACTATCAGGACTAAGTTCATGATAAATTAAAGTTCAATTAATCATATTACTTAAGAACTCCCACTTAGATAGACATCCCTCTAATCATCTAAGTGATCACGTGATCCAAATCAACTAAACCATGTCCGATCATCACGTGAGATGGAGTAGTTTTCAATGGTGAACATCACTATGTTGATCATATCTACTATATGATTCACGCTTGACCTTTCGGTCTCAGTGTTCCGAGGTCGTATGCATATGCTAGGCTCGTCAAGTTTAACCCGAGTATTCTGCGTGTGCAAAACTGGCTTGCACCCGTTGTAGATGAACGTTGAGCTTATCACACCCGATCATCATGGTGTCTCGGCACGACGAACTTTGGCAATGGTGCATACTCAGGGAGAACACTTTTATCTTGAAATTTAGTGAGAAATCATCTTATAATGCTACCGTCAATCAAAGCAAAATAAGATGCATAAAGGATAAACATCACATGCGATCAATATAAGTGATATGATATGGCCATCATCATCTTGTGCTTGTGATCTCCATCTCCGTAGCACCGTCATGATCACCATCGTCACTGGCGCGACACCTTGATCTCCATCGCATCATCATTGCCGTCTCGCCAACTATTGCTTCTACAACTA
Organism: Triticum timopheevii; assembly: GCA_963921465.1. Taxonomy (NCBI): domain Eukaryota; kingdom Viridiplantae; phylum Streptophyta; class Magnoliopsida; order Poales; family Poaceae; genus Triticum; species Triticum timopheevii. The sequence goes on from OY997270.1 coordinate 574,585,342, forward strand.
TCGCTACCGCTTAGTGATAAAGTAAAGCAATTACAGGGAGATTGCATTGCATACAATAAAGCGACAACCATATGGCTCCTGCCAGTTGCCGATAACTCTGTTACAAAACATGATCATCTCATACAATAAAATTTAGCATCATGTCTTGACCATATCACATCAGAACATGCCCTGCAAAAACAAGTTAGACGTCCTCTACTTTGTTGTTGCAAGTTTTACGTGGCTGCTACGGGTTGAGTAAGAATCGTTCTTGCCTACGCATCAAAACCACAACAATATTTCGTCAAGTTAGTGTTGTTTTAACCTTCTCAAGGACCGGGCGTAGCCACACTCGGTTCAACTAAAGTTGGAGAAACTGACACCCACCAGCCACCTATGTGCAAAGCACGTCGGTAGAATCAGTATCTAATACGTCCATTTTGCATCATGCTTTTATATCAATATTTATTGCATTATGGGCTGTTATTACACATTATATCTCAATACTTATGGCTATTCTCTCTTATTTTACAAGGTTTACCATGAAGAGGGGGAATGCCGGCAGCTGGAATTCTGGCTGGAAAAGGAGCAAACATTGGAAACCTATTCTACACTGCTCCAAAAATCCTGAAACTCCACGAAACCTATTTTTGGAATTAATAAGAATTATTGAGCGGAAGAAATACATCAGGGGGCCCACACCCTATCCGGGAGGGTGGGGGCGCGCCCACCCCTACTGGGCGCGCCCCCTGTCTCTAGGGCCCCCTGGTGGCCCCCCAGTGTCCATCTTCTGCTATATGTTGGCTTTTACCCTGGAAAATATCGTGGGCAAGCTTACGGGACAAAACTCCACCGCCACAAGGCGGAACCTTGGCGGAACCAATCTAGGGCTCTGGCGGAGCTGTTCTGCCGGGGACACTTCCCTCCGGGAGGGAGAAATCATCACCAACGTCATCACCAACGATCCTCTCTTCGGGAGGGGGTCAATCTCCATCAACATCTTCACCAGCACCATCTCCTCTCAAAACCCTAGTTCATCTCTTGTATCCAATCTTGTATCAAAACCAAAAATTGGTACCTGTGGGTTGCTAGTAGTGTTGATTACTCCTTGTAGTTGATGCTAATTGGTTTACTTGGTGGAAGATAATATGTTCAGATCCTTAATGCATATTATTACTCCTCTGATTATGACCATGAATATGCTTTGTGATTAGTTACATTTGTTCCTGAGGACATGGGTGAAGTCTTGCTTAGTAGTCATGTGAATTTGGTATTCGTTCGATATTTTGATTAGATGTATGTTGTATTTTCCTCTAGTGGTGTTATGTGAACGTCGACTACATGACACTTCACCATTATTTGGGCCTAGAGGAAGGTGAGGGAGTCCTGGACTACGGGGTATCTGGACAGCGGACTATATACTTTGGCCGGACTGATGGACCGTGAAGATACAAGACTCAAGACTTCGTCCCGTGTCCGGATGGGACTCTCCTTTGCGTGGAAGACATGCTTGGCAATCCGGATATTAGATCTCCTTCTTTGTGACCTACTCTGTGTAAACCCTAGCCTTCTCCGGTGTCTATATAAACCGGAGGGTTTGGTCCGTGTAGGTACAATCATAATCATCATAGGCTAGCTTCTAGGGTTTAGCCTCTACGATCTCGTGGTGGATCAACTCTTGTAATACTCATATCATCAAGATCAATCAAGCAGGAAGTAGGGTTTTACCTCCATCGAGAGGGCCCGAACTTGGGTAAAACATCGTGTCCCTTGCCTCCTGTTACCATTAGCCTTAGACGCACAGATCGGGACCCCCTACCCGAGATCCGTCGGTTTTGACACCGACATTGGTGCTTTCATTGAGAGTTCCTCTGTGTCGTCACTGCGAGGCTCGATGGCTCCTTTAGTCATCAACAACAACACGGTCCAGGGTGAGACCTTTCTCCCCGGACAGATCTTCGTGTTCGGCGGCTTCTCACTGTGGGCCAATTCGCTCGGCCATCTGGAGCAGATCGACAGCTACACCCCTGGCCTTCAGGTTAGTTTTGGAAACTTGAGCTAGACGGTCGATATCCTCGGAGACTCGATCTTCGACGGATTCGGGCCTATGCCAGGAGCGCCGAACAGTCACGATGAGCACGGCTTAGACATGCTGTCGGACAATACTCGGGATATCGCACCTGCAAGAGCCCCGGACCTAAATTTGGGGCAGATTGCGTCGTCCGAGGACGGGTGGATGGACCCCGCCCCGGAGGCCGCACACTCATCGGCGGTAGAGCCAAACATAGACTTCATCCCCAAGGAAGCCTGTGTCTCCGGACCCCCGGACTCGTGTCCGGTTGTAGGTCCCAGACCGCACGCCCCTGAGCCCGCTGATTCTGGCTAGGCTGCGGTAAGGGAATTTGCCGCTGTAGATATCTTCCAGCATTCGCCCTTTGGTGACATGCTGAAGTCATTAAAGTCTCTCTCTTTGTCAGGAGACTCTTGGCCGAACTATGTCCGGCTCAAGGGGGAAGAAGGCGACGAATAAATTTGTTGCCCACCCACCACCCACTTCATAGCCACTATCGATGACGTAATAGACATGCTTGACTTCGACTCTGATGACACCGACGGTATGGACGTCGGCACAGGAGACGATTCAGAACCACCACCCACGGGGCGCTAGACTGCCACCTCATCATATGATATATACATGGTGGATACGCCTAAGGAGGACGATGGCGACAAAACGGAGGATAAAACCCCCGGACAAAAGCCGAAACGACGGTGCAGACGCCGCTCTAAGTCCAGCCACAGTAAAAATAGCGATAACAACGCTAGAAAGATAAACACCCCAGTCAACTCCGAAGGCAACAACGACCATATGGACCCAGCGATGGGGCAGGATGAGCCAGGTCACGCCGAACACGGCCCGGAGCAGACGCCCAATCACAGTGATCCCGAGGGACAAACTCATCAAACTGCCCCGGGACAGGAGCACAGTCCGGACGATGACGCATTCATCATCTCGGAAACACGTTTGGAACGAGATAACCTCCACAGAAGGCTTATGGCCACCGCGAGAAGTCTAAAGAAGCAGAAGCAAAGGCTTAAGGCCGCACAGGAAACGCTCAATCGTAGATGGAATAAAGTACTAGACACTGAAGAAAAGTACGGCGACGATCGACACACAAAGAGCTATCCAAAGCGCAAGCTGATACCAGAATTCGACGACGAGACCATTCCACCAAATAACAAGACGGCCAGTAGGCCAAACCAACTACTTCGTAACCGCAATAGAGTAGCTACTGATGCCGCACACGATTTACGTGAGCTCCTGGATAATAAGGCCGACACAACCAGGTCCATCTATGGATCTAGAAGACACGCTCTGGTGCAGGATTACGGTCACCAATACGATCAGACTGATTGAGTACCAGTTCGGAATCATCATCGGACACAACAACAGTCGACAGCACGCCATAACATGTCCAGATATAGAGGGGCCGCTCACCCTCTGTGCTTCACCGAAGAGGTACTGGACCACGAATTTCCACAGGGTTTCAAACCCGTGAACATAGAGGCATACGATGGAACGACAGACCCCGGGGTCTAGATTGAGGATTTTATCCTTCACATCCACATGGCTCGTGGGGACGACCTCCATGCCATTAAATACCTTCCCCCCAAGTTGAAGGGACCAGCTCGGCACTGGTTGAAAAGCCTCCGCGAAAACTCAATCGAAAGTTGGGAGGAACTTGAGGATGCTTTCAGGGCCAATTTTCAAGGGACCTATGTCCGACCTCCAGACACGGACGATTTAAGTCACATAATTTAACAGCCCGGAGAGTCCGCCCGCAAGCTTTGGAACAGATTCCTCACTAAGAAGAATCAAATTGTCGATTGTCCGGATGCCGAAGCCCTAGCGGCCTTCAAGCACAGTATCCGGGACGAGTGGCTCGCCAGACACCTCGGCCAAGAAAAGCCGAGGACGATGACAGCCTTAACAAGCCTTATGACCCGCTTTTGCTTGGGTGAAGACAACTGGTTGGCCCGTAGAGGCACCAGCAACCCAAGTACATCCGAAATCAGGGATGGTAACGAGAAGCCACGGCGCAATAAAAACAAACGTCGAAACAAGGAAGAAAGTCCGGACAACACAACGGTCAACGCCGGATTCAGGGGCTCTCGACCCAGTCAACAAAAGAAGCCACTTAAAGGCAGCAAAGAGGGACCGTCCGGCCTTAACAAAGTCCTGGACAGATTGTGCCAAATTCATGGCACCCCCGAAAAACCTGCAAACCACACTCACAGAGAATGTTGGGTCTTTAAGCAGGCCGGCAAATTAAATGCCGAACACAAGGGAAGGGAAACACCATGTGAAGACGAGGATGAGCCTCGCCAGCCAAACACTGGGGGACAGAAAAAATTCCCACCAAAAGTAAAGACAGTAATTAAACATGATCCACACGACTCACATACCCACGAGAAGGCGCGAACGCGCGCTCAGAGATGCATACGCTATAGAGCCCGTCGCCCCCAAACTTAACCACTGGTCGGCCCGCCCGATCACCTTCGATCACAGGGACTACCCGACTAGTATGCAGCACGGAGGATCAGTTGCCTTGGTGCTCGACCCAATAATCGATGGATATCATCTCACTCGCATCCTCATGGATAGCGGCAGTAGTCTTAATGTAATATACCAGGACACTGTCCGCAGGATGTGGATAGAACCATCCAGAATCAGCCAAAGTAACACCACCTTTGAAGGGGTGATACCAGGCGTTGAAGCCCGCTGCAGGGGCTCCCTCGTACTAGAGGTGACATTCGGTTCCCCAGGCAACTTCAAAAGCGAAGAACTACTCTTCACCATCGCCCCCCTCCAAAGTGGTTATCATGCATTGCTCGGGAGAATAGCCTTCGCCCGCTTCAACGTAGTACCGCTGTAACACCCCGAGACCGACGCTCCAGATGCCTTCCTTGTATTCCAAGATTCGTCGTGTGTTGTTTTGTTCGTTGCATCTCATCTCATGGCATCATGTGCATTGCATCTGCATGTTTTCAAAGCTTGCACCAGTTCGTAGTTGCCGCGTTCCACCTTGCTTTCGTTGACCGTTCCGAGACCTGTCGGGTTTTCGCTTCCCTCTTGACCGTGACCACCTAACCTCTCTTGCCAGCTCGCAGCCCCCTCGCGCACGCGTCCGAAACTGCTCTAAACCTGAACCGGGCTGTCGTTACCGATGAGTTCGGATCATCCCCAATCATCTCTAAAACATCTCCCTTTTCTTTATTGAACTCCCTAGCCTATTTATTCTCGTCCGTCGGTTTTCGATTGGAAGGTCCAAACTCTCCCCCTTCCCTATATATAGTCCATCCACATGCCTATTTGGACAAACCCTAGACCAACTCCCTAAAATTCCTCCTAGCCGCCGCCACCCCTGTCCATTCTCTCCTCCTTCCTCGGGATCTCACCCGCCTAACCATCCACCAGCCGCCACTCTCTCCATCGGGATCCCTCCCGATCCACCACCTCCCCTCGTTTTCAGCCCCGAGCCAACCAGCAGCTCCTTCTCGTCCCCGTGGAGCAGCGAGCAGTGCCTGACCCCGCCTCATCTCCGCGCCGCCGACGAGCTTCGTTCAAGATGGGCCACGTGCCCTCTTCTTTTCCTTTCACTCCCTTCCCCTGGTTCTTCTCTCCCCTGACCGCACTGTCTTCCTCTTCTCTGGTTCACAGGAAGGCCATGGCCTTGGATCTTCACCCACATCCATCTCCCTCAGCGCGCCCGATATCCATCCTCCCGATGAAACCAGCCACCTCGTCCTCCTCCTTCGTGCGCCCCTGTGCCCGCGAGCGCCGGGACGCCAGCCTCCTCTCGCGCCCGAGGGGCTTCCCGAGCACCTTGTCCCCGCCGCCAAGTCGTCGCCCAAGGCCCCGTCCTTGCCACCATCCGGTGACCTCGTCCTTCACACGTTGCTGGAACCCCTCGACGCTCTCTCGTAACTGCAAGGCGTCGTCCCTTGAACCTGTCGGTTTTCCTCCTCTGCAACAAGCCGGAGTGCTTGTCTCGCTCATCCGCATCGACCCCGCGGCCCTAGCCTCAACTTGCCGCCGGATCCGTTTCCTCTCGGCGTCCACGACGGTCTCCGCCCGGTCTCCTCGCGCCCCGCCGCCCGCTGCCTCTTCGTCGCGCTGTTCCCCTGCTTCTGCGTGCAGGGAGGACGACCAATGCCACGCCCCTCTGCTAATCCTGCTCGACCCATCCCCGACCTCCTCCTCGCCTCGCCTCCGCCCAGACCAGTGTCACCCCTGCCCCATGCTGCACCTCCTCCTCTGCGCCACAGCCTCGTCAGCGTCGGATCCGTCTCCCACGACCGCGCCGCCGGCCTCCCAACACCGCATCGAGCGTGCGACCCCGCATCCCCGTCGGCTCCCGTCGCCCCTGCCTCGACGCCTGCTTCGCCTCCCCGTGGTCCAGTCGCGCTGCCGTCCGGAGTTCCAAGTCCACCCCCTCCGTTGTTCGTCCCAAGATTAGGCGAGTTCACGGCCGGATCTGACTCCGGTGGCTTGTCCCCGTCAGAGTTTACCTCCATCACAGGCCACCCGCCAAGCCGCAGGAGCAGTGCCACTGCTGCCTTGCTTCTGCATCATTCGCCAAGTCCCGCTGGAGGCCACGCGCAAGCCCGTGTTGACCCTGTCGGCGTGGATCCCATTCGCCAGTAGCCGCACGCCACTCATCGCTCGAGTCCCAGCGGCTTCGTTCGCCTCCTCGATGCTGCCTTTGAACGCCATCGATGCATCTTCGTGGGGAACCTGCCAAGTAGGTCTGTCAACGAGCCGAACTTGAGCGAACACAGGCGGGCTCGGCTTGAGCTTGGTAGAAGTTCGAGTCGAGCTCGAGCGAGCCCATGTTAACCTGCGAGCTACACGTTAGGCTTGTTAAGACTTCGAGCCGAGCTCGAATCGAGCTTTTAACAAGCCGAACTCAAATAGTTTGTCGAGCCTGAACATACAGCAAAATATAGCAATGAAAAAAAGTAAACTGCGATCAGGCATTCTTTTTGCTCTTTTTTTCTTCATGTGGTGGATCTGAGCTATCGTGTCGTTAGTGTAGCACTTGGCTACATGGACATGGACTAGTTTTGGACGTCGCAAAAGACAACCTGCACGACCTAGATTTAGCCTATGTTCCTACAAAATGCGCATAGTTTAGTGATGCGTGCTCCATCGCATGTGTTTGACCGAGCTTTGCCGAACTGTTCGAGCTCAAGCTCGAATGGCTCACGAGCTACATGTTAGGCTTGAGTTTGGCTTGTTAAGACTTCGAGCCGAGCTCGAATCGAGCTTTTAACAAGCCGAACTCAAACAGTTTGTCGAGCCTGAACTTTTTTGACAACCCTACTGCCAAGTACCCCTGTTTGCCCCCAAGCAACACACCGCAAGCGCCAAGTACCACGACGGCCCTCGAAGAGTTTGGATTCAACAAGTATGACAACACATAGTACCACTACGATTGCCGTGTACATCTACCAATGCCAAGACCAAGACCACCAAGTACCCCTCGGATCAGCAAGTTTGACTACCATAGCCGTAAACTGCTTCGCGAATGTGTGTACCACTACCGTCGCCGAAGACCCGTGTAACGGAACCGTCAAGTTCGACTACCTCCGCGTGTACCACTACTTCCACTACCGTCGCGACAATGACTACTTCCACTATGGCTCGTGAACCACTACTTCTCTCGAAGAACACGACCTGCTCTGAAATGCATGCTTCGCAGGTATAACCCCGAGACAACGTCTGTGGACCGAATGCATGTGTTGTATGAGATGCTCGTGTTTGCACTGTGTCCGAGAGAGGTCATTCCTCGTTTGCCATGCCGCCTTCCCGTGGGAACCCGGAATCCGGGAGCACCCCACCATCCTTGCGTGACACGCTCACGCCCTCTTCTTTTGCACCTGTATGTCCGTGAGCTACCGGAAACGATATGTTGTTGTGACATCATTTTCGGATTTGTTGCCGTGGCACCCATTTCGTTCCGTCATGGTGACATAATGCTTCATAACATGCTCATGTCAACATTTCCATAAAATTGCTTAAAACTTGTATATGTCAATCCGCATCATGATAACAACGTTTAAATGCTTAAAATTGTTGTTTGCTTAAAATTGCTAAATGACATGACGATTTTCCGGAAATGTTGTTTGTTGTTCCGACCTCATTTAAACTTGCCTAGATAGGTAGTTTAATTATGCTTCACCTCTTGCCATGTTTAACAACATTTAATATTGTTTGGTAGCTTAAACGAGATTAAACGAAATATGTCAATGTGGTGTTTTGTCAATATGCAACTCGTTGCATATTGAGCTCCACTTAACTTGTAGTATTGTTTGTTGCACTTTGCCATGCCATGCCTCATTAAACCGGACATGCATCAGACTTGATTGTGCATCATGCCATGTTTATGTGATGTTTGTTTACCATGTTGTTTGCTTCTTTCCGGTTTGCTTCTCTCGGTAGCTTCGTTTTCCTTCCGGAGTTGTAAGGATTCGTTCGACTACGTTCGTTTGTCTTCTTCATGGACTCATTCTTCTTCCTTGCGGGATCTCAGACAAGATGACTATTACCCTTGATATCACTTCTATCTTTGCTTGCTAGTTGCTCCGTTCTATCGCTATGTTGTGCTACCTATCACTTGTTTACCATGCCTCCCATATTGCCATGTCAGCCTCTAACCCTTTTCACCCTTCCTAGCAAACCGTTGCTTGGCTATGTAACCGCCTTGCTCAGCCCCTCTTATAGCGTTGTTAGTTATAGGTGAAGTCGAAGATTGCTCCATGATGGACATGATTATGTTGGGATATCACAATATCTCTTATTTAATTAATGCACCTATATACTTGGTAAAGGGTGGAAGACTCGGCCTTATGCCTGGTGTTTTGTTCCACTCTTGCCGCCCTAGTTTTTGTCATACCAGTGTTATGTTCCTTGATTTTGCGTTCCTTACGCGGTTGGGTTATTTATGGGACCCCCTTGACAGTTCGCTTTGAATAAAACTCCTCCAGCAAGGCCCAACCTTGGTTTTACCATTTGCCTACCTAAGCCTTTTCCCTTGGGTTTCCGGAGCCCGAGGGTCATCTTTATTTAAACCACCCGGCCCAGTGCTCCTTCGAGTGTTGGTCTGAACTAAGTAGACTCTGGGTCCATCTCGGGGAAACTTGAGGGCTGGTTTTACTTGTAGGATGTCTCATCCGGTGTGTCCTGAGAACGAGATATGTGCAGCTCCTATCGGGATTTGTTGGCACATTGGGCGGCTTCGCTGGTCTTGTTTTACCATTGTCGAAATGTCTTGAAAACCGGGATTCCGAGACTGATCGGGTCTTCCTTGGAGAAGGCATATCCTTCGTTGACCGTGAGAGCTTGTGATGGGCTAAGTTGGGACACCCCTGCAGGGTATAAACTTTTGAGAGCCATGCCCGCGGTTATGTGGCAGACGGGAATTTGTTAATGTCTGGTTGTAGAGAACTTGACACTTGACTTTATTAAAACGCATCAACCGCGTGTGTAGCCGTGATGGTCTCTTTTCGGCGGAGTCCGGGAAGTGAACACGGTTTTGGGTTATGTTTGACGTAAGTAGGAGTTCAGGATCACCTCTTGATCATTGCTAGCTTCACGACCGTTCCGTTGCTTTTCTTCTCGCTCTTATTTGCGTATGTTAGCCACCATATCATGCTTAGTCGCTGCTGCAACCTCACCACTTTACCCCTTCCTTACCCATTAAGCTTTGCTAGTCTTGATACCCATGGTAATGGGATTGCTGAGTCCTCGTGGCTCGCAGATTACTACAACAACAGTTGCAGGTACAGGTTATGCGATGATCATGACGCGAGAGCGATGTTTGCTTGTTTTGGAGTTCTTCTTCTGCTTCTTCGATCAGGGGATAAGTTCCAGGTCGGCAGCCTGGGCTAGCAGGGTGGATGTCGTTTGAGTTTCTGTTTGTGTTTCATCCGTAGTTGGATGGTGCGCTTATGTAAGATGATTTTGTATTCATGTGGCATTGTATGCCTTTTGTATGTATCTCCATCTATTATGTAATGTTGATGTAATGATATCCACCTTGCAAAAGCGTATCAATATGCGGTTCTATCATTGGTGGGACCTTCGAGTTCCTTTAGGATAGGGTCGCATATTGGGTGTGACAAGTTGGTATCAGAGCCTCGACCGACCATAGGATCCCCCTTGATTGTTGGCCGTTGTTGAGTCTAGAAGAAAACTATTTTGAGTCTTAGGAATATATATATCGGAGAGTAGGATTCTTTTTACTCCTCAGCCCCTTCGTCGCTCTCGTGAGGACTCTCGACGTAGATGTTTTGTCTTTCCTCTCCTCAATTTTTCACAAAAAAATTTTTAGGATCACGCGGGTATCTTGGAATCATTTCGATGGTTTTGTGATGAGAACATTGTTCTTGGTGCCTCCTGACATTTAGGGGTTGTGGCAGTGTCCCGGGGAGTTGAGCTCCGAGGTGTTGTCATCACAATTTTATCGTTGTAGTTCTGGAATACCTGAGTTTTGCCGACATCGAAAATCTCTTTTATGCAGTTGTTGGTGAGAGAACCTCGACGTCACCCAGTACTGGAGAGTTCGGGAGTATTGCCATAGCTCGTATAATGGATGCTTTTTGAAGGTTGAGGTACACGATTTCCGGAGTTTTCTTGGTTATGTGTTGACGGATGGATACAGCTTGGATGTAGGTATTGTTAGTTTGGGTGAGATATATTGCTTCCCCTGTATCCCCAACACCAGATTGCATAACTAGAAAGTTTCGGGAGTTTATAGGTGGGAATTCAAGTAGCTCTTTCTTTCTGACAGATGCATGATATGAGATTGGGGTTCGACGTCTAGTGGTCTGCCTATCCATGATCGTTTTTACAGTGGTCTCGTTCTGTCTTAAAGAGCCCTTGGCTATGCTGGTTCGGGGACACTTCGTATGTCATGTGCACTGCCTTGTACATGATGGTGTTGTACGATCGAGCCCGTGTGGGCCCCACCATAAAAACTTCAGACGAAATCTCTATCATATGTTTGTTTCGGCTTATTCTGCAAGCCAAATCCTTTGTTTTGTTTTATTTGTGGTATTCGAGTTGCTTCATTGTCAAGTGTTGATTCCATACCTTTTCTAAATGGTGTTCTCATATTTCTAAGGGAGTACTAATCCTTCTTGATCACTGAGGTTGTCATGTCAACTCTTTTCCAACCGGTGTGCTTCTCTTCAAGTGGATCCGATCATTTTCAACATCCACAAGATCAACTCTAAGTTTTCTCACCGGTGTTTGTTTCATCCGTCCCCAAGTTGCCTTTGTTTTTTTCCCGCCCTCCCACCCTTTTTCTTCAAGGACGCAGATTTCTTAATCATGTATCCTTTTATTGATGGGAAGACTCTCGATTCTTTTCCGTCAATGTTCTTATCCGGTGATTCTCAGGAAGATACTAACGGAGCTTCAAGTTCATTATTCTTCGTCTCTTTTCTTCTCCGGTGGATCCAATTCAAGCTTTCTATATTCATCATATTCCTTTCCTCGTTTCTAATGCTTTCTCATGCCGATGCACCTCTTAATCATTCACTTCTTCCTATTCATTTGTTTTGGAGTGCTGAAGATATCTCACAAGACTTGTGTTTCCATTCTCAATCCGTTCAAGATATTTCGAGGTTGTTATCTCCTTCAAGCCATTTAATTCAACCGGTGCAACCTCTCTTTAAAATGGTTCAACGGTGTTTTGTTTTGAGAGGGCCCTAACCCACAGGTCTTTTCCTAGGATCTTACTTGACTCTTCTAATTTTTCCGGAGCTATTCCCAAATTCTTTTCGAAGTTTGACGTAAGAATGAATTTCATCAGCCAGATGTTTTCCAAGATCAATTTCAAATTATTTTTCATTGTTGGCTCAACCTCTTCGCCTTTCATTCTCCCGAAGTGCCTCAACAATTTTGGTGGTTCCCGTCACCATTCTCAACATGTGAAGATCGAAGAAGAGTTCCTCTTAAATACTTACCCGTTCTTCCAAAGATGCATAGTTCAAGTTTGATGCCATCCTCTCATAATTGTTTTCGATTGTGGGAATTCGTTTCACCCATCAGGAGCATTTCATGAGTTGTTTCCATTTCTTTCCTCCGAAGGCCATCATGTCATAATTCTTCATTCTCAGTGTGTAGCTATCATTCTCCAAATCTTACCGGCGCATCATTCAAATACCCTCTAATCAGTTCATGATCTCTTTGTTCTCATGTATCTAAATACCCTCAAGTATCTTCATTCATTTTCCAATTCTTCTCGGTGAATTGTGCCTTTGTTACGCCCATTTTCAATTCTTACGGTGGTTCGTTCAAGATTTCACTTCCTTTGTTATAATATCAATTCATTCGTTGTTTCCAAATCCCACCGGTAGTTCCATCAATACCTTCTCAAGTTTGCGCTATATCTCTATTTGTAATCATTTTTCAATGAGAATAAGTAGTATGCCAAATTCGTTGCTTGTCATCAATTTAAATTGATGAAGGATAGGCATGACATAACTCTTATTCTTGTTTCATCCAAGTGATTAATTCCTTCTTATGGAGTTTGTTCACTAGGAAGTAATTCTCAGTTCCAAGTTATTCATCTTTCTTGCCCGGAGTTCAAAGTTTACTCATTTCGTAGATCCATCTAGATCATTGCAAGGCTTCACCTTGTGTTTTCAACTTCTCTTTCTTTCTATCATCCTTTTATTACCGGAGTTCTTCATTGAGGTTCTACATGGTGGTTCATCGAGGATTCCTTTTCATTCTTCAATTGTTCTTCAAGATTTTTCTTGGAGTTATGATCCGCCAAGCTATACTCAAATTAAACATGGTGCTCAACACATTTTTTGTATTGAGGCGTTCAAGTATTCTTGTTCTTGCATTTCAAAGTGCAATTCTTTCTACCTTAGCTTTTGAGGTGGTGTTATATCATTCTTGACAATTTCCTTCATGTTTCATGATTCATATTGTTGTCAAGAATGAGGTATTTTAAATCCATCAATCCCTTTGTTGGAGTTATCTTGTGTCATATTTCACCTAAAGCCTTCCCTAAGGAATGTTGCTATTTGTGGTGCGTATCTATGATCCAATTTTCTCCTTCTCATCTCGGTGAAGAAGTTTGTCATCTTTTTGGTGCTCTCAATCAAATCAATGATTTCCATTAGTGGCCGGTTGTCACCTCATAGTCTTGAGATGTTTTCCATAAGCCTACTACAAGCTTATTCTTTTCGTTGTTGGTTTTCCAACAACTCCATTATAACCTTCTTGGAAGGGTGCTTTCCAAACTCATTTGTGGCAGAAGTTGGCATTTCTTCTCCATTCTGTTATTTCAATGATCTATCTTCTATTTTTTTTCTGGAGGCATGGTGATGTTGCTCTCTTCACTCATTATCTCGAATTGTGAGGATCGTGTTCTTTTCATGCTTACCCATTTAACCGGAATGTTGTGTCATCTCTTCAAGTTCTTTTCATCTTATCAAGTTTTCCTTCTTTTTTCGGTCGGAGTGCTGCCCAAATGATATCAATCTTATTCCTTCTCTATCTAGTTTTAACTGGAGTGGTTTCAATATCTATCTTATCACTAAACCTCTTGGTTCTCGTTGTATCCCTTGTTCCTATTTTCTAACGGAGTGTTTTCAACTTTGTTCATCTCTGTTGTGTTCTTTCTTTCAACTTTTCAGTCTCTCAAGGTTCTTTGGTTCCACTCGTTTGTCAAAGAAGCAACTTAGTTTTACCTCTTCTCTTCCTCTTTCATTTCTCTCCGGTGCCATCCTAGATCTCGGGACGAGATCCTCTTGTAGTGGTGGAGTGTTGTAACACCCCGAGACCGACGCTCCAGATGCCTTCCTTGTATTCCGAGATTCGTAGTGTGATTTGTTTTGTTCGTTGCATCTCATCTCATGGCATCATGTGCATTGCATCTGCATGTTTTCAAAGCTTGCACCCCTTCATAGTTGTCGCGTTCCACCTTGCTTTCGTTGACCGTTCTGAGACCTATCGGATTTTCTCTTCCCCCTTGACTGTGACCACCTAACCTCTCTTGCCAGCTCGCAGCCCCCTCACGCATGCGTCCGAAACTGCTCTGAACCCGAACCGGGCTGTCGTTACCGATGAGTCCGGATCATCCCCAATCATCTCTAAAACATCTCCGATTTCTTTATTGAACTCACTAGCCTATTTATTCTCGTCCGTCGGTTTTTGATCGGAAGGTCCAAACTCTCCCCCTTCCCTATATATAGTCCACCCACATGCCTATTTGGACAAACCCTAGACCAACTCCCTAAAATTCCTCCTAGCCGCCGCCACCCCTGTCCATTCTCTCCTCCTTCCTCGGGATCTCACCTGCCTAACCATCCACCAGCCGCCACACTTTCCATCGGGAGCCCTCCCGATCCACCACCTCCCCTCGTTTTCAGCCCCGAGCCAACCAGCAGCTCCTTCTCGTCCCCGTGGAGCAGTGAGCAGTGCCTGACCCCGCCTCATCTCCGCGCCGCCGATGAGCTTTGTTCAAGATGAGCCACGCGCCCTCTTCTTTTCCTTTCTGTCCCTTCCCCTGGTTCTCCTCTCCCCTGACCGCACTGTCTTCCTCTTCTCTGGTTCACAGGAAGGCCATGGCCTTGGATCTTCACCCACGTCCATATCCCTCAGCGCGCTCGAGATCCATCCTCCCGATGAAACCAGCCACCTCGTCCTCCTCCTTCGTGCGCCCATGTGCCCACGAGCGTTGGGACGCCAGCCTCCTCTCGCGCCTGAGGGGCTTCCCAAGCACCTCGTCCCCGCCACCAAGTCGTCGCCCAAGGCCCCGTCCTTGCCACCCTCCGGCGACCTCGTCCTTCACGCGTTGCTAGAACCCCTCGACGCTCTCTCGCAACTACAAGGCATCGTCCCCTGAACCTGTCGGTTTTCCTCCTCTGCAACAAGCCGGAGCGCTTGTCTCGCTCATCCGCATCGACCCCGTGGCCCTGGCCTCAACTCGCCGCCGGATCCGTTTCCTCTCGGCATCCACGACGAGCTCTGCCCGGTCTCCTCGCGCCCCACCACCCGCTGCCTCTTCGTCGTGTTGTTCCCCTGCTTCTGTGTGCGAGGAGGACGAACAACGCCAAGCCCCTTTGCTCAATCCTGCTCGACCCATCCCCGACCTCCTCCTCGCCTCGCCTCCTCCCAGACCAGCGTCACCCCTGCCCCACGCTGCACCTCCTCCTCTGCACCCCAGCCTCGTCATTGCCGGACCCATCTCCCACGACCGCGCCACCGACCTCCTAACACCGCATCAAGCGTGCGGCCCCGCGTCACCATCGGCTCCCATCGCCCCTGCCTCGACGCCTGCTTCACCTCCCCGTGCTCCAGTCGCGCTCTCGTCTGGAGTTCAAAGTCCAGCCCCTCCGTTGTTCGTCCCAAGATCAGGCGAGGTCACGGCCGGATCTGACTCCGGTGGCCCGTCCCCGTCGGAGTTGACCTCCATCACAGGCCACCGGCCAAGCCGCAGGAGCAGTGCCGCTGCTGCCTTGCTTCTGCATCATTCGCCAAGCCCCGCTGGAGGCCACGCGCAAGCCCGCGTTGACCCTGTCGGCGTGGATCCCATTCGCAAGTAGCCGCACACCACTCATCGCTCGAGTCCCAGCGGCTTTGTTCGCCTCCTCGCTGCTGCCTTTGAGCGCCATCAATGCATCTTCATGGGGAACCTGCCAAGTAGGCCTGTCAACGAGCCAAACTCGAGCGAACACAGGCGAGCTCGGCTTGAGCTTGGTAGAAGTTCGAGTCGAGCTCGAGCGAGCCCATGTTGACCTTCGAGCTACACGTTAGGCTTGAGTTTGGCTTGTTAAGACTTCGAGCCGAGCTCGAATCGAGCTTTTAACAAGCCGAACTCAAACAGTTTGTCGAGCCTGAACATACAGCTAAATATAGCAATGAAAAAAAGTAAACTGTGATCAGGCATTCTTTTTGCTCTTTTTTCTTCATGTGGTGGATCTGAGCTATCGTGTCGTTAGTGTAGAACTTGGCTACATGGACATGGACTGGTTTTGGACGTCGCAAAAGACAAGCTGCATGACCTAGATTTAGCCTATGTTCCTACAAAATGTGCATAGTTTAGCGATGCGTGCTCCATCGCATGTGTTTGATCGAGCTTTGCCGAACTGTTCGAGCTCGAGCTCGAATGGCTCGCGAGCTACACGTTAGGCTTGAGTTTGGCTTGTTAAGACTTCGAGCCGAGCTCGAATCGAGCTTTTAACAAGCCGAACTCAAACAGTTTGTCGAGCCCGAACTTTTTTGACAGCCCTACTGCCAAGTACCCCTGGTTGCCCCCAAGCAACACACCGCAAGCGCCAAGTACCACGACGGCCCTCGAAGAGTTTGGATTCAACAAGTACGATGACGCATAGTACCACTACGATTGCCGTGTACATCTACCAACGCCAAGACCGAGACCACCAAGTACCCCTCGGATCAGCAAGTTTGACTACCATCGCCGTAAACTGCTTCCCAAATGTGTGTACCACTACCGTCGCCGAAGACCCGTGTAACGGAACCGTAAAGTTCGACTACCTCCGCGTGTACCACTACTTCCACTACCGTCGCGAGAATGACTACTTCCACTACGGCTCGTGAACCACTACTTCTCTCGAAGAACCCGATCTGCTCTGAATTGCACGCTTCGCATGTATAACCCCGAGACAACGTTTGTGGACCGAATGCATGTGTTGCATGAGATGCTCGTGTTTGCATCGTGTCTAAGAGAGGTCTTTGCACGTTCCTCATTTACCATGCCGCCTTCTCGTGGGAACCCGGAATCCGGGAGCACCCCACCATCCTTGTGTGACACGCTCACACCCACTTCTTTTGCACCGGTATCTCCGTGAGCTGCCGGAAACGATATGTTGTTGTGACATCATTTTCGGATTCGTTGCCGTGGCACCCGTTTTGTTCCGCCATGGTGACCAAATGCTTCATAACATGCTCATGTCAACATTTCCATAAAATTGCTTAAAACTTGCATATGTCAATCCGCATCATGATAACAACATTTAAATGCTTAAAATTGTTGTTTGCTTAAAATTGCTAAATGACATGAGGATTTTGCGGAATTGTTGTTTGTTGTTCCAGCCTCATTTAAACTTGCCTAGATAGGTAGTTTAATTATGCTTCACCTCTTGCCATGTTTAACAACATTTAATATTGTTTGGTAGCTTTAACGAGATTAAACTAAATATGTCAATGTGGTGTTTTGTCAATATGCAACTCGTTGCATATTGAGCTCCACTTAACTTGTAGTATTGTTTGTTGCACTTTGCCATATGCCATGCCTCATTAAACCGGACATGCATCATACTTGATTGTGCATCATGCCATGTTTATGTGATGTTTGTTTACCATGTTGTTTGCTTCTTTCCAGTTTGCTTCTCTCGGTAGCTTCGTTTTCGTTCCGGAGTTGTGAGGATTCGTTCGACTACGTTCGTTTGTCTTCTTCATGGACTCATTCTTCTTCCTTGCAGGATCTCAGGCAAGATGACTATTACCCTCGATATCACTTCTATCTTTGCTTGCTAGTTCCTCCGTTCTATCGCTATGCTGCGCTACCTATCACTTGTTTACCATGCCTCCCATATTGCCATGTCAGCCTCTAACCCTTTTCACCCTTCCTAGCAAACCGTTGCTTGGCTATGTAACCGCTTTGCTCAGCCCCTCTTATAGCGTTGTTAGTTGCAGGTGAAGTCGAAGATTGCTCCATGATGGACAGGATTATGTTGGGATATCACAATATCTCTTATTCAATTAATGCCCCTATATACTTGGTAAAGGGTGGAAGACTCGGCCTTATGCCTGGTGTTTTGTTCCACTCTTGCCGCCCTAGTTTCCGTCATACCGGTGTTATGTTCCTTGATTTTGCGTTCCTTACGCGGTTGGGTTATTTATGGGACCCCCTTGACAGTTCGCTTTGAATAAAACTCCTCCAGCAAGGCCCAACCTTAGTTTTACCATTTGCCTACCTAAGTGTTTTCCCTTGGGTTTCCGGAGCCCGAGGGTCATCTTTATTTAACCCCCCCGGACCAGTGCTCCTTCGAGTGTTGGTCCGAACTGAGTAGACTGTGGGGCCACCTCGGGGAATCTTGAGGGCTGGTTTTACTCGTAGGATGTCTCATCCGGTGTGCCCTGAGAACGAGATATGTGCAGCTCCTATCGGGATTTGTCGGCACATCGGGCGGCTTTGCTGGTCTTGTTTTACCATTGTCGAAATGTCTTGTAAACCGGGATTCCGAGACTAATCGGGTATTCCTGGAAGAAGGTATATCCTTCGTTGACTGTGAGAGCTTGTGATGGGCTAAGTTGGGACACCCCTGCAGGGTATAAACTTTCGAGAGTCGTGCCCGCGGTTATGTGGCAGATGGAAATTTGTTAATGTCCTGTTGTAGAGAACTTGACACTTGACTTAATTAGAACGCATCAACCACGTGTGTAGCCGTGATGGTCTCTTTTCGGCGGAGTCCGGGAAGTGAACACGGTTTTTGGGTTATGTTTGACGTAAGTAGGAGTTCAGGATCACCTCTTGATCATTGCTAGCTTCACGACCGTTGCGGTGCTTCTCTTCTCGCTCTTATTTGCGTATGTTAGCCACCATATCATGCTTTGTCGCTGTTGCAACCTCACCACTTTACCCCTTCCTTACCCATTAAGCTTTGCTAGTCTTGATATCCATGGTAATGGGATTGCTGAGTCCTCGTGGCTCACAGATTACTACAACAACAGTTGCAGGTACAGGTTATGCGATGATCATGACGGGAGAGTGATGTTTGCTTGTTTTGGAGTTCTTCTTCTGCTTCTTCGATCAGGGGATAGGTTCCAGGTCGGCAGCCTGGGCTAGCAGGGTGGATGTCGTTTGAGTTTCTGTTTGTGTTTCATCCGTAGTCGGATGGTGCTCTTATGTAAGATGATGTTGTATTCGTGTGGCATTGTATGCCTTTTGTATGTATCCCCATCTATTATGTAATGTTGATGTAATGATATCCACCTTGCAAAAGTGTATTAATATGCGGTTCTATCCTTGGTGGGACCTTCGAGTTCCTTTAGGATAGGGTTGCATATTGGGCGTGACAAACGCACTATGCCTACCTTAAACTCAAGATGCCCGGTCCACGTGGCGTCATCACCGTCAACGGAAATACAGAGCATTCCTTACGCATGGAAGAGTATGAGACGGCTCCAGCAGCCGAACTCTAAGCGGCCTCTAATATCAGAACACATGATCGGTCGTTAAGACCACGGACACGATTAGACGAGTCCGGCAGGACAGATAAACCTGAGCTGGGTGCTACACATGTAATCCCATAGAGGACACCAGGGGCTTCAAATATTCAATAAAGCCCACCTTTTGGCTTAACCTTATTAACAGGCCAATGTCTTACACTTCTACTATTCATTGATAATAGTTAACTCTTCACACGCTTACATCATACTCTTCTACATGAGTTTTCCTTTTTACATACATCATTCGTGCGATACCCTCCCAGGACACGGCACAAAAGAGACAAAGGCACAGACGTGCAGCAGGGCCCCGCTCAAAGGTTTCTCTTTAGATTAAGCCCCTGTGTAAACCCTCTTTATTGTCTCTTGTTGCTTACACATCCCATCGGTACTACACTCATAGGGGATACTGCCGTTATTGGCATTTCGCCATGATAGACTAATGCACGTACCTGGAAATACAGGGTTCATAATAAAGGGCGTTCCTCAGCCCAGTATATGTTATAAAGTCTGAATACCTTCGGGAGTGTTCGGCGTCGCGAGTTTGGCCTTATATGCATCAGCTCCGAATCATGTCTTTGGTCAAAGGTTGGGTTTGCCCGGCTCCTGGGTTTGCCGCCTTACGTTTCGTTCTTATAGGCTAAGGCGGCCAAAGGAGAACTACTGCGATTGTGCCCTGGTTATTCCGGACGAGCACCTCAGTAGAGAAAGCTGAAAACTGACTGTCATGATATAGCGAGAGACTGATCAACCACTCGAAGACTTAGCGGAATCTTTAGGATTCCTCCGCATTAACGAAGGACCATTTCCCGGTCATCTACACACGCGCCCGTATTCGGATGCACGCAGAAGTACCAGGGGCTACATAGTAGCCCCACCGTCAAACTCCTATGGCTAAGTGAAAGTGTTAAAGCTATATTGTCCGGTTGCCTAGTTCGACGTGCGATCACCTCCTTAATGGACCAAGACGTTGGATCAAGTGTGATTACGCATATTTTCACGAACACCCCCGCATTATATGCGTGGGGGCTGAAGCCAACGACTGCTAACTTTCAAATTGCATATATACATAAAACGGCCGCACAGGAGGCACAATACCACTTTCGGGTGAAAAGTATAAACATAGCCTCCATAATCAAAATAACATTGTTTCTACAATGAAACGATTTGTCACTCGAACATGACATTCTTCGAGCACTGAGCCTCTATTAAGCGAGCACCTTCTGCTACCTGCTCCAAGTAGTGCTCGGCCAGATCCTGGCCTCCCGCCGGATTCTGGGTCGCAATGATGGTGGCTTCCATATCTGTCCAATATGCTTTAACGTGGGCAAGAGCCATCCGTGCACCCTCTATGCACGCCGACCTCTTCATGGCATCGATCCGCGATACGGCACCAAGGAATTGTTGCACTAAACCAAAATAACTGTCCGGCTTAGGCCCCTTCGGCCATAGATGGTCTATTACAGACCGCATTGCAAGATCGGACAGCCTATGGAGCTCGGCTACAGCAGCCATCCTCTCAATCAACGGCAATGGGCGCATTGGAGCACTGAATTGCGACCAGAACAGCTTTTCCACTTCATTATCTTTTTGATCCTCGAAAAACTTGGCCGCGTTAGCCGTACTCTTCGCCAAATCCGCATACGCGTCTCCAGGGCTCTAGCGTCAATCCAGAGGAGCGTACTTCGGATCTAAAAACTTCATCCGCAATAAATAGGGGTTTCCAGCCGCGATTTCTCTGGCTTGTCGAAGCTCCGCCCGTGCATCCCTAATTTCGGACCATGTCTCCTTGGCCGCATCAAGTGCCTTCTTCAGGTCAGCCGAATTAGCCTTATTCTCTTTTTCAATAAGCTCATACCGGTCGGCGGCATTTTTCAGCTCCACAGCCATCTCCGCTATTGTCTTCGCTTCGGCGATGAGCAGCCTGTTCGGCTCTCAACTCTTCGGCCGCCTTTAGGGCAGCCGCATTGCTAGCCCGGGCTTGTTCCTTGTCCAGGGCAAGTTCCGCCCTCAGGGCTTCCACGGCAGCAGCTCCGTCTAAAGTCCAAGCATATAACATTAACATTATGCTCCTCTTAGTTTTTCCTATAACAAATCAAGAAAGTAGAGCACATACCTTGTGACTCGTTAAGCCGCTCATTCACAAGTGTGATATCGGCATCAATAACTCCAATCTATCGCCTCAGTTTGGCGACTTCAACGGACCGGTCGGCTGCCGGACCCTTAGCCACCTGTGCATAAACACAGTATGATCGTTACTCAATGATGTGATCCTCCGTTTGCTGCCTTAGGCTGGCAACCAGAGTCTCAGGGGCTACTATCCATATGGAGCACACCTAGCGCGTGCGCCACAATCAAGAATTGTGTATTTAGTTACATACCTCAAAGCCTCTGAGCAGGCTTGTAAAAGCTTCATTCAACCCACTTGTGGCGGATGAAATCTTCTCAAGCACCATGGCACCATGCTCATTAATGAATGGTGATCCTCCGAGAGAGCAGCTCGCTCCAGAAGGCCCGTCGGCGTATCCGGCTAGTCGCCGAACTGTGCCGGACCTTTCTTATCGCCCCCGTGGGAGCCGAACGCTCCGGGCTCAAGGCGGCCGAAGTACTAGCTTCTGGCCTCGGCAAATCTGGACTCCTCCATGACGAAACCTCGGGGTCTCCCTCCCCATGAGGCGGAGAGGTTGGTGGGGTTTCACTCTCCACCATCTCCGGAAGGAGATCCCCTGAAGACGAACTCTGTCGAGAAGAGCTGCTAGCCGGACTGCAAAGAATGGATCCTGGTTACTGTTCTCGGAAGAGGAAGCACTAGCTTTGTATTTATGATGAACTTATAGCTCGGCTGAGGGCTGGCCCGTTTGCGGGCATGACACGGTGAAAACGCCCTTCGGGGCAGGGCCCCCTGGTGAAGTTTTCTTCCCTTCTCTGGGCACCTCCATCTCCAAGTCTTCGGAGGCGGCCCTCTTATTCCCGCAAGGGGAGGAGACCTTAGATTCCCCTCCCCGACTATCCTCCTTTGGGGAGGTAGCAAATCCCCCGGTTTGGAAGTGCAATGTGTGAGGTTCTGCTTCTCTGTTCTTCCCTTCGTCTTTCCCCGAGGGCACTTTACTTAGCACACAACCAAGCATCTTGGCTATGGCAGGACTAGGAGAGCCTTTGGGAAGTGGCGCCGTACACCTGATTCTCTCTGCCTTGCTGAGCCATTCCTGGCCACGGAGGATTTTCAGAATAATGTTACACATAAACGAAGTGTTCGGTTTCAGGGTTACTTACTTGGGTATATGGGCGCTTCCAGCTCAGGCCCGCATCCTCGGTGGTGTCCGGACACTTCACTTGTGGTCCTAAGAATAACTTACACATCCCTTCGAGTGTCATGCCGAAGAAGTGCAGATAGTCCGCGGACCTTCCGGATTGAACTCCCACATCCGGAGAGGCCGGCGTTTGCACGGCAACATCCGTCGGACTAGCATTACCTGAATTATGCTGACAAGACTAATGTCCCTCTCAAGAAGCTCCCGAATGCATCTCTGCAATGTTGGTACATCATTAGCAGGCCCCCAATCCCGTCCTACATTGGCCCATGACGCCAGTTGAGGCGGAGGGCCTGAACGGAAGTCGGGGGCAGCCACCCACTTTGTGCCTTTGGGCGGGGGAAGCCACCCACTTTGTGCCTTTGGGAGCCGTGACGTAAAACCACCTCCGCTGCCATAGATCGGACACCTCTGGGAAGGAGCCCTCTGTCCATAGGGCGTCGACATTCCTGCTTATTACAGCACCTCCGCACACCGCGTGTCGCCCCTCAATCATCTTCGGCTTCACATTGAAGGTCTTGAGCCATAAGCCGAAGTGTGGGGTGACGTGGAGAAAAGCCTCGCACACAACGATGAACGACGAGATGTGAAGGATGGCGTCCGGAGCTAGATCATGAAAATCTAGCCCGTAATAGAACATGAGCCCTCTCACAAAGGGATCAAGGGTGAAGCCTAAGCCGCGGAGGAAGTGAGAAACAAATACGACACTCTCGTTGGGATCGGGAGTAGGGATGACCTGCCCTGGAGCAGGAAGCCTGTGCTTGATGTCGGCGGTCAGATATCTGACCTCCCTAAGATCCGCGATGTCCTCCTCTGTGATCGAGGAGGCCATCCACCGGCCTTGAAGGTTGGATCTGGACATGATTGAAGATCTGAAGTGCTTGAGCTTGGGCTTCAGGTGTTAGAACTCAAGATGCGAAAAGGCGCAAGAGTGGTGGAGAAGAGGGATAGGCCTCAGCCCCTCTATAAAGGGGGTGAATATCAAGCGTCCTTAGTGTAACCGCTTGGGACTTACCTAAAAACACAGAGTCATACCAACATGCGTCGTGGGGTTGCACGCGCCCGTATTGATGGAAGATCCCGCGATAAGGGAAACACGATCTCTGCTTTGGCAAGGTGTGCCAATAAAACCGCCTCGCAACACGTATCGAGGCAGGCCAAGAAAAACCGATTCATATTGGGCCAGGCCACGGCGTAAGGGTACACCGTACAAAAGTTGTCTGAGATTATATTCATGGAGTATCGTTCTCTCTACGGTGGAATGCGGAAGTCGTTTTGCAGAGCCGGAAATGATTTAAGTGTTCGAGGTTTACTTTGGAGTATTCGGAGATGGAACCCGCCTTGCAATGCTGAAGACAAACTGCGCGCCGGACTCGTCGTCATTGAAGCCTGGTTCAGGGGCTACTGAGGGTGTCCTGGACTAGGGGGTATCCGGACAGCCGGACTATATACTTTGGCCGGACTGATGGACCGTGAAGATACAATACTCAAGACTTCGTCCCGTGTCCGGATGGGGCTCTCCTTTGCATGGAAGACAAGCTTGGCGATCCGGATATTAGATCTCCTTCTTTGTAACCGAGTCTGTGTAAACCCTAGCCCCCTCCGGTGTCTATATAAATCGGAGGGTTTGGTCCGTGTAGGGACAATCATAATCATCATAGGCTAGCTTTTAGGGTTTAGCCTCTACGATCTCGTGGTGGATCAACTCTTGTAATACTCATATCATCAAGATCAATCAAGCAGGAAGTAGGGTTTTACCTCCATCGAGAGGGCCCGAACCTGGGTAAAACATCGTGTCCCTTGCCTCCTGTTACCATTAGCCTTAGACGCACAGATCGGGACCCCCTACCCGAGATCCGCCGGTTTTGACACCGACAGAAGGCATTGGGAAGTAATAAGTAGATGATGGGTTGCTAGAGTGACAGAAGCTTAAACCCTAGTTTATGCGTTGCTTCGTGAGGGGCTGATTTGGATCCATATGTTTAATGATGTGGTTAGGTTTACCTTAATAATTCTTTTGTAGTTGCGGATGCTTGCAATGGGGGTTAATCATAAGTGGGATGTCTGTCCAAGTAAGGGCAGTATCCAAGCACCGGTCCACCCACATATCAAATTATCAAAGTACCGAACGCGAATCATATGAACGTGATGAAAACTAGCTTGACGATAATTCCCATGTGTCCTCGGGAGCTCCTTTCTCATTATTAGAAATTATCCAGGCTTATCCTTTGCTACATAAAGGATTGGTCCACCTTTCTGCACTTTATTTACTTTATTTACTTGTTACTTGTTACTATTTATCTTATCACAAAACTATCTGTTACCTATAATTTCAGTGCTTGCAGAGAAAACCTTACTGAAATCTGCTTATCATTTCCTTCTGCTCCTCGTTGGGTTCAACACTCTTACTTATCGAAAGGACTAAGATAGATCCCCTACACTTGTGGGTCATCAAGACTCTTTTCTGGCGCCGTTGCCAAGGAGTGTAGCGCTTTTAGTGAGTGGAACTTGGTAAGGAAACATTTATATAGTGTGCTGAAATTCTCTGTTACTTGTCACTATGGAAACTAATCCTTTGAGGGGCTTGTTCGGGGTATCTTCACCCCGACAAGAAGAGCAAAGAGTTGCTCCTCAACCTATTGAACTGTTTGAAAATATTTACTTTGAGATTCCTTCGGGTATGATAGCGAAACTGCTAGCTAATCCATTTGTAGGAGATGGAACATTGCATCCCGATTTACACCGTATCTTTGTGGATGAAGTTTTTGGATTATTTAAGCTTGCAGGTATTCCTGATGATGTTGTCAAAAGGAAGTTCTTCCCTTTATCTTTGAAGGGAGATGCATTGACATGGTATAGGCTATGTGATGATACGAGATCTTGGAATTATAAACGATTGAAGTTGGAATTTCACCAGAAGTTCTATCCTATGCATCTTGTTCATCGTGATCGTAATTACATATATAATTTCTAGCCTCGCGAAGGAGAAAGCATCGCTATAGCTTGGGGGAGGCTTAATTCAATGTTGTATTGATGCCCCAATAATGAGCTCTCCCGGGAAATGATTATTCAAAAATTTTATGCTCGGCTTTCTCTTAATGACCGCAACCTGCTCGATACTTCCTGTGCTGATTCTTATATGCTGAAGACTATTGATTTCAAATGGGATTGGAAAGAATTAAACGCAACTCTGAAGATTGGTGTTCTGATGATGGTAAGGAGTCAGGTATGACACCTAAGTTCGATTGTGTTAAATCTTTTATGGATACCGATGCTTTTCATGGATTTAGCGCTAAGTATGGACTTGACTCTGAGATAGTAGCTTCTTTCTGTGAATCTTTTGCTACTAATGTTGATCTCCCTAAAGAGAAGTGGTTTAAATATAATCCTCCTGTTGAAGTGAAAGTAGTTGCACCTATTACAGTTGAAGAAAGTACTATCACCTATAGTGATCCTATTGTTCCTACTACTTATGTTGAGAAACCTCCTTTTCCTGTTAGGATAAAGGATCATGCTAAAACTTTGATTGTTGTTCCTAAGAGAAATACTAGGACTTATACACTTCCTGAGCAAATCAATGTTGAACCTAGTATTGCTATGGTTAAAGATCTCTTGGATGATGATTTAGATGGGCATGTTATTTATTTCTGTGACGAATCTACTAATATTGCTAGACCAGATACTAAGATACATAGACCTGTCATAGGCATGCCTGTTATTTCTGTTAAAATAGGAGATCATTGTTATCATGGCTTATGTGATATGGGTGCTAGTGCTAGTGCGATACCTTATGATCTATATAAAGAAATTATGCACGACATTGCACCCATTGAATTAGAAGACATTGATGTTACCATTAAGCTTGCTAATAGGGATACCACTAAACCAGTTGGGATTGTTAGAGATGTTGAAGTTTTGTGTGGGAAGGTTAAATACCCTGCTGATTTTCTTGTTCTTGGCTCCCCACAAGATGATTTTTGTCCCATTATTTTTGGTAGACCCTTCTTGAATACATCTAGTGCTAAGATTGATTGTGAAAAAGATACTGTCACCATTGGCTTAGATGGTATGTCTCATGAGTTTAATTTTGCTAAGTTTCGTAGACAACCTCGTGATAGGGAACCACCTAGTAAGGATGAGATTATTGGTCTTGCTTCCATTGTTGTGCCTCCTACTGATCCATTAGAACAATATTTCCTTGACCATGAAAATGATATGTTTATGAAGGAAAGAAGGGAAATAGATGAAGTGCTCCTTAAACAGGAACCTGTGCTGAAACATAACCTTCCCGTTGAAATTCTTGGGGATCCCCCTCCACCCAAGGGTGATCCCGTGTTTGAACTCAAACCATTACCTGATAATCTTAAGTATGCTTATTTTGATGAAAAGAAAATATATCCTGTTATTATTAGTGCTAACCTTTCAGAGCAAGAAGAAGAAAGATTATTGAAAACTCTGAAGAAGCACCGAGCTGCTATTGGATATACTCTGGATGATCTTAAGGGCATTAGTCCCACATTATGCCAACACAAAATTTCAGTGGAGAAAGATGCCAAACCAGTTAGAGATCCTCAACGACGACTAAATCCCAAGGTGAAAGAAGTGGTAAGAAAGGAGATACTAAAGCTCCTTGAGGCAGGTATAATTTATCCCATTGCTGATAGTGATTGGGTAAGTCATGTTCATCGTGTTCCTAAAAAGGGAGGTATTACCGTTGTTCCTAATGATAAAGATGAATTGACCCCGCAAAGAATTATTACAGGTTATAGGATGGTAATTGATTTCCGTAAATTAAATAAGGCTACTAAGAAAGATCGTTACCCTTTACCTTCTATTGATCAAATGCTAGAAAGACTATCCAAACACACTCATTTCTGCTTTCTAGATGGCTATTCTGGTTTCTCTCAAATACCTGTGTCAGCTTGGGATCAATCAAAAACTACTTTTACTTGCCCTTTTGGTACTTTTGCTTATAGACGTATGCCTTTTGGTTTATGTAATGCACTTGCTACCTTTCAAAGATGCATGATGGCTATATTCTTTGATTTTTGTGAAAAGATTTGTGAGGTATTCATGGATGACTTCTCCGTTTATGGATCCTCTTTTGATGATTGTTTGAGCAACCTTGATCGAGTTTTGCAGAGATGCGAAGACACTAGTCTCGTCCTGAATTGGGAAAAGTGTCACTTTATGGTTAATGAAGGCATTGTCTTGGGACATAAGATTTCTGAGAGAGGTATCGAAGTTGATAAAGCTAAAGTTGATGCTATTGAAAAGATGCCATGTCCCAAGGACATAAAAGGTATAAGAAGTTTCCTTGGTCATGCCGGTTTTTATAGGAGGTTCATTAAGGACTTTTCTAAAATCTCTAGGCCTCTAACTAATTTATTGCAAAAAGATATTCCTTTTGTCTTTGATGATGATTGTGTAGAAGCATTTGAAATGCTTAAGAAAGCTTTGATCACTGTACCTATTGTTCAACCACTTGATTGGAATTTACCTTTTGAAATTATGTGTGATGCTAGTGATTATGCTGTAGGTGCTGCTCTAGGGCAAAGAGTTGATAAGAAATTGAATGTTATCCAGTATGCTAGTAAGACTCTTGATACTGCCCAGAGAAATTATGCTACTACTGAAAAAGAATTCTTAGCAGTTGTGTTTGCATGTGATAAGTTTAGACCTTATATTGTTGATTCCAAAGTTACTATTCATACTGATCATGCTGCTATTAAATATCTTATGGAAAAGAAAGATGCTGAGCCTAGGCTCATTAGATGGGTTCTCTTGCTCCAAGAATTTGATTTGCATATTATCGATAGAAAGGGAGCTGAGAACCCCATTGCAGACAACTTGTCTAGGTTAGAGAATGTTCTTGACGACCCACTGCCCATTGATGATAGCTTTCCTGATGAACAATTAGCGGTCATTAATGCTTCTCGTACTGCTCCTTGGTATGCTGATTATGCTAATTACATTGTTGCTAAATTTATACCGCCTAGTTTCACATACCAGCAAAAGAAAAAGTTCTTTTATGATTTAAGACATTACTTTTGGGATGATCCACACCTTTATAAAGAAGGAGTAGATGGTGTTATTAGACGTTGTGTGCCTGAGCATGAACAGGAACAGATCCTACGCAAGTGTCACTCTGAATCATATGGAGGACACCACGCTGGGGATAGAACTACACACAAGGTACTACAATCTGGTTTTTATTGGCCTACTCTCTTCAAAGATGCTCGTAAGTTTGTCTTATCTTGTGATGAATCACTACAAGAAATATGTCAACTTATGACCACCACTATTGGTCACTGAAAGGTCACAAATTTCCATTTATGACCTTTTTGTGACCAAAAACAGAAGGTCAAAAGCTGGCCGTCGTAAACTGACTATAGCGACCTTTCTTCTAGAATGGTCAAAGACGTTTACGACCAAAATATTCCTACTTTGGCGTTTTGGTCACTAGCAACCTCCCCCAGGCCACGTAGGCATCCAGCGTGGCAAGCTGATGTGGCACAAGATTCAGCCCGGTCCAATTCGATTTTCTACATGGGCCGAGCCCATTAATTCGGCCTTTTTACTATATATTTTCTGACAATTTTTGGTCAGGTTCATGGGCCAAGCCCTACAATTTGGCCTTTTTATTTTCTGGGCCAAGTGTTTGATTAGCAGCCAAGTGTTTGATTAGCGGTACGGGAAATGTACATGGCTAATGGGCGTGAGTTTTGGCTGAGGATGATCAGTTACTAAGAAGACCGTTTTCACAAATTTTCAGCTCAAAAGGAGGAGCCTAGGTGGTACTTGCTTTGCAAACCACCACACTGGACATAAATACGAATGTTGAAGCTCGGCTCAAAATAATGAATGGATTGAGCTGGCATTTGGTGGAGGATGGTTATTTGGGCATAGGAAAGCACTTTAGAAAATGGATACTATTTGGACATGCCAAAGTGGTACTTCCTTCACAAACTGTTACTCTGAACAGAATAGGAAAATGAATATTTTTGAATTATTTTTGAACTAGGAAAGGAAGGTTTTTACATATTTGACGAAGATATGACCCAAAGAATTTATGAGATTTTTTTGGGAATTTTGGGAATGACAGAAATATAGGTTGCTTCACAACCTAGGGCAAAAACTGCCACATGGACATGACACATAGGCAAAACTGATGAGGTGGCGCCTAGTCATAGCAACCCACCACAATTTACAAGGCTATGACCATCTATATTGGTCGTTAACAACTAGAAATAAGGCAGCGGACTAGCGCTGTTAGCTTTATGACCATTTCATGTAAGGAAATTATGACCTTTCTGACCAAAATGGTCGCAATGGTTTAGGGTTTGGAGCCCCTCGAACAGCTTTTGACCAATTGGTCTCAAATGGTCATAGATCTATGACCAATTCTTCCAGGGTCATTGATAGAAGGTCATAAGTTGACATATTTCTTGTAGTGAATGTCAAAGAGTAGGTAACATTAGTAGACGTCAAGAAATGCCTATGAATTATTCTCTTGTTATTGAACCGTTTGATGTTTGGGGCTTTGATTATATGGGACCTTTTCCTGCCTCTAATGGTTATACACATATTTTAGTTGTTGTTGATTACGTTACTAAGTGGGTAGAAGCTATTCCAACTAGTAGTGCTGATCATAACACTTCTATTAAAATGCTTAAAGAAGTTATTTTTCCAAGGTTTGGAGTCCCTAGATATCTTAGGACTGATGGTGGTTCACATTTTATTCATGGTGATTTCCGTAAGATGCTTGCTAAGTATGATGTCAATCATAGAATCGCATCTCCTTATCATCCGCGGTCTAGTGGTCAAGTAGAGTTGAGCAATAGAGAGCTCAAATTAATTTTGCAAAAGACCGTGAATAGATCTAGAAAGAATTGGTCCAAAAAACTTGATGATGCATTATGGGCCTATAGAACTGCGTACAAAAATCCTATGGGTATGTCTCCATATAAGTTGGTTTATGGAAAAGCGTGTCATTTACCTCTTGAACTTGAACATAAAGCATATTGGGCTATTAAAGAGCTCAACTATGACTTCAAACTTGCCGGTGAGAAGAGGTTGTTTGATATTATCTCACTTGATGAATGGAGAACCCAAGCCTATGAGAATGCCAAGCTATTCAAAGAAAAAGTCAAACCCTGGCATGACAAAATGATACAAAAGCGTGAGTTTAACATAGGAGATTATGTGTTCTTATTCAACTCTCATTTAAGATTTTTTGCAAGAAAACTTCTCTCTAAACGGGAAGGTCCTTACGTTATCGAGGAGGTCTATCGTTCTGGTGCCATAAAAATCAACAACTTCGAAGGCACAAGTCCGAGGGTGGTAAGCGGTCAAGAATTAAACATTATATTTCAGGTAATCCTATCAATGTTGAAACTAATATTATTGAAACCATAACCCCAGAAGAATACATAAGGGACACTTTCCAGAATGTTCCACACACCGAAAAGGAATAGGTATGTGGTAGGTAAGTAAACCGACTCCAAAACAATTCTAATGGCAAATTTTATCAGTTTTGGAATATTTAAGAATTTTCGGAAGAAAAAAGTAGTCCGAAAGGGACACGAGGCCTCCACGAGAGTGGAGGGTGTGCCCACCCTTACTGGGTGCGTCCTCCTGTCTTGTGGGCACCTCGTGTGCCTCCCGGACTCTGTTTTCTTGCACGTTACGTATTTTGGTCGGTAAAAATTCATTATATATACTCCCGAAGGTTTTGACCACCGTATCATGCAAATATCCTATGTTTTCGTTTTGAGCTATTCCTGTTGCAGATTAAAAGCAAGATGTCTTCTCAAGAGTCAGTTGGAGAGAGTCGGGTGTCTCACCCAACACCAAGTCCAGGAGCAAATAGCGATGCTTATCACTTTGGACCATCAACGGAGGATGAGATGGAGGCTGATTTGAAAAGGATCGATGCCATGGAGGAAGATTAAGAAGTTACCTGTCGTCTCCAAGCAGAATTCATGATGGGGGAACTACCTAGCCTGGCTACTCCAGCTTCGGTCATCCCTTCCAACTTTAGATTTCTTTCTTATGAAAATATGAAAAAGATCTTCGCTTGTTCTCCAGAAGCTATGCAACATACTTGGGTAAAGGGAGCTTTGGCCGTTACGGGCAAGCTCCATAAACAAATTATGGACCTCAAACAACAAGTCAATAAGCTCGAGGAGGACAACCGTATCCTGAGGGGCATCATCGCCAAGAAGATCATAACACCAGCCGTGAAGAAGGAGACATAATTACATGGGTATGGGAACTCCCCTTGGCAACTATCAAGCTTGGGGGAGGTGCCCTGGTATCGTATCACCATCACACTCCTATCTTTACCATTTTATTTAGTTTGATCCTTTTAGTAGTATCTTGATCTAGTAGATTGAAGTTTTGATATCAAGTAGTTTTGAGTTTTGCTTTGTGATCTCTTTTTGTAATCGAGTCCATGAGCTATCTATAATAAAGATTAGTGTTGAGTCAAGGGTTTTGCTATGTTGCTATGATCTTGAGGAAGTAGAAAGAATAAAAGAGTTCATATTGATCTTATGGTTAGTGATGACTACACATATAGAAAGTATGAGGCATAAAAATTGTTGAGAGTTGATAAACGTAGTTTTGGTCATCGTTGCAATTAATAGGAAGTGATAAGGAAAGAGGGGCTCACATACAAATATATTATCTTGGACACCTTTTATGATTGGGAGCACTCATTAAGTATGACATGCTAAAAGAGTTGACGTTGGACAAGGAAGACAATGTAATGGTTTATGTTTTCTCACATCTCAGTTAAAGTATATTGTCATTGACCTTCCAAACATGTTGAGCTTGCCTTTCCCCCCTCATTCTAGCCAAATTCCTTGCACTAAGTAGAGATACTACTTGTGCTTCCAAATATCCCCCAGTTTTGCCATGAGAGTCCACTATGCCTACCTTTGGATTGAGTAAAATCCTTCAAGTAAGTTGTCATGTTGCAGGCAATAAAAATTGCTATCTAAATATGTATGACTTATTAGTGCAGAGAAAATAAGCTTTGTACGATCTTGTTGTGGAAATAATAAAAGCGACGGACTGCATAATAAAGGTCCACATACAAGGGGCAATATAAAGTGACGTTCTTTTGCATTAAGATTTTGTGCATCCAACCCTAAACGCACATGACAACCTCTGCTTCCCTCTGCGAAGGGCCTATCTTTTACTTTATGTTTTTTTACTTTATGCTTGAGTCAAGGTGATCTTCACCTTTCCCTTTTTCATTTTATCCTTTGGCAAGCTCCTCGTGTTTGAAAGATCATGATATATATATATCCAACTGGATGTAAGTTAGCATGGATTATTATTGTTGACATCACCTAAAGGTGAATACGTTGGGAGGCAACACAATAAGCCCCTATCTTTCTCAGTGTCCGGTTGAAACTCCATAACCACAAGTATAGCATGAGTGTTAGCAATTATGGAAGACTACATGATAGTTGAGTATGTCGACTTGCTGAAAAGCTCTATTGTTGACTCTTTCTGATGTTATGATAAATTGCAATTGCTTCAATGACTGAGATTATAGTTTGTTAGTTCTCAGTGAAGTTTTTTAACCATACTTGACATTGTGAATTGATTGTTACTTGAACGTAAGAAATCATATGACAAAATCTATATATGTTGTTGTTATAAGAATGATCATGATGCCCTCATGTCCGTATTTTATTTTTATTGACACCTCTATCTCTAAACATGTGGACATATTTTTTGATTTCGGCTTCCGCTTGAGGACAAGCGATGTATAAGCTTGGGGGAGTTGATACGTCCATTTTGCATCATGCTTTTATATCAATATTTATTGCATTATGGGCCGTTATTACACATTATATCTCAATACTTACGGCTATTCTCTCTTATTTTACAAGGTTTACCATGAAGAGGGGGAATGCCGGCAGCTGGAATTCTGGCTAGAAAAGGAGCAAACATTGGAAACCTATTCTACACTGCTCCAAAAATCCTGAAACTCCTCGAAACCTATTTTGGAATTAATAAGAATTATTGAGCGGAAGAAATACATCAGGGGGCCCACACCCTGTCCAGGAGGGTGGGGGGCGCGCCCACCCCTACAGGGCGCGTCCCCTGTCTCCTGGCCCCCCTGGTGGCCCCCCGGTGTCCATCTTCTGCTATATGAGGGCTTTTACCCTAGAAAAAAATCGTGGGCAAGTGTCGGTGTCAAAACCGGCGGATCTCGGGTAGGGGGTCCCGAACTGTGCGTCTAGGCGGATGGTAACAGGAGACAAGGGACACGATGTTTTACCCAGGTTCGGGCCCTCTTGATGGAGGTAAAACCCTACGACATGCTTGATTAATATTGATGATGTGTGTTACAAGAGTGGATCTACCACGAGATCAAGGAGGCTAAACCCTAGAAGCTAGCCTATGGTATGATTGTTGTTCGTCCTATGGACTAAAGCCATCCAGTTTATATAGACACCGGAGAGGGCTAGGGTTACACAAAGTCGGTTACAATGGTAGGAGATCTACATATCCGTATCGCCAAGCTTGCCTTCCACGCCAAGGAAAGTCCCATCCAGACACGGGACGAAGTCTTCAATCTTGAATCTTCATAGTCTTGGAGTCCGGCCGATCATGATTGTTCGGCTGTCCAGACACCCCCTAGTCCGGGACTCCCTCAGTAGCCCCCGAACCAGGCTTCAATGACGACGAGTCCGGCGCGTAATTTGTCTTCGGCGTTTGCAAGGCGGGTTCTCCTTCAAACTTCATGCTCCTGTCGAATAGTGTCCGGCTTCCTTATAAATGTTGCGCTCCTTGGCCTCTACGCCCAATAATGGCCCTCTTCCACATGTCGGATGAATGCGAAAAGCTAGGGTATTTTTACATTTTACCCCCTGGCCGTGCGAACGAGCCGCCTATAAGAGAGGCGAGGATCTTAGATCCAACTCACACCATCCTCCTTCCGCAAGTACTCATCGAAGCACCTCCGACCAAAATCCATTCTACCATGGATAGTCGACGCGGCTCCTCCTCTCGCGCTCCCAGCCCTAAGCCAGGAGATTG
Source organism: Triticum timopheevii (assembly GCA_963921465.1). Taxonomy (NCBI): domain Eukaryota; kingdom Viridiplantae; phylum Streptophyta; class Magnoliopsida; order Poales; family Poaceae; genus Triticum; species Triticum timopheevii. Next base: position 574,619,971 of record OY997270.1, read on the forward strand.
GGGGAGATCCTCGGTTCCACACAGCGAGCTAGTGGCGCTCCAAACCGAGGGATATCTCCCCCAGCCTTCATGGTTCCGGTTCGAGCCGGATTGGCCACCTTCAGGGGTGGAAAGCAGGCGGAGAGCATCCCCAACCCTTCCAAAGGAGAGCGGGTATGCTTCGTCCCTTATCTAATAAGGGGACTCGGATTTCCCATACACCCGTTTCTCCGGGGGCTCCTGGAGTTCTACGGACTCCAGCTTCACCACCTCACACCTGCCTCCATTTTGCACATCGCGGGCTTTGTAGCTCTTTGCGAGCTGTTCTTGGGCATCGAGCCCCATTTTGCGCTGTGGAAGAGATTATTTTGCGTTGTACCCCATTCTCACGAGGGGTCGATATATCAAGTGGGCGGAGCCGAAATATGGCGCATCGCCGGGACCGGATATCTATCTGGCACCCCGAAGAAGGCGTTCGAAGACTGGCCTTCGGAATGGTTTTACATGGAGGACGCCCCTCTGCCGGATCCAGTTCGGATCGGCCTCCCGGAGTTCAGCAACGCTCCCTTGAAGAAACGCTTGAGTTGGCGCCCGCGGAGCCCTCAACGGGAGGATGATGGGAGCATCCATTATTTGATGGGCCGGATTAGGTTACTGGCCCACTCCGGATTGACCATGATTGGAATCATGGCCACGTGTATTATGTGAGAGGTGCAGCCGTTCCAATATAGGGGCCACCCTATGTGGGATTTCAACGGGGAAGATGACGCCACCCGTCATGGCCGAAGAGGGCCGGGCTCGGCAGCCGATCTGGTAAAGATCCTGTCCGGCTTGTACAAGGGGGAGGAGGAGGACTTCCTCCGCACGAGTCCATTAAATGGATTCTCCATGAATAACCCTCGGAGCCGGGTAAGTGGGTGTTTATCTACCCAATCCATACTTCCAAAGTCAAGTATCTTACTTTATGATTTCGACGCATGAGCTGTGTCGGTGTACTAAAGTAGGGGGGTACCTTAGTATCCCGAACTTGTGCACGGGCAGTCGCAGCGACCCGCGGCAGGGCTTGTCGGGCGTCCGCCAAGATCCTCCACGGCTACTTCGATGCCATTCAAGATCGAAGTACTCAAACCAAGGCCCCGGCAAGAGGAGCTTGCCGGGAAGGCCAACCAAGGCCCCGGAAGAGAAGTTGGCCGGGAAGAATACAAGGTCCCGGCAAGAGAAGCTGGCCGGGAAGAAGACAAAGGCCCCGGCAAGAGGAGCTTGCCGGGAAGGCCGACCAAGGCATCTCCAGAAGACTTGCCGTGGCGCCCCGCGCGTCCCAGCAAGGCCCGACAGCCGGCAAGCTTGCCGGCACGACAAGAGAAGGGCCGTGGCAAGGCACTTGCCGCGGCAAGGCGGCCACCCAGAATCCAACGCATCCAGCGACGTGTCACCCCAGGGCCGCCCCAGGGGCACGTGGTGGGGCGTTGCGTAGCCATGCAGAGCGAGGTGGCAAACGGAGCTGACGGAGACGCCATCGTGGCAATCGGTGGCGCCTCTAACGATTGTTTCCTTACACTGTTGGGGCAAACGGACGGGCATTAAATGCCCTTGTCCCCTGCTGTCAGAATTGGGTAGGGGACACTGTTGGTAGTAGTTGTACCAACCCGCATTTTTACCTTTCTACCCCCTCTTCCTAAGTTGCCACCTGTTGGAGCCCCCTTCAGACTATAAAAGGGAGGCCCATGCGCACGTAGAAAGGGTTCGGAGGTTCGGGATTTTGGTTCCGCAGCTAGAGGGTTCGGTCCATCCGACACACACACGCAGTACCACCAGGCGCTCGCCCTCGAGCAAGATCGAATAAAAACACAAAAGCAGCAGTAGGAGTTTTATCTCTCCGGAGAGCTCCGAAGCTGGGTAAAAATCGCCCGTCTCCCCAGCGCGCGCCCGACCTCAATCCGCTCTGCGCGCGGCCTCCGCCCCCCTTGCCGGACCAGAAGGGGCCCCCCGTGCCCCATAGGTGCTCGGCGGCCGCAGGAAAGCGTCGGCCCCGACATCTTTGGCGCGCCAGGTAGGGGGCGCGTCGAGGTCATGAGCATCTGATCCGGTCTCCGCGCGCGCTGCATCAACGCCTTCATCAACATGCCACCGAAGAAGAAGCCTTCGGAGGTGGCCGCTCCGTCTACATCAATTCTGCCACCACCGCCGGAGCAAACGGGTGGTGGAGTGGACGCCAGCGGAGGAGTGGGCGCCGACGGTGGGACTCACGTCGTCACCAGATCCAAAAACAAGGCTCCGCAAGCGTCGGCGACCGTGCAGACACCGCGCCCTTCCCAGGAAGTGCAAGGTCGACAACGCCCCGATGCTCCTAGCACCGTGCTCACGTTGGAGCAAGGCCAAGCTGGTGGGTCGCAAGACGCTCGAGGTCAGCATGCGCGCCCGCATGCTGGCGCGAGCGAGGTACGGTCGCCCGGACGGGGTGTTGCACCTCCCAATCCAGTTGGGAGTCCGAGCACATCCCGCTCCTCGCGCCGCTCGTCGCCACCACCACCCAAGACAGCAGAGGAAGCACTGGCCCGAGCCTAGCTGCTTCTAGACTACCCTCTGGCGCCGCACAAGATCGATGACTGGAGGATGACCATATACAGTCTCATCAGCTTCGCCAACGGTGGCAAGCCCCGGCAACCGAGCGCATCGAGGCCACAGCTAGGCGCCCAGGCACAAGCCGACGCTGACAAGACCGCTGGGTGTGCCACCTCCATGCACTCCCAGCCCCGAAGGCCAAGATCGCCGGCTCGTCGGGCCAACCCTGGCGGCAACTCCACCGCGTCGTCGGACCCGCGAACCCGACGCGATCAACGCCACGTTCTCCAAGAACGGTGGCACGAAGACGCTCGCACTCACATCGAGCGCAGAAGAGAAGCGCGACGTCAATCCAACCAGCGCGCTGGGCCCACTGTCGATATGCACGCACCCAGGGAACCAAGTGACTTGCCATATGCGGCGGGTTGCCCTGCGTTCACCCGCGAGCTGCGGCAAGTCCAGTGGCCCAGAACCAAGAACTTCAAGCCAGACGTGCCCGAGAAGTACGATGGCAGGATACATCCATCGGAGTTCCTCAGCATCTACACCATCGCGGTGCAGGCTGCCGGAGGGCGCGATGAGAAGATCCTCGCCAACTACTTCCCGCTGTTGCTCAAGCCCAACGTCAGATCTTGGCTCATGCACTTGCCGGACGGTTCCATCTCTTCATGGACGGTGTCATCAGTTTGTCGGCGCCTTCACAGGTGGCCACAAGCCTCATGGCCAGGAGAGTGACCTCCACTTGCTCGTCCAGAAGGAGGGAGAACCCCTGCGCAAGTACATACAGAGATTCAGCCAAGTGCAGCGCAACATCCCAGACGTTCACCCCGCCGCAGTCATTAGCGCATTTCATCAGAACGTGCGTAACCGCAGGATGAGGGAGGAGATGGCGATGTGCAAGATCAGAGACGTCAGCGAGCTCTATGCTCTGGCCGACAAGTGTGCACGGGCTGAGGAGGGGAGGAAAATCCCCGGAGAGGTTGTAGGAGCAGAAGGATCTGACAATGAGGGTGCCGCCCCGGCAAGGAAGAACCAGAGGCGGAACAACAGGAAGAGAAACGCTAAGGATGTGCTAGCTCCTGAGCATTCCGGCAATGGAGGCGGCTCCGACAAGGCCAAAGCCGACGACTCCGGCGAGGCTGTGGTGGCCGCCGACAAGCAGGATGGCTCCGGCAAGCGGTACTGCAAGATCCACCGCACCAAGGGCCATGATCTCCAAACCTGCAAGAAAGTAGAGCAGATGGCAGAACTACAGAAAGCCGAATACGAGCGCCGCGATAAGGAGAGAGCCCAGGGAGGTGGCGGAGGATCCGACAAGAAGCTTCCCGCCCGGGGAGGACACCGCGGCAAGGCCAAGCCGCGGCAAGGAGATAGGCCTCCCCGCGGCCGCGACAAGGACGAAGATGAGGATGAGGATGATGAGATGGAGGAGGATGAGACCGATGACCAAGAGTTTCAGAAGGCAACAGAGGTGTTGTGCATCGACGGCGGCGCCTCTCTGCACGCCTCGCACCGCCAACTCAAGCAGTGGGTGCGAGAGGTGAATGCAGCGGAGCCGTCCGTCGAGGCGCGCAAGCCTCTGAAATGGTCCGGCACGCCCATCATCTTCGATGTTGAAGACCACCCTGATCGCATCACTGCGGTCGGGTGCTTGCCGATGTTGGTTTCACCAACAATCCGCAACCTCAAGGTCACGAAGATGTTGGTTGACGGCGGGGCCAGCCTGAACCTGATTTCCTCCGCAGTGCTCAAGAAGCTCCAGATCCCCAACAGCAAGCTCGAAGAAACTGGTACCTTTCAAGGGATAAATCCGGGAAGGAGCAAGCCCAAGGGGAAGATCATGCTGCCAGTGACGTTTGGCAGCGAGCTGAACTTCAGGACAGAGAGGGTCACCTTCGATGTTGTTGATATCCCATTACCCTACAATGGGATACTCGGCCGACCAGCGCTTGCCAAGTTCATGGCAGCCTCTCACTACGCATACAACATGCTCAAGATGCCTGGTCCGATAAGTGTCATCTCTGTCCAAGGCGACAAGAAGGATGCACTTATCTGCACCGACAAGATCTACCGGGAAGCAGCAGCCACAGTAGAGTGCAAGCCACTTGCCGCTGAAGCTCCCCGGGGGAAGAAGAAAGTCAAATCCGGCAAGAGCAGCTCTGATGCCCACTCCGGCAAGCGCGCCTCCCCGGAGTGCCGCGCTGCCGTCGAGGACGCACCATCGAGCTCCACCGGCAAGTACAAGAAAGCAAAGGCAGATCCAGCAAAGACTAAGCCCGGCAAGAACAGCTCTGGTGCCTGCTCTGGCAAGCACGCCTCTCCGGAGTGCCGCGCTGCCGTCGAGGATGCACCATCGAGCTCCACCGGCCAGTAGGGCGCAGGAAGCGTCCAGCTTTGAGTTTTTGAATTCCCTGAGACTCCGTACCTTGTATGAAGAACCTGTGCACAGAAGGGCCGAATCGTGGCTAGGTCGCGCCCTTGATCTGTTTCGAGTCCGCTCAATGATACAAGCGCGCCGCGACTAGCCCGACGAGTTCTTCCTGCCGGGAGCAACACCGCCAGCGGGCTGCTGATGTCCCGCACTCAGCAAGTGTGTTTGCGCCGGCGGGTTCCCTGAAAGCATGGGGGTGAAAACATACAAGGGAGGGAGTCAAGGGAGAAGTGCGGCTTCGCCAGATCGCGGAGGATGGAAAAGCTAAGTCGCCCGAGCTTGAGTACAGAGCACTTTTTAATTCTAAGCTCTTATGTTATATTCCTCGAACGTTCGTCCCTTGTACGAAAAACCTGTGCGCGGATGAACCAACTCGTGGTTAAGTTGCGCCCTTCCTTTGTTTCCGAGTTCGCTCAACAATACAAGTGCGCTGCAACTGGCCCGAGAAGGTTTCTTGCCGGGTACAACACCGCCAGCGGGCTGCTGACGTTCCACACTCAGCAAGTGTGTTAGCACCGGCAAGTTCCCTAGAAGCGTAGGGTAAAAATGTACAAGGGATGTAATGAAGTAGAGGACGTAACACAGCAAGCCTTGCCGTGGGACGTCCTTCATATGTAAAACTTCTGCGCTGAGGAGCTAACTCATGGTTAAGTTGCGTCCTTGCTTTGTTTTCGAGTCCGCTCAACAATACAAGTGCGCTGCAACTGGCCCGAGAAGGTTTCTTGCCGGGGACAACACCGCCAGCGGGCTGCTCATGTTCCGCACTCAGCAAGTGTGTTAGCGCCGGCAAGTTCCCTAGAAGCGTAGAGTGTAAACATACGAAGGGCGAAGCATGGCATTGCGCTGCCCAACCTAAATAGTCCCGCCACGAAAGAGCAACTTATTACGGCGCTGTCTTAGTTGTTTTCGTGTCTATAATAACAGCGACAAGGAAGAACCAGAAGGGCGCCCTGGCGCAGGGGCCCCGGCAAGCCGATGTCGCTGGGGGCTGCAAGTACCGAAGTTCCTTTGCGGCAGGCCAGGATCCCCGGAGGCCGCAGCATCAGCGACAAGGGCAAGGAAAGGCGCACCGGCACCTAGGTCTCGGCGGAGCCAGAGTTGCCGGGGGCTGCAAACACCAAGATTCATCCCTGGCAAGCTAGAGTCGCCGGGGGCTGCGGTATCAGATAAGTTTTTCATCCCTCATCATGCATCCTCTTATGGGCTGGGGAAAGCGAGGCCGCGCCCTTGAACGTTCATGCCTTGTATAAAAAAAACCTGTGCGCGGAGGAACCGGCTCGTAGCTAGTCGCGCACCGACTGTTGTTTCGAGTCCGCTCGACAATTTAGGTGAACTGCGGCTAGCTCAACGACAAGGTTTCTTGTCGGTCGCGGCACCGCCGGCAGAGAACCAACTCGTAGCTAGTTGCCTTACTATCGTTTCGAGTCCGCTCAACGACTTAAGTAAGCCGCGACTAGCTCCGCGACAAGGTTTCCTATCGGTTGCAGTTCCGTTGCCGACGTTCCGCACTCGGCGCTCACGGCAAGGTGCCCGCGCTGGCAAGTTCCCTAAAAGCGTAGGGTAAAAACTTACAAGGCATGAACTCAAGTAAAGGGCATAATCCGGTAAGCATTCCCCTCTTTTCATTAAAAAACATCCCAATTTAGTACAAGTCCATAGAGGATGAAAAGCATGAAAGAGAGGATTACAAGTTTTAGATGCAGCTAAGGCCCGAAGGCTTACAAATTAAAAAGATAAGATGCCCGTAATCCTTTTCCTGTCCCTCTCTTCAGGAGGAGGATCAAGGAGCCGAGGAGGGCAAAAGGGGCGCCTAGGCGAACTACGGGTGCCAGAAGACACCAAGAGAACAGCCCGGGGGCTGTCCGAAGGCTACCCACGACGCCGCGTTTGACGCGTGGCTCTCTGGGCGTGCGCGGTGGAAGCGGAGAGATATGCGGTGTGACCTAGGCCGCGCGTGCCCGTGCACTGTTTTGGGCCTGGACCAACAGCGCTCGGCACCGTGTATGGCCCAGTCCCGGGGGCTCCTGTCGGTGTACTAAAGTAGGGGGGTACCTTAGTATCCCGAACTTGTGCACGGGCAGTCGCAGCGACCCGCAGTAGGGCTTGCCGGGCGTCCGCCAAGATCCTCCACGGCTACTTCGATGCCATTCAAGATCGAAGTACTCAAACCAAGGCCCCGGCAAGAGGAGCTTGCCGGGAAGGCCAACCAAGGCCCCGACAAGAGAAGTTGGCCGGGAAGAATACAAGGTCCCGGCAAGAGAAGCTGGCCGGGAAGAAGACAAAGGCCCCGGCAAGAGGAGCTTGCCCGGAAGGCCGACCAAGGCATCTCCAGAAGACTTGCCGTGGCGCCCCGCGCGTCCCGGCAAGGCCCGACGGCCGGCAAGCTTGCCGGCACGACAAGAGAAGGGCCGTGGCAAGGCACTTGCCGCGGCAAGGCGGCCACCCAGAATCCAGCGCATCCAGCGACGTGTCACCCCAGGGCCGCCCCAGGGGCACGTGGCGGGGCGTTGCGTAGCCATGCAGAGCGAGGTGGCAAACGGAGCTGACGGAGACGCCATCGTGGCAATCGGTGGCGCCTCTAACGATCGTTTCCTTACACTGTTGGGGCGAACGGACGGGCATTAAATGCCCTTGTCCCCTGCTGTCAGAATTGGGTAGGGGACACTGTTGGTAGTAGTTGTACCAACCCGCGTTTTTACCTTTCTACCCCCTCTTCCTACGTTGCCACCTGTTGGAGCCCCCTTCAGACTATAAAAGGGAGGCCCATGCGCACGTAGAAAGGGTTCGGAGGTTCGGGATTTTGGTTCCGCAGCTAGAGGGTTCGGTCCATCCGACACACACACGCAGTACCACCAGGCGCTCGCCCTCGAGCAAGATCGAATAAAAACACAAAAGCAGCAGTAGGAGTTTTATCTCTCCGGAGAGCTCCGAAGCTGGGTAAAAATCGCCCGTCTCCCCAGCACGCGCCCGACCTCGATCCGCTCTGCGCGCGGCCTCTGCCCCCCTTGCCGGACCAGAAGGGGCCCCCCGTGCCCCATAGGTGCTCGGCAGCCGCAGGAAAGCGTCGGCCCCGACAAGCTGCGCCGGGACGTGAAGGGCATACAAAGCCTAACTCCACAACCCGAGGATCCGGAACGATCCCTTGATCCGGCCTCCGAAGAGGATCCGGACATAAAGGTGGAGCTGATTGACGGGGTGTTCGACCAACTTAGCATGGACAATGCTCTAGTCGCCATTACGGCTGACTACCCCGGTTTGTTTCCGGCTTCCCGGGTGACTACGACCGAGGCCTTGACACCATCATTTGATCCATGCTCAATTCTGACCATCCTATACCGATGGTGCATCGCAGGAGGTGCCTTTAAGATGGGAAGCCGAACCCGCGGCGGCTGACCAGCAAGGGTCAGTTCGGCCCAACAGGCGGAAGAGGAGTGCGACGCGAACCGAAACGTTACCGCAACGGTACGGCGCACCACTGTTTTTAAGGGAAGGATCCCTAGGAGGTATATTAATGCTCATAACTTTTCCAGGAGAAAGAGCACTCGCCGGACAGTGTCTGGAGAGGTTGCCAATCAAGCCTCCGCCAGCCATGCTCCAACGCGTGGTCTGGAAGGGGAGGCGAATACAATGCATGTTGGAAATATGCCCTAGAGGCAATAATAGAAGTGTTATTATTATATTTATTTGTTCATGATAATAGTCTTTTATTCATGCTATAACTGTATTATCCGGAAATCATAATACACATGTGAATACATAGACCATAACATGTCCCTAGTGAGCCTCTAGTTGACTAGCTCGTTGATCAACTGATAGTCATGGTTTCCTGGCTATGGACATTGGATGTCGTTGATAATGGGATCACATCATTAGGAGAATGATGTGATGGACAAGACCCAATCCTAAGCATAGCACAAGATCGTGTAGTTCGTTTGCTAGAGCTTTTTCAATGTCAAGTATCTCTTCCTTAGACCATGAGATCGTGTAACTCTCGGATACCATAAGAGTGCTTTGGGTGTACCAAATGTCACAACGTAACTGGGTGATTATAAAGGTGCACTACAGGTATCTCCGAAAGTGTCTGTTGGGCTGACACGGATCGAGACTGGGATTTGTCACTCCGTATGACGGAGAGGTATCTCTGGGCCCACTCGGTAATGCATCATCATAATGAGCTCAAAGTGACCAAGTGGTTGATCACGGGATCATGCATTACGGTACGAGTAAAGTGACTTGCCGGTAACGAGACTGAACAAGGTATTGGGATACCGACGATCGAGTCTCGGGCAAATAACGTACCGATTGACAAAGGGTATTGTATACGGGGTTTGATCAAATCCTCGACATCGTGGTTCATCCGATGACATCATCGAGGAGCATGTGGGAGCCAACATGGGTATCCAGATCCCGCTGTTGGTTATTGACCGAAGAGTCGTCTCGGTCATGTCTACATGTCTCCCGAACCCGTAGGGTCTACACACTTAAGGTTCGGTGACGCTAGGGTTATTAGGAAGACTTGTATGTGATTACCGAAAGTTGTTCAGAGTCCCGGATGAGATCCCGGACATCACAAGGAGTTCCGGAATGGTCTGGAGGTGAAGTTTTATATATGGGAAGTTGTCATGCGGACACCGGAAGAATTCGGGGTCATATCGGTATTGTACCGGGGCCACCGGAGGGGTTCCGGGGGTCCACCGGGAGGGGCCACCCCTCTGGGAGGGCCACATGGGCCGCAAGGGGCAGGGAGCCAGCCCCTGGAGGGCTGGGCGCGCCCCCCACCTTGGGCCCATGCGCCTAGGGTTGGGGGGAAACCCTAAGGGGGGCGCCCCCCTTGCTTGGGGGGCAAGTCCCCCCTCCCTGGCCGCCGCCCCCCCTCTAGATCCCATCTAGAGGGGCCGGCCCCCCTTGCCCCTTCCCCTATAAATAGAGGGGTGAGGGGAGGGCTGCTAAACACAACTCAAGGCGCAGCCCCTCCCCTCCCCAACACCTCTCCTCCTCCGTACGTGCTTGGCGAAGCCCTGTCGGAGTACTGCTGCACCAACAACACCACGCCGTCATGCTGCCGTTGGAGCTGCCTTCCTCAACCTCTGCTTCCTCCTTGCTGGATCAAGACGGAGGAGACGTCGTCCGTCCCGTACGTGTGTTGAACGTGGAGGTGATGTCCGTTCAGCACTTGGTCATCGGTGATCCGAATCACGGCGAGTACGACTCCATCATCACCATCCCCTTGAACGCTTCCGCACTCGATCTACAAGTGGTATGTAGATGAAAACTCACTCCCTTGACTCGTTGCTTAGATGAACTCATAGATGAATCTTGGTGAAACCGTAGGAAAAATTTTAATTTTCTGCAACGTTCCCCAACAGTGGTATCAGAGCCAGGTTTATGCGTAGTTCTCTATTGCACGAGTATAACACAATTTTGTTGTGGGCGTAGATTTTTCAACTTGCTTGCCGCTACTAGTCTTATCTTGCTTCAGCGGTATTGTGGGATGAAGCGGCCCGGACCAACCTTACACGTACACTTACATGAGACCGGTTCCACCGACTGACATGCACTAGTTGCATAAGGTGGTTGGCGGGTGTCTGTCTCTCCCACTTTAGTTGGAGTGGATTCGATGAAAAGGATCCTTATGAAGGGTAAATAGAAGTTGACAAAATCACGTTGTGGTTATTCGTAGGTAAGAAAACATTCTTGCTAGAACCCAATTGCAGCCACGTAAAAGATGCAACAACAATTAGAGGACGTCTAACTTGTTTTTGCAGCAATTGTCATGTGATGTGATATGGCCAGAAGTTGTGATGAATGATGAATGATATATTGTGATGTATGAGATCATGTTCTTGTAATAGGAATCATGACTTGCATGTCGATGAGTATGACAACCGGCAGGAGCCATAGGAGTTGTCTTTATTTTTTGTATGACCTGCGTGTCATTGAAGAACGCCATGTAAATTACTTTACTTTATTGCTAAACGCGTTAGCCATAGAAGTAGAAGTAGTCGTTGGCGTGACAACTTCATGAAGACACGATGATGGAGATCATGGTGTCATGCCGGTGACAAGATGATCATGGAGCCCCGAAGATGGAGATCAATGGAGCTATATGATATTGGCCATATCATGTCACTACTATATAATTGCATGTGATGTTTATTATGTTTATGCATCTTGTTTACTTAGAACGACGGTAGTAAATAAGATGATCCCTTACAACAATTTCAAGAGGTGTTCTCCCCTAACTGTGCACCGTTGCTAAAGTTCGTCGTTTCGAAGCACCACGTGATGATCGGGTGTGATAGATCCTTACGTTCACATACAACGGGTGTAAGACAGTTTTACACATGCAAAACACTTAGGGTTAACTTGACGAGCCTAGCATGTACAGACATGGCCTCAGAACACGGAGACCGAAAGGTCGAACACGAGTCATATGGAAGATACGATCAACATGAGAATGTTCACCGATGATGACTAGTCCGTCTCACGTGATGATCAGACACGGCCTAGTTGACTCAGATCGTGTAACACTTAGATGACTAGAGGGATGTCTAATCTGAGTGGGAGTTAATTATAATAATTTGATTAGATGAACTTAATTATCATGAACTTAGTCTAAAACAAAAATATGTCTTGTAGATCAAATGGCCAACGCTCATGTCAACATGAACTTCAACGCGTTCCTAGAGAAAACCAAGCTGAAAGATGATGGCAGCAACTATACGGACTGGGTCCGGAACCTGAGGATCATCCTCATTGCAGCCAAGAAAGCATATGTCCTAGATGAACCGCTAGGTGAAGCACCCATCCCATAGAACCAAGACGTTATGAACGTTTGGCAGACACGTGCTGATGATTACTCCCTCGTTCAGTGCGGCATGCTTTACAGCTTAGAACCGGGGCTCCAAAAGCGTTTTGAGCATCACGGAGCATATGAGATGCTCGAGGAGCTGAAACTAGTTTTCCAAGCTCACGCCCGGGTCGAGAGATATGATGTCTCCGACAAGTTCTATAGTTGTAAGATGGAGGAAAACAGTTCTGTCAGTGAGCACATACTCAAAATGTCTGGGTTGCACAACCGTGTGACCCAGCTGAATATTAACCTCCCTGATGAGGCGGTCATTGACAGAATCCTTCAGTCGCTCCCACCAAGCTACAAGAGCTTTGTGATGAACTACAATATGCAGGGGATGGTAAAGACCATTCCTGAAGTATTTTCCATGCTGAAGTCAGCAGAGGTTGAAATCAAGAAAGAACATCAAGTGTTGATGGTCAATAAGACCACTAAGTTCAAGAAGGGCAAGGGTAAGAAGAACTTCAAGAAGGACGGCAAGGAGGTTGCCGCGCCCGGTAAGCCAGTTACCGGGAAGAAGTCAAAGAATGGACCCAAGCCTGAGACTTGCTTTTATTGCAAGGGGAAGGGTCACTGGAAGCGGAACTGCCCCAAATACTTAGCGGATAAGAAGGCCGGCAACACCAAAGGTATATTTGATATACATGTAATTGATGTGTACCTTACCAGTACTCGTAGTAACTCCTGGGTATTTGATACCGGTACCATTGCTCATATTTGTAACTCACAGCAGGAGCTGCGGAATAAGCGGAGACTGGCGAAGGACGAGGTGACGGTGCGCGTCGGGAATGGTTCCAGAGTCGATGTGATCGCCGTCGACACGCTACCTCTACATTTACCTACGGGATTAGTTTTGAACCTTAATAATTGTTATTTGGTGCCAAGTTTGAGCATGAACATTGTATCTGGATCTCGTTTAATGCGAGATGGCTACTCATTTAAATCCGAGAATAATGGTTGTTCTATTTATATGAGAGATATGTTTTATGGTCATGCTCCGATGGTCAATGGTTTATTCTTAATGAATCTCGAGCGTAATGTTACACATATTCATAGCGTGAATACCAAAAGATGTAAAGTTGATAACGATAGTCCCACATACTTGTGGCACTGCCGCCTTGGTCACATTGGTGTCAAGCGCATGAAGAAGCTCCATGCTGATCGACTTTTGGAGTCTCTCGATTATGAATCATTTGACACATGCGAACCATGCCTCATGGGCAAGATGACCAAGACTCTGTTCTCCGGAACAATGGAGCAAGCAACCAACTTGTTGGAAATCTTACATACCGATGTGTGCGGTCCAATGAGCGTTGAGGCTCGCGGAGGATATCGTTATGTTCTCACTCTCACTGATGACTTGAGTAGATATGGGTATGTCTACTTAATGAAACACAAGTCTGAGACCTTTGAAAAGTTCAAGGAATTTCAGAGTGAGGTAGAGAATCAACGTGACCGAAAAATAAAGTTCCTACGATCAGATCGTGGAGGAGAATATTTAAGTCACGAATTTGGTACACACTTAAGGAAATGTGGAATCGTTTCACAACTCACGCCGCCTGGAACACCTCAGCGTAACGGTGTGTCCGAACGTCGTAATCGCACTCTATTGGATATGGTGCGGTCTATGATGTCTCTTACCGATTTACCGCTATCATTTTGGGGATACGCTCTAGAGACAGCTACATTCACTTTAAATAGGGCACCGTCTAAATCCGTTGAGACGACACTGTATGAATTATGGTTTGGGAAGAAATCTAAGCTGTCGTTTCTAAAAGTTTGGGGATGCGATGCTTATGTCAAGAAACTTCAACCTGAAAAGCTCGAACCCAAGTCGGAAAAATGCGTCTTCATAGGATACCCTAAGGAAACTGTTGGGTATACCTTCTACTTAAGATCCGAGGGCAAGATCTTTGTTGCCAAGAACGGATGCTTTCTGGAAAAAGAGTTTCTCTCGAAAGAAGTAAGTGGGAGGAAAGTAGAACTCGATGAAGTACTACCTCTTGAACGGGATAGTAGTGCAGCTCAGGAAAATGTTCCTGTGATGCCTACACCAACTGAAGAGGAAAATAATGATGATGATCAAGGTACTTCGGATCAAGTTGCTACTGAACTTCGTAGGTCCACAAGGACACGTTCCGCACCAGAGTGGTACGGCAACCCTGTCCTGGAAATTATGTTGTTAGACAACGGTGAACCTTCGAACTATGAAGAAGCGATGGCGGGCCCAGATTCCAACAAATGGCTTGAAGCCATGAAATCAGAGATAGAATCCATGTATGAAAACAAAGTATGGACTTTGACAGACTTGCCCGATGATCGGCGAGCGATAGAAAACAAATGGATCTTTAAGAAGAAGACGGACGCGGATGGTAATATTACCGTCTATAAAGCTCGACTTGTCGCTAAGGGTTATCGACAAGTTCAAGGGATTGACTACGACGAGACATTCTCTCCCGTAGCGAAGCTGAAGTCCGTCCGAATCATGTTAGCAATTGCCGCATACTATGATTATGAGATATGGTAGATGGACGTCAAAACGGCATTCCTTAATGGGCATCTTAAGGAAGAATTGTATATGATGCAGCCGGAAGGTTTTGTCGATCCTAAGAACGCTAACAAAGTATGCAAGCTCCAGCGATCCATTTATGGGCTGGTGCAAGCATCTCGGAGTTGGAATATTCTCTTTGATGAGATGATCAAAGCGTTTGGGTTTATGCAGACTTATGGAGAAGCCTGCGTTTACAAGAAAGTGAGTGGGAGCTCTATAGCATTTCTCATATTATATGTAGATGACATACTCCTGATGGGAAATGATATAGAACTTCTGGACAGCATTAAGGCCTACTTGAATAAGTGTTTTTCAATGAAGGACCTTGGAGAAGCTGCTTATATATTAGGCATCAAGATCTATAGAGATAGATCGAGACGCCTCATAGGTCTTTCACAAAGCGCATACCTTGATAAGATTTTGAAGAAGTTCAAAATGGATCAGTCCAAGAAGGGGTTCTTGCCTGTATTGCAAGGTGTGAGATTGAGCTCGGCTCAATGCCCGACCACGGCAAAAGATAAAGAAGAGATGAGTGTCATCCCCTATGCTTCAGCCATAGGATCTATTATGTATGCCATGCTGTGTACCAGACCTGATGTAAACCTTACCGTAAGTTTGGTAGGAAGGTACCAAAGTAATCCCGGCAAGGAACACTGGACAGCGGTCAAGAATATCCTGAAGTACCTGAAAAGGATAAAGGACATGTTTCTCGTTTATGGAGGTGACGAAGAGCTCGTCGTAAAGGGTTACGTCCACGCTAGCTTCGACACAGATCTGGATGACTCTAAGTCACAAACCGGATACGTGTATATGTTGAATGGTGGAGCAGTAAGCTGGTGCAGCTGCAAGCAAAGCGTAGTGGCGGGATCTACATGTGAAGCGGAGTACATGGCAGCCTCGGAGGCAGCGCATGAAGCTATTTGGGTGAAGGAGTTCATCACCGACCTAGGAGTCATACCCAATGCGTCGGGGCCGATCAAACTCTTCTATGACAACACTGGAGCTATTGCCCTTGCCAAGGAGCCCAGGTTTCACAAGAAGACCAGGCACATCAAGCATCGTTTCCATCCGTGAAAATGTTCAAGATGGAGACATAGATATTTGCAAAGTACATACGAATCTGAATGTTGCAGATCCGTTGACTAAACCTCTCTCACGAGCAAAACATGATCAACACCAGAACTCTATGGGTGTTCGATTCATCAGAATGTAACTAGATTATTGACTCTAGTGCAAGTGGGAGACTGTTGGAAATATGCCCTAGAGGAAATAATAAAAGTGTTATTATTATATTTCTTTGTTCATGATAATAGTCTTTTATTCATGCTATAATTGTATTATCCGAAAATCGTAATACACGTGTGAATACATAGACCATAACATGTCCCTAGTGAGCCTCTAGTTGACTAGCTCGTTGATCAACTGATAGTCATGGTTTCCTGGCTATGGACATTGGATGTCGTTGATAACGGGATCACATCATTAGGAGAATGATGTGATGGACAAGACCCAATCCTAAGCATAGCACAAGATCGTGTAGTTCGTTTGCTAGAGCTTTTTCAATGTCAAGTATCTCTTCCTTAGACCATGAGATCGTGTAACTCCCGAATACCGTAAGAGTGCTTTGGGTGTACCAAACGTCACAACGTAACTGGGTGATTATAAAGGTGCACTACAGGTATCTCCGAAAGTGTCTGTTGGGTTGACACGGATCAAGACTGGGATTTGTCACTCCGTATGATGGAGAGGTATCTCTGGGCCCACTCGGTAATGCATCATCATAATGAGCTCAAAGTGACCAAGTGGTTGATCACGGGATCATGCATTACGGTACGAGTAAAGTGACTTGCCGGTAACGAGATTGAACAAGGTATTGGGATACCGACGATCGAGTCTCGGGCAAGTAACGTACCGATTGACAAAGGGAATTGTATATGGGGTTTGATCGAATCCTCGACATCGTGGTTCATCCGATGACATCATCGAGGAGCATGTGGGAGCCAACATGGGTATCCAGATCCCGCTGTTGGTTATTGACCGGAGAGTCGTCTCGGTCATGTCTACATGTCTCCCGAACCCGTAGGGTCTACACACTTAAGGTTCGGTGACGCTAGGGTTATTAGGAAGACTTGTATGTGATTACTGAAAGTTGTTCGGAGTCCCGGATGAGATCCCGGACATCACGAGGAGTTCCGGAATTGTCCAGAGGTGAAGTTTTATATATGGGAAGTTGTCATGCGGACACCGGAAGAATTCGGAGTCATATCGGTATTGTACCGGGGCCACCGGAGGGGTTCCGGGGGTCCACCGGGAGGGGCCACCCCTCTCGGAGGGCCACATGGGCCGCAAGGGGCAGGGAGCCAGCTCCTGGAGGGCTGGGCGCGCCCCCCACCTTGGGCCCATGCGCCTAGGGTTGGGGGGGAAACCCTAAGGGGGGCGCTCCCCTTGCTTGGGGGGCAAGTCCCCCCTCTCTGGCCGCCGCCCCCCCCCTCTAGATCCCATCTAGAGGGGTCGGCCCCCCTTGCCCCTTCCCCTATAAATAGAGGGGTGAGGGGAGGGCTGCTAAACACAACTCAAGGCGCAGCCCCTCCCCTCCCCAACACCTCTCCTCCTCCGTACGTGCTTGGCGAAGCCCTGTCGGAGTACTGCTGCACCAACAACACCACGCCGTCGTGCTGCCGTTGGAGCTGCCTTCCTCAACCTCTCCTTCCTCCTTGCTGGATCAAGATGGAGGAGACGTCGTCCATCCCGTACGTGTGTTGAACGCGGAGGTGCTGTCCGTTCAGCACTTGGTCATCGGTGATCCGAATCACGGCGAGTACAACTCCATCATCACCATCCCCTTGAACGCTTCCGCACTCGATCTACAAGTGGTATGTAGATGCAAACTCACTCCCTTGACTCGTTGCTTAGATGAACTCATAGATGGATCTTGGTGAAACCGTAGGAAAAATTTTAATTTTCTGCAACGTTCCCCAACAAGGCATGAGCCGGATGTTCTTCCGACGGAGGATGCCAACAGGCTGTCCGCCACCCCGTCTGAGGTGGAGAGCGCCATGAATCACAGGCGTTGCCGGACAGTTCTTCGTGACGCGTGTTTCTCCCCGGAGGCGTAGAATGCCTTTGATGCGGGAGACGCGCACCTCCGTGCCGCTCAAGATGGTGTAACCAGAGCCACGAAGCAGTATGTGAAGGACATACGGGTAAGTAATTTTAATAGTTATATATGCCAGTAGCCCCCAAGACTTAAAATAGTTAAAAGAACTGATTTCAGGATCATTTATTATGCAGGATCTTACGGAGAAGAATACCCACCTGTCCCAGGAGCTTCAAGAGTGCAAGGCCCAACTTGAGGCCGCACTAGCCGCCACAGGGAGAGCCACAGAGACCCCCGCTGGTAATACGTACTTCGAAAAGATAAGTAGTTGACAAAGTGCGGCGTGTGCGTAAATCTGACAATAATATTGCAGAGGGCGCCGGACTAGATCCGGACAAGCAACAGCTACTGCGTCAGCTGAAGGCCGGCGAGAGGGTGCTTATGAAGGTGCAGCGGGAGAGGAACAAGCTCCAAGATGCCCACACCCAGCTAGCAGAAGAGCTGAAAGATGTTCGGGCCCAGCTGTCTGGCTCCCTGAAGGAGAATCAGCGGCTTCGTCGCGGCATTTATAGTAAGTGCTTGAGCAAATTCCTTTGAAAAGAAGAATTCGTTTAGGAAGTCGATTGACATAAATGTGTCTTTAGGTGTGCTCACAGGTCGCCCTGCGGAGGAAATGCCCGATTCAACGGGTGATCAACTTCCCGAGCTGGTGCAACTGTTCGAACGTGTTCGGCAGGCGATGAGTGGCGTCGTTCAGGCCTTATGGCCTTCCGTCTTCCTACCTGAGGGCCTTGGAGGGCTTGCTGAGAAGCTTCAGGGAGTACGGCGACGTCTCCGTCTGTGGAAGATATCGGCCTGCCGTCAAGGCGCCAGGGAGGCCTGGGCTATGGTGAAGACACGGTACCCGAAGGCTGACCCAAACCACATGGCCGAGGTCGGACCTGTGGGGTCTGATGGGAAGGAGATCCCTGTGAACTTGATGTACGGCCAAGTAGAGCTGGCCGCGAAATATTCCCAGCAGGACTGTAAATTAGATAGCCTGTTATATGGGATTGAAGAGGAGTACAATCAGTCAGTTTGACGATGTAATTTAAAATGACATGTAAAATGCCTTCTAGCCGGATTGTAGATCGTTTGTCTTTGCCGACCTTTTTGCTTCAACCTCGGGACCCTAGAGTCCGGAGTGTGTCCGAATACCTTCTCGGTTATGAAAAAACCGGGGCATGCATGGAGACCAGGCGTAGGGGTCATTATTGCTTTATCAGACAAGTGCCCAACTAGTTATGTTATATTACATGGTTAGTAAGAAACATCTTCCAGGGAGAATAGTTCCGTTAGGGGTTCCTTTCCCTGGGAGGCATGCCCTAAAGTGCATGTCCGGACTGCGAAAATAGCAGAAAAAGCATCTGGGGGCAGATAAATAAGTAAGTAATAAATCATCTTTCAAGTCACCGACCGAATATTCTCTTAAGAACGCTAGCTTTCGGCTTCACCCAGTCTGAGGTACACATCCAGCTGACCTGGCAGTAACAATCGCAGAGGTGCTCCCTTTACCTCCTAGCCGAACAATCGGGAACGTAGGGGTAAGCACAGGAGCCAGGCAACCCAGCTTGGCCAAAACTTAAGTCATATCGATGCATATAATGGTGAATAAAAGGTACATGCGGAAGTATGACACATGTGTTGGGCATGAAGCCCGTATAAATAAGCTTCTGTTAAAGAAGCCCCCAGGTATAATGAGTGCTAGGAGCACATCAAGTGTGTGCGAACAATGCACAAATCGGCCTATCAAAGGTATTGAAAAAAAAGGTGGGAAGAAGGAGGGGGACAAGAGACAGTGAAAATTTAAAAGGGGTGACGGAGGAGTGAGACGAACTCTGAGTCCGGCGTTAGGTGTAGAATCTTCGGAGACGGGCTGCGTTCCATGGGTTTGGCTCGAGTCGGTTGTCAGATGCGTTACGTAGATGGTATGCTCCGCAGGTTAGGACTTGGTCTATGATGAAGGGACCTTCCCACTTGGGTTTAAGTTTGTCCTTTTTCTTGTCCGGCAGGCGTAGAACAAGTTCGCCAACATTGTAAGTTTTGGCCCGTACTTCTCTGCTTTGATATCTTCGAGCCTGCTGCTGATAGAATGCAGAACGAGCTTTTGCCACGTCCCGCTCCTCCTCTAAGGCGTCCAAACTGTCCTGCCGATCCAACTCGGCTTCTCTTTCTTCGTACATGCGCATGCGAGGTGAGTCATGAATTATATCGCAGGGCAGAACTGCCTCTGCGCCGTACACCATAAAAAATGGTGTGAATCCGGTAGTGCGGTTTGGCGTGGTCCGCAGCCCCCAGAGTACGGAGTCGAGCTCCTCTACCCAATGCGTGTTAGATTCCTTGAGGGACCGCACTAGTCTGGGTTTGATGCCGCTCATGATTAGACCATTTGCTCGTTCGACTTGACCGTTAGTTTGGGGGTGATAGACTGAAGCGTAGTCGAGCTTGATGCCCATGTTTTTGCACCAGAGTTTAACCTCGTCGACCGTGAAATTCGTGCCGTTATCAGTGATGATGCTGTGGGGGACGCCAAAACAGTGTACTACCCCGGATATGAAGTCTATCACAGGTTCGGATTCTGCCGTTTTAACCGGCTTGGCCTCTATCCATTTTGTGAATTTGTCAACCATGACCAATAAGTATTTGTGCTTGTGGGTTCCCCCTTTAAGGGGTCCAACCATGTCAAGCCCCCAGACTGCGAACGGCCAGGTAATGGGTATAGTTTTTAGGGCGGTGGGTGGCATGTGGCTCTGATTAGCAAAGAGCTGGCAACCGAGGCATCGTTGGACTAAGTCCTGAGCATCTGCCCGGGCCGTTGGCCAATAAAATCCTGTACGGAAGGCCTTGCCTACAAGGGCCCGGGTTGCAGCGTGGTGCCCGCCGAGTCCGGCGTGAATTTCAGCTAGGATATTTCGCCCTTCCTCTTCGGAGATATACCTTTGAAGGACTCCGGTTGTGCTTTTCTTATAAAGTTCTCCCTCATGGACCTTGTAGGCTTTAGATCGCCGAACTATGCAGCGGGCCTCATTTTGGTCTTCGGGGAGTTCCTGCCTGATTAAGTAGGCTAGGAATGGTTCCGTCCACGGGGCAATTACTGCCATTGTTTCGTGGGCTGAAGGTGCTATTTCATTGGCTGAGTCGCCGATTGTGTCAGAATTGTCTGAGTTAGGTGATGCAGCTGGTTCCGGATTGTTATTTCCGGACTCCTCTTCCCATAATACGGATGGCTTAAAGAGCCGTTCCAGGAAGATGTTCGGAGGGACGGCGTCGCGTTTTGCGCTGATGCGTGCCAACACATCTGCTGCCTGGTTATTATCCCGGGCTACATGGTGGAATTCGAGTCCTTCGAACCGAGCTGGCATTTTTAGGACGGCGTTGCGGTAGGCTGCCATTTTCGGATATTTGGCGTCAAAGTCTCCATTTACTTGGGATATTGCGAGGTTTGAATCCCCGCGCACCTTTAGGCGTTGAATGCCCATGGAGATTGCCATTCAGAGGCCATGTAGAAGGGCCTCGTATTCGGCTGCGTTGTTGGAGTCCATGTACATTATTTGAAGTACGTATTGGACTGTGTCTCCGGTTGGGTACGTCAAGACGATGCCAGCCCCCAAGCCAACCAACATTTTGGATCCGTCGAAATGCATGATCCAATTGGAGTACGCGCCGTACTCTTTAGGGAGTTCGGCTTCGGTCCATTCGGCGACGAAGTCAGCCAGGACTTGCGACTTTATAGCTCGCCGTGGTTTGTAGGTTATGTCAAATGTAAGAGCTCAATGGCCCATTTTGCAATTCTGCCCGTTGCGTCGCGATTGTTTATAATATCATTGAGAGGTACTTCGGAGGCCACCATTATGGAACACTCTTGAAAGTAGTGTCGCAGCTTCCGGGATGCCATGAACACCGCATATGCTATCTTTTGATAATGTGGGTACCGGGACTTGCATGGAGTTAAGACAGTGGATACGTAGTACACTGGTTTTTGAAGGGGGAATCTGTGCCCTTCTGTTTCTCGTTCGGCGACGAGTACTGCGCTGACAACTTGATGTGTTGCTGCGATATATAACAACATAGGTTCGCCCAGGTTGGGCGCGGCCAGGACCGGATTTGTTGCCAGAATGACCTTGATTTCTTCGAGTCCGGTTGTGGCAGCATCTGTCCATTCGAAGTGTTTGGTGCGCCGGAGGAGGTGATAGAGGGGCATAGCCTTCTCTCCCAAACGGGAGATGAAGCGGCTTAGAGCCGCTACGCATCCAGTTAGTTTTTGTATTTGCTTGAGGTCTTTTGGGATATCCAATTGTGACAGAGCTCGGATCTTGGCTCGGTTTGCTTCAATTCCTCTACCGGATACAATGAAGCCCAAAAGCTTTCCGGCTGGTACTCCGAAGACACATTTTTCTGGGCTGAGCTTAATGTCATATGCTCGGAGGTTGTCGAATGTCACCCTCAAGTCGTCTACTAGAGTTTCGACGTGTTTGGTCTTGACGACCACATCGTCTACGTATGCCTCTACAGTTTTGCCTATCTGGGTAGCCAGACATGTCTGAATCATGCGCTGATATGTTGCGCCGGCGTTTTTGAGTCTGAAGGGCATTGTGTTGAAGCAGAATGGCCCATATGGAGTAATGAACGCTGTTGCGGCCTGGTCTTTTTCCGCCATCTTGATTTCATGGTATCCGGAGTATGCGTCGAGGAAGCACAATGAATCGTGCCCTGCGGTAGCATCGATGATTTGGTCGATGCGAGGGAGAGGGAAAGGGTCCTTTGGACAGGCCTTGTTAAGGTCTTTGAAATCGACGCAGAGGCGCCAGGATTTGTCCTTTTTTCGTACCATTACTAGGTTGGCTAGCCAGTCTGGATGTTTTATATCTCTGATGAATCCGGCTTCTAAGAGTTTGGCTAGCTCCTCTCACATTGCCTATCTTTTGGGTTCGGAAAATCGCCGAAGAGCTTGTTTGACTGGCTTGAATCCTTTTAGGATATTTAGGCTATGCTCTGCCAGCCTGCGTGGGATTCCTGGCATGTCTGAAGGGTGCCAGGCAAAAATGTCCCAATTTTCCCGAAGGAATTCTCGTAGTGCAGCTTCTACATCAGGATTTAATTGTGCCCCAATGGAGTCCGTCTTTGTGGGGTCCCTTGGATGGACCTGAAATTTGACTATTTCGTCTGCTGGTTTAAAAGAGGTGGACTTGGACCTCTTATCGAGTATCACATCGTTCCTATCCACCATGGAGCGCAACGCAGCTAGTTCCTCTGCCGCTAGGGCTTCGGATAATGCCTCTAGGGCTAGTGCGACTGTCTTATTTTCAGCGCGGAGTGCTGTGTCTGGATCACTGGCGAGAGTGATTATTCCCTTGGGTCCAGGCATTTTGAGCTTCATGTACCCATAATGGGGTATAGCTTGGAAGATTGTGAATGCCTCTCGCCCTAACAAGGCGTGATATCCACTGCCGAATGGGGCCACTTGGAACGTGACCTCTTCGGACCTATAATTGTCCAGCGAGCCGAACACTACATCTAGTGTGATTTTTCCTGTGCAGCGTACTTCTCGACTAGGGATTATTCCCCTGAAGGTTGTGCTGCTTCGCTCGATGCGGCTCCAGTCAATTTCCATTTTTTGAAGGGTTTCTTTGTAGATGAGGTTTAATCCGCTACCGCCATCCATGAGTACCTTGGTAAGACGAAAGCCGTCCACTATAGGACTGAGGACCAATGCGGCTGGTGCTCTAGCTGTTCGGAATTTAGGTTCATCGCTGGCATTAAAGGTGATAGCCGTGACACTCCATGGATTTGTTGTTGCTACTTGGTAGACTTCGGCGAGGCTGCGGATTGTTCGTTTCTGCATGTTATTTGATGCGAAAGTCTCGAAGACTGTTAATACCGTACTGGTACTGCTGGGCTGGTTTCCCGGGGCTAAAAAGCCTTCGCCACTTTTGGCCACCTGCCGTAATATCCAAAATGCTCGAAGGCTATGTGTTGGAGTGGCGCCCTCCGTACTGTGGATTTTGCAGGGTCCGTTGAGCCATCCCTCCAGTACGGTTCCGTACCCTTTAGGGGTTTTTTGCTTTTTGGTTTTTAACCCAGGTGCTTGAGTATGACGCACCCTTTTATTTCGGACTGGGGTTGTATTCAGGGCCGGATTGTCCCAAAACCTAGTTTCGGTTTTCCAGGCACTCTCCATCGCGCAGTATTTTTGTACAATGGTTGATAGGTCGGCAAAGCGTGTAACTTCGCGACGACTGATGGCGTTTATGATTCCCTTGTCCGTGCAATTGTTGCAGAAAATTGAAATCGCGTTTTCTTCACGGCAGTCCTTTATCCTGTTCATAACCAGGAGGAATCTGGCCCAGTAATGATGTACTGTTTCATTGGGCTCTTGCCGTATCTGAGATAGATCGCTTATGTTTGGATGGGCGGGTGGAATTAAGTTCGGAACCCTGCCCGATCTGAGGCTCAAAGGCCAAGAAGCTTCCGGATTTGGAAGCTTGGTTTGTTGGATGCTTTCCAACAAATCTGGTCTGATGCCTGACTTTAGGTTCAGTATTTGATTGGCGTCCGTCCCTCCGCAGGAATCCGGCATGGAGGGATCGGGAATCCGGACATAGTTGGTTTTTAACATAGAGGAAGAGTCGCCGCATTGTTCCTCCACCACAACAACGTGGTGGGTAACCTGGGGAGAGTTAATTTCTCTCAGATCGGTTTTAAGCCCAATCTGATCGTAGTCGGTAGCGACTCCCAGGGCGGTGATGCGATCCAAGAGCTCGGTTGCGGAGGAGAGCTCAATCGGATCCAGCTGCTCGGCGAATTCCGAGCTGGCGTGAAGATCGCTTTTAATGACCTGAGAGGTCATTGTCGGAGTGGTGGCCGAACAGGCGGTCATAAGGAAACCGCCTAGCCGGATAGTGTGGCCGGCGGCCAAAGCTCCCTTGACGATGGTGCCATCTTTAAAGACGGGAAAAGGCATCCTTCCTGATGGTGACGGCACAGAGGAACTCTCAATGAAAGCACCAATGTCGGTGTCAAAACCGGCGGATCTTGGGTAGGGGGTCCCGAACTGTGCGTCTAGGCGGATGGTAACAGGAGACAAGGGACACGATGTTTTACCCAGGTTCGGGCCCTCTTGATGGAGGTAAAACCCTACGTCCTGCTTGATTAATATTGATGATGTGTGTTACAAGAGTGGATCTACCACGAGATCAAGGAGGCTAAACCCTAGAAGCTAGCCTATGGTATGATTGTTGTTCGTCCTATGGACTAAAGCCATCCGGTTTATATAGACACCGGAGAGGGCTAGGGTTACACAAAGTCGATTACAATGGTAGGAGATCTACATATCCGTATCGCCAAGCTTGCCTTCCACGCCAAGGAAAGTCCCATCCGGACACGGGACGAAGTCTTCAATCTTGTATCTTCATAGTCATGGAGTCCGGCCGATCATGATAGTTCGGCTATCCGGACACCCCCTAGTTCGGGACTCCCACAGCAAGCTTACGAGACGAAACTCCGCCGCCACGAGGCAGAACCTTGGCGGAACCAATCTAGGGCTCTGGCGGAGCTGTTCTGCCGGGGACACTTCCCTCCAGGAAGGGGAAATCATCACCAACGTCATCACCAACGATCCTCTCATCGGGAGGGGGTCAATCTCCATCAACATCTTCACCAGCACCATCTCCTCTCAAAACCCTAGTTCATCTCTTGTATCCAATCTTGTATCAAAATCAAAAATTGGTACCTGTGGGTTGCTAGTAGTGTTGATTACTCCTTGTAGTTGATGCTAATTGGTTTACTTGGTGGAAGATCATATGTTCAGATCCTTAATGCATATTATTACTCCTCTGATTATGAACATGAATATGCTTTGTGAGTAGTTACGTTTGTTCCTGGGGACATGGGTGAAGTCTTGCTATTAGTAGTCATGTGAATTTGGTATTCGTTCAATATTTTGATGAGATGTATGTTGTCTTTTCCTCTGGTGGTGTTATGTGAACGTCGACTACATGACACTTCACCATTATTTGGGCCTAGATAAAGGCATTGAGAAGTAATAAGTAGATGATGGGTTGCTAGAGTGACAGAAGCTTAAACCCTAGTTTATGCGTTGCTTTGTTAGGGGCTGGTTTGGATCCATATGTTTAATGTTGTGGTTAGGTTTACCTTAATACTTCTTTTGTAGTTACGGATGCTTGCAATAGGGGTTAATCATAAGTGGGATGCTTGACCAAGTAAGGGCAGTACCCAAGCACCGGTCCACCCACATATCAAATTATCAAAGTACCAAACGCAAATCATATGAACGTGATGAAAACTAGCTTGACGATAATTCCCATGTGTCCTCGGGAGCTCCTTTCTCATTATTAGAAATTGTCCAGGCTTATCCTTTGCTACATAAAGGATTGGGCCACCTTGCTGCACTTTATTTACTTGTTACTCGTTACTATTTATCTTATCACAAAACTATCTGTTACCTATAATTTCAGTGCTTGCAGAGAAAACCTTACTGAAAACCGCTTATCATTTTCTTCTGCTCCTCGTTGGGTTCGACACTCTTACTTATCAAAAGGACTACGATAGATCCCCTACACTTGTGGGTCATCAGTCTCGCGTAAGCGTACGCGTAATGTCGGTCCGGGCCGCTTCATCCAACAATACCGCCGAATCAAAGTATGACATGACTTGTATCGCCCACAACTCACTTGTGTTCTACTCGTGCATATAACATCTACGCATAAACCTGGCTCTGATACCACTTTTGGGGAACGTAGTAATTTCGAAAATTTTCCTACGCACATGCAAGATCATGGTGATGCATAGCAACGAGAGGGGGAGTGTATCTTCATACCCTTGAAGATCGCTAAGCGAAAGTGTTTATCAACGCGGTTGATGTAGTCGTACACCTTCACGATCCGCCCCGATCAAGTACCGAATGTACGACACCTCCGCGTTCAACACACGTTCAGCTCGATGACGTCCTCGCCTTCTTGATCCAGCAAGACAGGCGAAGTAGTAGATGAGTTCCGGCAGCACGACGGCGTGATGACGGTGTTGATGAAGAACAATCTCCGCAGGGCTTCGCCTAAGCACTACGGAAACTATGACAGGGGATAAACTAGAGGGGACGGGGTTGCCGGCACACGGCTTGGTGTTTCTTGATGTGTCTTTGGTGCTAGCCCAGCCCCTCTATTTATATGTTGAGCCTTAGGGTCGAAACTTGGAGTAAAAGCATCCACAAAGTCGGTTTCACTCAAAAGGCAAGAGTCCTTCTCGGACTCCAGGGCCAGACGCCAGGGACCCTGGTGTCTGGCCCCTGGACTCCGCAAAACATCCTTTTGCGCTTTCCAAAAACCTTGTGGGCTTTCCCCTTTGGCCCAAATAAAGTGTTCTCGTACCCAAACATTTCGGGAATAATCCGGAACCCCTTCCGGTGAATTCCGGAACCCTTCCGAAGACCAAACACTATTATCCCATATATCAATCTTTATCTCCGGACCATTCCAGAGTTCCTCATCATGTCCGAGATCATATCTGGGACTCCGAACAACATTCGGTCACAAACATACATAACTCATATAATACTATATCGTCAACGAACGTTAAGCGTGGCAGACCCTACGGGTTCGAGAACTATGTAGACATGACCGAGACACCTCTCTGGTCAATAACCAATAGCGGAACCTGGATGCCCATATTGGCTCCTACATATTCTACGAAGATCTTTATCGGTCGAACCGCATAACAACATACGTTGTTCCCTTTGTCATTGGTATGTTACTTGCCCGAGATTCGATCATCGGTATCATCATACCTAGTTCAATTTTGTTACCGGCAAGTCTCTTTACTCGTTCCGTAATACTTCATCCCGCAACTAACTCATTAGTCACAATGCTTGCAAGGCTTATAGTGATGAGTATTACCGAGAGGGCCTAGAGATACCTCTCCGACAATCGGAGTGACAAATCCTAATCTCGATCTATGCTAAATCAACAAGTACCATTGGAGACACCTGTAGAGCACCTTTATAATCACCCACTTACGTGGTGACATTTGGTAGCACACAAAGTGTTCCTCCGGTAATCGTTAGTTGCATAATCTCATAGTCATAGGAACATGTATAAGTCATGAAGAAATCAATAGCAGTAAAATAAAATGATCAAGTGCTAAGCTAACGGAATGGGTCAAGTCAATCACATTATTCTCCCAATGATGTGATCCCGTTTATCAAATGAAAACTCATGTCTATGGTTAGGAAACCTTAACCATCTTTGATCAACGAGCTAGTCAAGTAGAGGCATACTAGTGACACTCTGTTTGTCTATGTGTTCACACATGTACTAAGTTTCCGGTTAATACAATTCTAGCATGAATAATAAACATTTATCATGATATAAACAAATATAAATAGCAACTTTATTATTGCCTCTAGGGCATATTTCCTTCACTTGGTATTGGAACAACAACAAGCCCATTTGCGAGTTGAGGATGGACTTGCAATTAGAACAACAACGAAACTATGAGCCTAGTTGTGAGTCAGGGGCTGACTTGAAACTGTGTTGAAAAAATTATGGGTCCAATTAGGACTCAAGGGTGGACTTGCGAATGTGATGAAAAACAAAAACATAGGCTCCAGTTGCGAGTCAAGGGTAAACCTGCAAATGGGACAACTGCGAAATTACGAGCCCAGTTGCGAGTTAGAGATCGACCTGCAACTGGGTTGAAACAAACTATGAGTCAAGGGTTGACCTGCAATTGGGATGAAAAACAAAAAACATGATGAGTTGCGAGTCAAGGGTGAGGTTGTAACTAAGATAAAACAGACTACATGCCTAGTAGCAAGCCGAGAGCAGCCTTGCAACTCTGATAACTACTCAAAACTACGATACCAGTTGCGAATCGAGGGTGGACTTTCAATTGGGAGAACTACATAAAACTACGCTACGAGTTACGAGGCAAGCATGAACTTGCAACTGGGACAACAACAAAACTATAGGCTGATTGCGAGACGAGAGTGGACTTGCAACTGGGAAAATTATGAAACTACAAGCCCAATTATGAGTGTGTGTGTGGGGGGGGGGGGGGGGTTGCAACTGATGAAATATACTATGACCATAGTTGCGAGGGCGGACTTGCAACTAGGACAACTACACAAAACTACAATACCGTTTCAAGTCGAGGATGGACTTGCAACTGAGACAATAACAAACTGCAAGCCTAGTTGTGAGTCAACCACGGATTTGCAACAGTGTTGAAGAACAAAAGATATCCCAGTTGCGAGTCGGGGGTGGATTTGTACGAGCCCATTTGCGAGTCTGGGGTAGACTCTACAAACTCTCCACCAAACCAGAAAAAAAAGACACAGCAAAAATGAACAAAAAAGAAATGGCCACATCCCCAAACGACGATATAAATGGACCCATGTCAAAAGAAACACGAGAACAAACTGACACAAAATAAAATGGGACAATAGGGCGCGGGACAAAAAATAACGAGCTGACATAGGTGAGCATGATTGAGTTTGTGCGAAAATTGAAACAAACAAATCAGACATTAATAGACTTAGATGAGACATCACTACATCTCATCTAAATGATATTTAGCAAATCCGAAAGAAAATAAAATCTAATTACGCTATCCTCTTGCTACACAGCCAAACCAAAATAAACAAAAAACAATGAATAAAAAGACATGTGGCCTTCCATAAAATGTTGCAACCAAAAAATAAACCCAATACATAAAACATAAAAAAGTGATATTGGGCCTCACTAGTTCACGAGAGACGGACAATCACAAGTTCACGAGAGACGGACAAATAACAGGACACAACGACAACGAGCATCAAGACTCGGAAGCACGTATAGCTAACAACATATGAGTTATGTGAGACATTGTTAACTCTCCTCAAGATGAGCTAACCAATCCGAAACTGAAACACCCAGATCGCGCAGCGAAAATGGTTGAACAAAAGACGCACATCACGATAGAAGACACATGCGACAAAACAAACTATGATCAAAATTTACACGACATTTAAAGCAAGCAGGTGACATAGTGAAAAAAGTTCAAGAGTTTAAGATAACTAAATAAAGGAAAAATAAAATAGAAAATATAAATAAAAGAGCAAAAAACATGAATTTAAAATAGTTCATATTTGAAACAAATAATAAAACAAAAAAGACAAAAAAAAGCACGCAGCTGCAATATATAGAAATATGAAAAGAAAAAAGCCCAAGAGAAGACGTGAGAAGAAAAACAGCCCATCTATTTGACCACCGGGGGACATACCCAGAAGCGAAGGATAAGAACGAGCGGGAGCTGCCTAGGTAGATTTTTTTTACGGGGGCTGAACACAAATCGTAATGCTTTTCATCAGACGGCTTGGAAGTTGGATGTGAGATAATAATTCACATCTAGATGTGAAATAGTAAATCTGTTCTTCGATAAGAAAGGTAATGCTCCTACTGATTTCTTGAAGAAAATAATAATTGCTGCGTATTCATTCTGTGTACAGCGGCAATTACAAGTGTGCCTCACCTCAAGAAAATAATAACTGATGCAAACTTAGATAAACAAGACGCATTCTATGAGAAGCAGTTCCAGCCAAGAGAGTAACTAGTTAGCGTATCTCGAGGAATGCACAAATCCTAGCCATATCGGCACGAAGATCCTCAAATCCATGGCTCGGGCTTGACAGTGCCTCCCCTTGAGCACGCGTGTCCTGGGTCTCTATATCTCCTGTTATTATGAAGCCGAATCCCACTGGTATAAGAGCAAAGACGATAAGTCCCATCATATTACAGGGATCCTGCACCTCAGGATCCGAACCGAAATATCGCGCCGCGAATATCCATCGCGATGCTCATCGCGGCCATGAAACACTGCAAAAACCATAGGCACAGTGAGGTTGTAAGCAAGCACGACAAATTACCGAAATCCATGGACTGATGCGTAGTTGAAGGATTGAATGCACGAGCGAGCGAATGATACTGAAATCCATGGATTGATGCGTGATTAATAAAGAAGTAAATGCACGAGCGGAGAACCAATCATCTGAGTTTTCTATCCATGATCTGATATACTGTAGATTATTACGGAGGAAGCACGTTATACTATAGAAAGATAGATAATTCAGAGAAGCAAAAGGAAGGCCGTGAAAGAAAAGGGATAATTTAGAGGGGGCAGTGGAAGGATAACTGGAAGGGGTTCTGTCTAGTGCGTACCCTAGTGAAGATCTTGAAGTATTTCCAGGTTGTGGGGTTGGGCAGTGGCCGTACGCCTTCTTCCATCCGGCGGATCTGCTCATCGTACAGCAACGGCCGGTGAGGGCCAGCGGGTCGAGGCTGGCTCCCGTCATAGGAGGGTATATAGAAGCCGCCGTGGCCGCCGAAGAACCAGTATCCCATCGATGGAACACGCCGGACGGCCGGCGGGAGCAGATCGATCCCGGCAGGTGGAGTCCAACCCGGCGACGGACGGAGCTGGTCCAGTTTCTTGATCTGGTTCGGTGGCGTGTGGCCGTGTGGGGAAAATCTGGGGCATGTTACACGGGCTGTACATGTGCGGGACACTAAAGCCCAGCGTTTTGTTCGTAGAAGAATCGTGAACCAAGATACAGCTGAGAATCACATACCCCTCAAAAAAAAACTGAGAATCACATAAAAAAAAGATACAGCTGAGATAATCGAGTGCCCCTAGAAAAGACTGAGAAAATCGACTTTGTCACAAAAACTGAGAAAACCGAGTGCTCCTATTAGACGCCCGTTGGCGTCCAATAGTTGAGCTTTCGCACAGGGCAACACCAAGTGGGCCGGCCCTCATGATCTTAAAAAAAACTACTTTGCCTAAAAAATCATTAGTCCGTTTTTTATATATTAAAATCAGCAAATTTTTGCACATTCAGAGCATTTCAAACAAAATTTAGAATTTTCAATCATTTTCTGAAAGTTTCGATTTGTCAGAAATTTTAAAACATCTTTTTAGTACACGTGAACATTTTTATATATGGTGAATATTTTTCAAACATGAACTGAACATTTTCTGAACTTGTGTTAAATAGTTTTGTAATATAATCTGAACATTTTTAAAAATCATACTGAGCAATTTTATAGTATAGGATGACCTTTTTTTAAATTACGTGATGAACATTTTGAAAATATCTATCTTTTTATATAATATATGATGAACAGTTTAGGAATTCTGAAATTATTTGAAAACAGAAAAAAAAATCTAGGAAAATCAGAAAAAAATTAAAACCCCAAAACAAAATACTATAACAAAAAAGGTATGAAAAAGTGAAACAGAAAACCAAAGGACAAAACAGAACTGGCCGGTCCACTCGGCGTGCCCCAGTGAGCGTCGTGGCGACTATATGACGCCCGCGGGCTTCATATAGGATCCACTGAGAAAAATCACTCCTTTTTACTGGAGCGGCCTTATCCAGTGTTGACTCCGGTGCTGAATCTCTCCCATGCGAGAACCTATTTCTTGCCTATTGCGAGACCCAAAGTCCAGTGATGGCGCTGGTGCTATATATCGCCCATGCAAGAGCTATATCTCACTTACCGCAAGGCCGAGTTTGGTCTCGCAGGAGGCAAGCGGCAGGATGGGCCAGCCCACCTAATACATACATAGGTGGTTTTAGGAAAGTTCTGCATCGGCTCATGGAACCTTCCCCCACATGATTTTTTCGTTTGTCCTTTTCTATATTCGTCTTATGGTTTTCATAGGTTTTTCTCTCTATCTTTATATTTTAGTTTTTCTAGCTCTTTCAAATACATTTATCTCTGTCAAAGGCGTTTTTATTAACTCAAAATGTAACATCAAGTTGATACAAATCATGACGAGTAACACCCGGTCCCTACAAAAACAATGCTAAAGTTTTTTAAATAGAAGTCAATTGTTTTTAATATACACTATATATTTTCCGTATATAGGCTGAACATTTTATTGATACAGGTTAAAAAAATTTAATACATGTTTGAAATAATTATTGAATACATGTTTAATATATTTTCAAATAAATGTTCATAAAAACTCGAATATGCACTATTTTTTTTCAAATGCATGTGAAATATTTTCAGATATCCCATGAGCATTTTTGTTAAAATACATGCTCAATTAATTTCAAAAACACACAGAAGATTCTCTTAATACATGTTGTCCATTTTTTTACACATGTTGGACGTTTTCTAATACATGGTGAAGATTTTGCAAAATTTCACAAAAAGTAATTTTTTAACCTGTGAAAAACTTCAACATTCATTAATTTTTTATTTTGAGTGGTGAGAAAAATTTCTTGAATTTACGCGAACAAACAATGTACGGTACATGAACATTTTTTTTGATGGCATGAACATTTTAATAACCACTAGAAGAAGAAAATTACATTCTCAATTTTTTATAATATGTGGTGAACAATGTTTTGAAAACTACACAAATTAATTTGTTCATAAATATTTTATATTTAGAGCATTTTGGAAATAAAAACCTAACTAAGAAAATGTAAAATAAAAGGCCTAGTAGTAGAAGAAAACCAAATATAAAAGAACTGTAGTAGGCCGACGCACTCGTGCACAGAAACTCAGTGTCTAGTTATATCTTTGGTTTCCTTCAAAAAATATCTTTGGTCGTGTGGCACATTGGCACGGGACACCTGATATGTCTTCACTTGTAAGCATGGGATAATCCTGGAGACCACTCCCACCCCACTCCCACCTCGCTTCTAGCCGTGCCGGTGACCACTCCGGCCCGACGGCCACCTCGTAGCCCCTCGTCGGCCGCCACTCCGGCCCCGGCGCCCCACCCCGTCCCCAGGGATATATCGCCTCCTCCCCCCGGGGGTCCGCACCCCAGTTCCCGGGGGTGTTGGGGAACGTAGCATGCAATTTCAAAAAAATTCCTACGCTCACGCAAGATCTATCTAGGAGATGCATAGTAATGAGAGGGAAAGAGTGTGTCTACGTACCCTCGTAGATCGTAAGCGAAAAGACGGTTGATGTAGTCGAACTTTCTTCGCGATCCAACCAATTGATTACCGAACATACGACACCTCCGCGTTCAGCACACGTTCAGCTCGGCGACGTCATCGCCTTCTTGATCCAGCAAGTTGGCGAGGTAGTGGATGAGTTCCGACAGCACGACGGCGTGGTGACGATGATGGTGAAGTGATCACAGCAGGGCTTCGCCTAAGCACTGCGAAAATATGACCGAGGGAGTAAACCGTGGAGGGGCGCCGCACACGGCTAAGATTATGTCGTGGGTGTACTAGGCGCCCCCCCCCCCCTCCTCAGATATATAGGTGGGAGGGAGTGGGGAGACACCAAGGGGACGCCCCAAGTGGGGCCAAATCCCACTTGGGCTCCTCCCCTGGTTCGGCCTCCCCTTTCCTTTCTCCCTTGAGGAGGGGAAGGAAGGAGGGACTTGCCCTCATCCCTTTCCTTTCCCTAGGGCTGGCCGGCCTAGAGGAGGGGCGCACCAGTCCCCTGTGGGCTGGTCTGTCCCCTCCTTGGCCCATTAAGCCCATATCTTTTGCGGGGGGTGCCCGGAGCCCCTTCCGGTGACCCGATATGTACCCGGTACCCTCCGGAACACTTCCGGTGTCCGAATACCATCGTCTCATATATCGATCTTCACCTCTCGACCATTTCGAGACTCCTCGTCATGTCCGTGATCTCATCCGGGACTCCAAACAACATTTGGTCACCAAATCACATAACTCGTATAATACTATACCGTCATCAAACGTTAAGCGTTCGGACCCTACGGGTTCAATAACTATATAGACATGATAGAGACACCTCTCCGGTCAATAACCAATAGCGTAACCTGGATGCCCATATTGGCTCCTACATATTCTACGAAGATCTTTATCGGTCGAACCGTTATGACAACATACGTAATTCCCTTTGATCATCGGTATGTTACTTGCCCGAGATTCGATCGTCGGTATCTTCATACCTAGTTCAATCTTGTTACCGGCAAGTCTCTTTACTCGTTCCATAATGCATCATCTTGCAACTAACTCATTAGTCACTTTGCTTGCAAGGCTTCTTCTGATGTGTATTATCGAGAGGGCCCAGAGATACCTCTCCGGTACTCGGAGTGGCAAATCCTAATCTCGGTCTATGCCAACCCAACAAACACCTTCAGAGATACCTGTAGAGCATCTTTATAATCACCCAGTTACATTGTGATGTTTGATAGCACACAAGGTATTCCTCCGGTATCTGGGAGTTGCATAATCTCATAGTCGAAGGAATATGTATTTGACATGAAGAAAGCAATAGCTATAAAACTTAACGGTCAATATGCTAAGCTAACGGATGGGTCTTGTCCATCACATCATTCTCCTAATGATGTGTTCCCGTTCATCAAATGACAACACATGTCTATGGTTAGGAAACTTAACGATCTTTGATTAATGAGCTAGTATAGTAGAGGCTTACTAGGGATACGGTGTTTTGTCTATGTATCCACACATGTATCAAGTTTCCGGTTAATATAATTCTAGCATGAATAATAAAAATTTATCATGAAATAATGAAATATAAAGTAACAACTTTATTATTGCCTCTAGGGCATATTTCCTTCAGTCTCCCACTTGCACTAGAGTCAATAATCTAGTTCACATCGCCATGTGATTAAACACCAATAGTTCACATCGCCATGTGACCAACACCCAAAGGGTTTACTAGAGTCAATAATCTAGTTCACATCACCATGTGATTAACACCCAAAGAGTACTAATGTGTGATCATGTTTTGCTTGTGAGAGAGGTTTAGTCAACGGGTCTGCCATATTCAGATCTGTATGTATTTTGCAAATTTCTATGTCTACAATGCTATGCATGGAGCTACTCTAGCTAATCGCTCCCACTTTCAATACGTATCCAGAATTGAGACTCAGAGTCATCTGGATCGGTGTAAAAGCTTGTATCAATGTAACTCTTTACGATGAACTTTTTATCACCTCCATAACCGAGAAATATTTCCTTAGTCCTCTAAGGATAATTTTGACCGCTGTCTAGTGATCTACTCCTGGATCACTATTGTACCCCCTTGCCAAAACTCATGGCAAGGTACACAACAGGTTTGGTACACAGCATGGCATACTTTATAGAACCTATGGCCGCGGCATAGGGAATGACTTTCATTCTCTCTCTATCTTCTGCCGAGGTCGGGCTTTGAGTCTTACTCAACTTCACACCTTACAATGCAGGCTAGAACTCCTTCTTTGACTGATCTATTTTGAACTCCTTCAAATCTTGTCAAGGTATGTACTCATTGAAAATATTGTCAAGCGTCTTGATCTATCTCTATAGATCCTGACGCCCAATATGTAAGCAGCTTCACTGAGGTCTTCCATTGAATTTTTTATATTCAAGTATCCTTTTATGCTATCTAGAAATTCTATATCATTTCCAATCAACAATATGTCATGTACATATAATATCAGAAATGCTACAGAGCTCCCACTCACTTTCAGGCTTCACCATAAGTCTGTATAAAACCATATGCTTTGATCACCTCATCAAAGCGTATATTCCAACTCCGAGGTGCTTGGACCAGTCCATAGATGGATCGCTGGTGCTTGCACACTTTGTTAGCACCTTTAGGATCGACAAAAACTTTTGGTTGCATCATATAGAACTCTTCTTTAAGAAATCCATCAAGGAATGCAGTTTTGATGTCCATTTGCCAAATTTCATAATCATAAAATGTGGCAATTGCTAACACGATTCAATCTGACTTAAGCATCGCTACGGGTGAGAAGGTCTCATCGTAGTCAACCCCTTGAACTTGTCAAAAACCTTTTACGACAAGTCGAGCTTTATAGACGGTAACATTACCATCAACGTCAGTCTTCTTCTTGAAGATCCATTTATTCTCTACAGCTTGCCTATCATGGGTAAGTCCACCAAAGTCCACACTTTGTTCTCATACATGGATCCTGTCTTAGATTTCATGGCCTCAAGTCATCTATTGGAATCTGGGCTCATCATAGCTTCTTCATAGTTCGTAGGTTCGCCTTGGTCTAGTAACATGACTTCCAAGACAGGATTACCATAGCACTCTGGTGCGGATCGTGCTCTGGTCGACCTACGAAATTCAGTAGTAACTTGATCTGAAGTTTCATGATCATCATCATTAGCTTCCTCTCTAGTTGGTGTAGGCATCATGGGAACAGTTTTCTCAAATGTACTACTTTCCAATTCGAGAGAAGGTACATTTACTTCATCAAGTTCTACTTTCCTCCCACTCACTTCTTTTGAGAGAAACTCCTTCTCTAGAAAGGACCCATCCTCAGCAACAAAGATCTTGCCTTCAGATCTGTGATGGAAAGTGTACCCAATTGTTTCCTTATAGGGTATCCTATGAAGACGTACTTCTCCGATTTGGGTTCGAGATTATCAGGTTGAAGCCTTTTTACATAAGTGTCGCAACCCCAAACTTTAAGAAATGACGGCTTAGGTTTCTTGCCAAACCACAGTTCATACGGTGTCGTCTCAACGGATTTAGACGGTGTCCTATTTAATGTGAATGTAGCTGTCGCTAATGCATAACCCCAAAACGATAGTGGTAAATCGGTAAGAGACATCATATATCGCACCATATCTAATAAAGTATAGTCACGATGTTCGGACACACCATTACGTTGTGGTGTTCCAGGTGGCATGAGTTGTGAAACTATTCCACATTGTTTTAAATGAAGGCCAAACTCGTAACTCAAATATTCACCTCCGCGATCAGATTGTAGAAACTTTATTTTCTTGTTATGATGATTCTCCACTTCACTCTCAAATTCTTTGAACTTTTCAAATGTTTCAGACTTGTGCTTCATTAAGTAGATATACCCATACCTACCCAAATCGTCTGTGAAGGTCAGAAAATAATGATACCCGCCACGTGCCTCGACACTCATTAGACCACATACATCGGTATGTATTATTTTCAATAAGTCATTGGCTCGCTCCATTGTTCCAGAAAAAGGAGTTTTAGTCATCTTGCCCATGAGGCATGGTTCGCAAGTATCAAATGATTCATAATGAAATGATTCCAAAAGTCCATCTGCATGGAGTTTCTTCATGCACTTTACAGCAATATGACCTAAATGGCAGTGCCACAAACATGTTGCACTATCATTATCAACTTTGTATCTTTTGGCATCAATATTATGAATATGTGTATCACTGCAATCGAGATTCAATAAACCATTAGCATTGGGTGTATGACCATAGAAGGTTTTATTCATGTAAACAGAACAACAATTTATTCTCTAACTTAAATGAATAACCGTATTGCAATAAACATGATCCATTCATATTCATGCTCAACGCAAACAACAAATAACATTTATTTAGGTTCAACACTAATCCCGAAGTAGAGGGAGTATGCGATGGTGATCTTATCAACCTTGGAATTACTTCCAACACACGTTGTCACCTCTCTTAACTAGTCTCTGTTCATTTTGCAACTCCTGTTTCGAGTTACTAATCTTAGCAACTAAACCTGTTAGGGATATAAATATTAGGTATGACCCGCCCAGGAGGGGCCAGGTTATACCTACCACGATTCATAATATGAAGCCCAAGACGATGTTTGAAGATGATGGTTCAGTTAAGGGCCCAGGGCCCAAAGGTGGCTTAACGCCCGTAGAGATAAACCGCCATATATGTATGACTTGTATTGTAAGGCAAGAATAGATAGTCACCGAGTTGGACACTGTTTATGAGCCGACCGGGACTCCGTGAGCCGCTGGGCATTGACCTATGTATATAAAGGGACGACCCGCTGGTGATTCAGGACAAGTAACAATAGATCGAAAGCTAGGTCAAGCGGATTCGCTCCCTGGTAATCGAGAAATAAGCAATACCACCTCAAACTGGATTAGGCCTTTACCTTCACCACAAGGGGCCGAACCAGTATAAACTCTTGTGTCCATTGTCCCGTTTTATCCCCTTTAAGCTTCCTAGTTGCGATGGCTCCACGACTAAGTCCTTTTGCTAGGACATCTGTCGTGTCCTTTCCATGACAGTTGGCGCCGACCATGGGGCCAGTGCATGGTGGATTTGAGTTCTTAAAGGGCAACTTCGAAGGGCTCAAGGGAAACGCTGTGGGCCGGATGACCAAGAGTCGTCGCGACAAGCTCTACATCGACGATGCAGGATGGGGCCCCGACGCTGGCTCAATTGAGTATGGGTACCGGGTCCCCTTCGGCGGAATCCACGTCTTCATCGGCAAGATCGGCGAGCTAGGCCCTGAGCCGGACATCTACACCGACATCATGGAGACGGCTCAGCGTGCGAGACCCTCCCGAGCTCAGCCCTCCGCGAAGCATGCCTTTGTGGGATGCATCCATGGAGGGGAATTTGATGAAGGGTCTATGTCTGGCGGTGAGACGGCCATCTACTCTGATGGCGAGTCGTCCACGGGTGAGTCGGATTCGTTGTATCAACTACAAGATGGCGGGCTTGGGGGCTATTCCGAATAGCAACAGTATTCTGGACCCCCATGAGCCACCAAATAGAGTCAGGATTTTCATGGCTGGCACGCAATCTGGGCAAAATTCTACGGCTGCGGCGGCAATGACTTCTGGGTCAGCAGCGGTGATGGCAGCTGAGGCAGGAGGCCCTGTGCACCCACCAGCTCAGGCTCTGATGGCTTTAATGGATAAGTTAACGACTCTGTTAACGGTTGTAGTCAACCCGGTGAATCAAGCTCAACATGATGCGGAAGTGGCACAATTACGTGAGGAGGTAGCACAAGGCAAAGAAGACCTGGCGGCAGAGGACGCCAGGATGGCCACGGAATGGGCGACTTTGGATGCTCGGGCCCAGCTGATTTAGTCGGAGGCTTTCCAGCTTACGATGGATCAGAACGCATCAAATGAGATCATGAGGAGAAGGCACCAGTCCCGTCTACCTACGGTTTATGAGCCTAGAAACCTCTTCCGCATGCCCGATGCAGGGCCCAGTAACCCGCCGGAGATAAATTGGGCTGCGGCTCCCGGGGCTGGGACGCCGGTTCAACCGCGAGTGATGGAACCCCCTCGTCTGAATACTGCTCCACCTCAGCATGTACCGACACCATCGGGTCATTATTCTAATCCTTTGGAGAACATGATGGCTGTGGCGGCACGATTGGTGGCTCTCCCGGTGGATGGCGACACTCCAAAGGCGGTTGAAACATGAAGGGTCAGAGAACTTCTTCAGACATCATTGGCGCAGCAGGAGGCGTATACTTATAGTCGAGAGAGGATTCATTCGACCCCTCGCCCAAGCCGGAGCCGGAGCTATAGCAGGCACATGGACTCACCAGCCGTTTCAAGCAATGCCCAGCACCGTGACCAGCCACGCGGGTATAACCTGACACGTGATGGAGCCCTTAACTTGGTTGATCAGGACAGAGTGCGTCAACAAGCCGAGCAGGCGGCTCAGCAGCCCCTTATGGTTTATCCAATGACTTCAGTTGAGGCAGGTGTGACCTCTAGATCAACAGGTGTACCTTGTTTGGTGTCGGCTCTGCGTAATGAGCGATTGCCCAAGGATTTCAAAGGACCTCGAAAGGTTCCTAATTACACAGCCGACTTACCCCCTAAGGCGTGGATCGAAAGTTATGAGATGGCCATGGAGCTTCTGGAGGTCAGTGATGCTGCGTGTGCTAAATACTTCACCATGATGCTGGATGGGACGACCCGTACTTGGTTAAAGGGCCTGCCCGCCAACTCCATCGGGTCATGGGAAGAGTTGAAGGCCCGGTTTATTCAGAACTTTCAAGACACATGCAAACAACAGATGTCGATTGTGGACTTGACTAATTGCAAGCAAAAGGAGGGTGAATCCACGACCCATTGGGTGCGCCGGGTCAAAGCTATCATACATTCATCCGAGAACATGAACCCCGACTTTGCGGTCTTAATGTTGGAGAAAAATAGCCGTTTTTTTGCCTCTTAAACAGAAGCTGGGGTGGCTCAAGCGCGATT
This sequence comes from Triticum timopheevii, assembly GCA_963921465.1. Classification (NCBI taxonomy): domain Eukaryota; kingdom Viridiplantae; phylum Streptophyta; class Magnoliopsida; order Poales; family Poaceae; genus Triticum; species Triticum timopheevii. Next base: position 574,660,451 of record OY997270.1, read on the forward strand.
GTAATGACATGGGCCAGCTGATGGCAGCTCTAGTCAAATATGCCGACTCTGATTGTACCAAGGACCCCGAGTCTGATGATGAGAATACAGGGAAGGGAAAGAAGAACGGCAATGCTAAGGGCCCGCAGCATAACCCGACAAATCAGGGGTGCAACAGTAAACACAAGGCTGATGGTAGCTCGGAGTTGGTGGCTAACACCAATGCATAGGGAAACAATCAACGTCGTAAGGGGAGGCCGCCTCCTCGGACTAGTGGGTCAGGTCCCACTCTTGAGCAGTTGCTGAATGAGCCATGTCCAAGGCATGGCACGCAGGGGAAACCAGCCACTCACCTTTGGAAAGATTGTACGATTATGAAGGCTTTCAAAAACTCTAACACGTTTGTCAGTGATCAAGGACCAGGCGGCGGCTCAGGTGGCGGTGTTCCCATGGTCCGGGTTATGGAGGCGGCGGTTCTAATTCTGACTTCCAGAGCCACCAAAATAATCAGGGCGGATATAATCAGGGTGGTTACAATCAGCAATCCGGCCAGGGAAGTCAGCAGCAGCAGCAATCCGGATATCAAAGTCATCCAAAGCAGTTGAACAGCGGGCAGTATCACGTTTTCACCACAAGTTTGTGTAAGCGGGACCAGAAGCTTCACAAGAGGGATGTGAACGTCATTGAGCCGGTGGTTCCCCAATACTCGTGATGGTCTGAGCAACCCATTATGTGGAGCCGGGAGGATCACCCGCCCTGGGTTGATAATCTGGGTCACCTAGCTTTGGTGGTGGCGCCTCAAGTTGGTGGATACAAATTCACTAAGGTACTCATGGATGGAGGCAGTAGCATCAATATTTTCTATTATGAGACCTTCCGTCGTATGGGGTTAACTGATAAAAGCCTTAAGACGTCCAACACTGTTTTCCATGGAGTGGTGCCTAGTAAGTTGACGTACCCGGTGGGCAAGATTGAACTGGAGGTGGCCTTTGGAGATGAGGATGATTCCAAGGCTGAGAAGTTAACCTTTGAAGTGGTTAAAATCAGGAGCCCGTACCATGCTCTCTTTGGACGACCGACTTATGCCAAGTTCATGGCACGACCGTGTTATGTTTATCTGCAGATCAAGATGTCGGGTTATAAAGGAACCATTACAATGCATGGGAGTCGGAAGATAGCCCTGAAATGTGAGGAAGGCGATGCTGCCTATGCTTAGTATGTCTGCGCGACAGAGGAATTGAAGTTTTAGAAGGACAATGTTGACCCGGCGGATATGACATCTTTGAAAAAGCCAACTACAGAGCATGATCTAGTGCTAAAATTTAAGTCGTCTGATGACACCAAGCTGGTTGATTTTGTTCATGGCGACTCATCCAAGCAGTTCAGTATTAGTGCTAACTTCGATCCCAAATAGGAAAGCGCGCTCATCGAGTTCATCCGTGAGAACCAGGACATCTTTGCATGGAAACCTTCCGACATGCCGGGTGTACCGAGAGAACTCGCTGAGCACACTCTCAATATTGATCCAAAATTTAAGCCGGTCAAGTAGTTTCTTCGGCGGTTCAATGAGGAGAGGCATAAGGCCATTGGTGAGGAAGTGGCCCGGCTCTTGGCGGCTGGGTTCATTGTTGAAGTTTTTCATGCAGAGTGGTTGGCTAACCTGGTGCTAGTGCTTAAGAAGAATGGCACTTGGTGCATGTGTGTGGATTACACAGACTTAAACAAGGCTTGTCCAGCTGATCCTTTTGGTCTCCCTCGTATTGATCGAATCATTGATGCTATGGCGGGTTGTGAGCGTTTGAGCTTTTTGGATGCTTATTCTGGTTATCATCAGATCAAGATGGCAGTCAAGGACCAGGAGAAGACAACTTTCATTACTCCCTTTGGAGCCTTCTGCTATGTGTCCATGCCTTTTGAGCTCAAGAGTGCCCAGGCGACTTATCAGCAATGTGTGCAGAATTGTCTTCACAGTCAGATTGGGCGCAACGTTCATGCTTATGTGGGCGACATTGTGGTGAAGTCCAGAGAGAAGGAAACCTTGATAGATGATTTGAAGGAAACCTTTGATAATCTCCGGGTCTACAAGATGATGCTTAACCCGGCCAAGTGCATTTTTGGCGTGCCAACAGGCAAGCTTTTGGGTTTTTTGGTTTCTAACAGAGGCATTGAGGATAACCCAGAGAAGATCAAGGCCATCACCTCCCTGGCTAAACCGGCGTGTATCAATGATGTTCAGTGTTTGGCGGGTCGTATTGCTGCCTTAAGCCGGTTCATAAGCCAGTTAGGTGAGAAGGCCATACCGCTGTATCAGATGATGAAGAAAACGGATGACTTCGACTGGAGTGCTGCTGCTAACAATGCATTTGAAGATTTGAAGAGGCAGCTAGCTGAGCCACCAATCCTTGCTGCTCCCATTGATAAAGAGCCATTATTATCATATTTGGCTGCTAACTCTTGTGTCATCAGTGTGGCCATTGTGGTGGAATGGAAGGAGGCTAGTAAGAAGTATCCGGTTCAACGACCAGTTTACTATATCGGTGAAGTACTCATTGAGTCCAAGCAGAGATATCCACATTGGCAGAAGCTCAATTATGGGGTGTTCATGGACAGCCGGAAGCTTAAGCAATACTTTCTGGGTCATCCTATCACTGTGGTCAGTTCTGCTCCTTTGGGGGATATTATTTAGAATAGAGAGGCCACGGGACGAGTCGCCAAGTGGGCCATTGAACTTGGGCCTCATGGCTTAAAATATATGCCTCGCACGGCCATCAAATCTCAAGCACTGGTGGATTTCATCAATGACTGGACATAGCTGCAGATGCCTGAAGAGAAGCTAGATAACACATATTGGACTGTTCACTTTGATGGGTCCAGGCAATTGGAGGGCTCTGGGGCTAGAGTTGTCTTAGCTTCCCCTCGAGGTGACAAATTTAGATGTTCTAAGGTTGATGTTTCCCTGTACCAACAATGCAGCTGAGTGTGAGACCTTGCTCCATGGTCTTCGGATGGCTCAGGAGATGAACTTAAGCCGGGTGAGGTGCTTTGGCGACTCAGACTTGGTAGCTCAGCAAGTTTTGGGCAAGTGGGATTCCAAAGACCCGCTTATGGCGGCTTACCGCCGCGAGGTGGATGCCATTGCTGGACATTTCAAGGGTTATCAAGCGGAACACATTGATCACAGGAAAAATGAGGCGGCTGATGCCTTAAGCCATTTGGGGTCTCAGCGTAAGCCAGTGCCATCTAACACTTTCTTGGACGTTCTGCATAACCCCTTTGTCAAATTGCCTACAGAGGAAGATCCGGCTTACATGACCTGGGGCGAGTTACCTGAGGATGAAACCTTGGCCAGGCAGATAACCTGGCGGTCTAAGTCAATGACAATTGCCAATGGTGAATTACACCATCGCAGTGTCACTGGGGCGTTTCAGCGTTGCGTCTCTCCCGAGGAGGGCTGTGAGATCCTTTGTGAGATTCATGAAGGAGATTGTGGTCATCATGCTAGCTCAAAGTACCTTGTGGCCAAAGCTTTTCATCATGGGTTTTGTGGGATGACGGCTCATGCTGATGCAGAGGATTTGGTTAGTAAATGTGACGGTTGTCAGAAATTCTCACGACAAGCTCATGTTCCGGCTCAAGAATTACAGATGATTCCAATCAGTTGGCCGTTTTGAAAGGGATCGAGAAGAGGTGTCTAGAGGGGGTGATTAGACACTAAGTACCAAAAGTTGCAGTTTTTAACTTATTTAAGTTTAAGTGGAGTTTAGGCACAAGTTTAACACTCACAATACATAACAAGCAAGCATGCAAAGAGTATATGAGCAGCGGAAAGTAAAGCATGCAACTTGCAAGAATGTAAAGGGAAGGGTTTGGAGGATTCAAACGCAATTGGAGACACAGATGTTTTTGCCGTGGTTCCGATAGGTGGTGCTATCGTACATCCACGTTGATGGAGACTTCAACCCACGAAGGGTAACGGTTGCGCGAGTCCACGGAGGGCTCCACCCAAGAAGGGTCCATGAAGAAGCAACCTTGTCTATCCCACCATGGCCGTCGCCCACGAAGGACTTGCCTCACTAGCAGTAGATCTTCACGAAGTAGGCGATCTCCTTGCCCTTACAAACTCCTTGGTTCAACTCCACAATCTTGTCGGAGGCTCCCAAGTGATACCTAGCCAATCTAGGAGACACCACTCTCCAAGAAGTAACAAATGGTGTGTTGATGATGAACTCCTTGCTCTTGTGCTTCAAATGATAGTCTCCCCAACACTCAACTCTCTCTCACAGGATTTAGATTTGGTGGTGTAAGTGCATCTAGTGCCCCTTAATGATTTTGGTGTATTGAAGACTTATAGGTTAAGGGACTGATGCGTTTGTGAGTGTACATAGGTATATAAGTCTATGAGGAGTTTGATATTTACAGAGAATGTTGACCCCTAAAAATGAAGTTCTTCATCTGAAGACTTTGGATATCTAAAGACTTACTAAAGACTTTGAAAATGAAGAAATTGGTGTGACCTTGAAGACTTGGTATTCATTCGAGGAACATGAAGTGTGAAGACTTTTATTTTTGCATTTTCATTTTCTCTTTCTTGAGTCATAGGAAACACCGTACTGTTAAAGGGGGTCGAGGAAATACTAAGGAAAAATTTCCATGTGATGCTCAACTCAAAATCCTACACCTACCAATCCCTTCGAGTGAAGCCATTGGAAATCTCATACAGTCAGTCATATTCTTTAGTGACAGAGACGATGTTCTTCTGATCTTTGAGGAATTTGTTCTGACTGAGGAGTTAGGAATTCACCAGTGTGAATTGCCTACACAGTGAGGAACATGATAGCCCTGAGGATTTTGATAGTCAAAATTCCGACCGTTGTTGTGCTACGCGCCAGCTGTCCCAAAATATCCACCCACCTAACGGTCATATCAGACAAGGGCATTTATGTCCTATCATGTCGGGCTGTAAATAGCCGCCTCCTTCAACCACTAGTTGGTTGGCTGCTCCAAGAGAAATTGACACTTGTCATTTGAGAGCAACCCATCCTCCGAGGACTTTGAGCAAAAATCATCAAGTGAGGAAATCCCAAACCCAAACCTACAAAACCCCAAGTGATTGAGCATCACTGAAGAGATTGATCCTGCGTGGATCCGACACTTGTTTCCTTTGAAGACTGTGCTTCTTCCAGATGGTTAGGCGTCAAGGTCTAGAGCATCCAAGAGGAATTGTGGATCGCCGAGTGACCAAGTTTGTGAAGGTTCGGAAATCACCTGAAGACTTACCACGAGTGATTGGGCGAGGTCTGTGTGACCCTAGCTCAAGGAGAATACGGTGAGGACTGTGTGTCCGGGACTGGGTATCCTCGAGTTTAAATACCCAGCCGCTCCAACCAGATGTACAACTGAGACAGCAGTTGGAACTAGTCTACCAAATCATTGTCTTCACCGAGCTAACTGGTTCTATTTCCTCAACTCTTTCATTTCCTCATGTATGTTGTTGTGCGCCTGTTCATATCTGTTTGAAGACTTTTGACTGAAGACTTTCTCAACTTCCTCAGTTCATTTTCTTCAGTCTGTTTGTCTTCATCTTGTGTTATCCTGTGTTTACGTTTTCTGTACTCTGTGCTTGTCTTCATTTTATCATGATGACTGTGCTTGTGTTCTGTTATGTTCCTTTCTGAGTACTTATTCCGCTGCAAGTAGTTCTTCATTTAGGAATTTCCTCACCACCAAATTCCTCAGTGAAGAATTCATAAAAATTGCCTATTCACCCCCCTCTAGTCGATATAACACACTTTCAATTGGTATCAGAGCAAGGTACTCCCTTGTTCTGTGTGATTTTGGTTTAACCGCCTAGAGTTTTAGTTATGTCGACCGCAGGTATGATCAAGGTCTATGTTGGGTGTCCTACCTTCGATGGAATGGACTACCCCTACTGGAAGAACAAGATGTGAATGCATCTTGAGGCAATTGACAATAATCACTGGTATGTTGTGGAAAATGGTGTGCCCATAGTCTCACCCTCTCTGAACGCTACTGATGTGAAGAGATTCAAGCAACTCAATTCTCAAGCGAAGAATATCATATGTGGTCATCTGAGCAAAGGACAGTATGGAAGAGTGAGTGCTTTGGAAACTGCTAAGCTTATCTGGGATAGGCTTTCCAAAGTAAATGAAGGAGTCTCAACTCAACGTGACTCTCGTGTTGACGTTCTTTGCAATCTCTTCAACCGCTTTAAAAGACTCGACAATGAAAATGTTCAGCAAACCTTCGATCGCCTCACTGACATCTCAAATGAGCTTCAAGCGCTTGGCGCCACTGACATCACCGATCATGAGGTGGTGAAGAAATTGCTGAGATCGCTAGATTCTTCATTTGATACTCTGGCACTAATGATTCAAGAGCGTGACTACAAGTCACTTGATCCCGCTGATATCCTCGAGAGGCTAAACACTCATGAGTTCCAGCTTGCTGAGAAGAGAGATCTATACGGTTCGAGCTATGGCAAACCACGTGCTTTGAAGGCCAAGGCAGTCTCTGAGTCTGAAGAAGAGGACTCCACTAGTAGCCTTGGTGATCCTGAAGAACTGAGCCAGGAACTAGCATTGCTCGTGAAGAAATTTCAGAAGTTCTCAAGACGTGGTCGCTTTGGAAAATCCTCAAGGAGCAATGATTCCTCATCCAATGACTACAAGAAAAGGCTATGTCACAAGTGCAAGAAACCTGGTCATTACATTCAAGATTGTCCTTAGTGGGATAAGGAATTGAAGAAGAAGAAATACAAGGATTACAGTTCTGATGATGCCAAGAAGAAGAAGAAATCTTCAAAGTCTTCATCATCAAAATCCTCAAAGTCTTCATCTCACAAGAAAAGCAGCTCCAAGAAGGCTCGAGCATTCATTGGCAAGGAAATGGATTCTGAGGCTGAATCTGGGGATCATGAGGAAGAGGAGGCATCTGAGGAGTCAGAGTCTAGTGTGGCGAGCCTAGCTCTCGCTACTGCATTCGTCAGCAAGTCTATCTTCAACTCTGAAGAAAATGACTCCACCAACAAGGCTAATGAAGGCAATGATGACTACGCTCCCACCTACTGCTTCACGGCAAAAGGTGCCAAGGTATCTAAATACGCCTCCTCTGACTCTAGTGAGGATCTAATGAAATTCTCAAGCCCAGCTACTCTAAACTTGCTAAATTTGCTGTGAAACAACAAAAGGCTTTTGAAAAAGTTCAAAACATGCTAGACAAAAGTGATGATATGTTGGGTGAAGAAATGGATCGCACTAAAACCTTGACTGAAAATCTTCAGAGACTTCAGTCCAGGTTTGACAATCTTCAAGGTCATCATAACACTCTCTTATCTCATCACGAGAAGCTTTCTTATGAATTTCTTCAAAGAAAGCAAGATCTTGAGAAGCTAAGAGTGGATTATGAAGATCTTCAGAAGGAGCATGATTCATTACTTGCTCAACAAATCAGCGCTACCCAGGAAGAATTTGATCCTCCATGTTTGAAGTGCATTGAACGTGAATCTGCTAATTCTTCACCTGAATGTTCAAATGCTACTAATGTTACAAATTCTTCTTATGTCTCTGCTGTCACTAATTCCTCATCTGAGGACAATGCAAGTATCACTTATGATGCAGGGTTGAAGGAATTGTACATGACAGGCATGTACAAAAGCCTCAAAGGGCATCAGACTCTTTGTGATGTGCTCAAAAAGCAGATCCTCAATAGAAACCCTAGGAAAGAGGGTATTGCCTTTGAGAGGAAACTCAATGCTGATGGAACATATTGGAAGCCTGAGCAGTACCCCAAAACCTCATGGGTTGCTGCAAAGGGACCTCCAGTTGATCCATCCAACTTATCTGGCTTCACATGTGAATCTCCTCATTCCTTTGATGAGTCATTTGACTCTAACTATAAACTCTTCAAAAATCAGAATGGTGAAGTATTTGCTAGATATGTTGGGATAACTGCAGGAACGGTTCTTCTATGAAGAAAATCTGGGTTCCAAAAAGTTGCCTTGAAAATCTTCAGGTGAATGTCCTCATGACACCACCTGTGAAGAAATGGAACTCCAGATCAAATTCTTCATATGAACCAAATCCTTCATATGGATCCAAGTCCTCAAACGGACCAAATTCCTCACGTGGATCAAATTCCTCAAAAGGATCAAAGTCCTCATATGATCATCATCGTGCTACCCCTTCTGTTTCGCAGGGTAGAGCTAAGGGCTATGAATATGTGCATTATTCTTCAAATCATTATGTTCATAAGTCCTCGAAGAATTTTTCTACTTATTCATATGCTTACTGAGGGAGTCCCGGATTAAAGGGTCTCCGGATTGCCGAACTATCACCGTTGGCCGGACTCCCGGACTATGAAGATACAAGATTGAAGACTTCATCCCGTGTCCGGATGGGACTTTCCTTGGCGTGGAAGGCAAGCTTTGCGATACGGATATGTAGATCTCCTACCATTGTAACCGACTCTGTGTAACCCTAACCCTCTCCGGTGTCTATATAAACCGGAGGGTTTTAGTCTGTAGGACGAACAACAATCATACCATAGGCTAGCTTCTAGGGTTTAGCCTCTTTGATCTCGTGGTAGATCTACTCTTGTACTACCCATATCATCAATATTAATCAAGTAGGAGTAGGGTTTTACCTCCATCGAGAGGGCCCAAACCTGGGTAAAAACATCGTATCCCTTGTCTCCTGTTACCATCCGCCTAGACGCACAGTTCGGGACCCCCTACCCGAGATCCGTTGGTTTTGACACCGACATTGGTGCTTTCATTGAGAGTTCCTCTGTCTCATCACCTTTAGGCCCGATGGCTCCTTCGATCATCAACAACGACGCGGTCCAGGGTGAGACTTTTCTCCCCAGACAGATCTTCGTATTCGGCGGCTTTGCACTGCGGGCCAATTCACTTGGCAACTGGAGCAGATCGAAAGATACGCCCCTGGCCATCAGGTCAGATTTGGGAGTTTGAACTACATGGCTGACATCCGCGGAGACTTGATCTTCGACGGATTCGAGCCACAGCCAAGCGCGCCGCACTGTCTCGATGGGTATGATCTAGCTCTGCCATCGAACAGTGCCCTGGAGGCCGCACCAGCGTCCGCTCCAACCCTTAGCTCGGAACCGACTTCGCCGATCGAGGACGAGTGGCTGGACACCGCCTTGGGGGCTACAATCTCTATGGCGATTGAGCCGAACACCATCCCTGTCCTTTGCAAAGCCCGTGACTCCGAGGCGCCAGACTCCTCTCCGGACTCCGAACCTCCCGCACCCCTGCCAATCAAATCTGATGGGGCGCCGGTTATGGAGTTCACTACCGCCGACATCTTTCAGCACTTGCCCTTTGGCGACATCCTAAATTCACTAAAGTCTCTCTCTTTATCAGGAGAGCCCTGGCCGGACTATGGTCAGGAAGGTTGGGATGCGGACGATGAAGAAATTCAACGCCCACACACCACCCACTTTGTAGCCACTATCAATGATTTAACCGACATGCTCGACTTCGACGCTGAAGACATCGACGGTATGGACGATGATGCAGGAGACAACCAAGAACCAGCTCCTACAGGGCACTAGAAGGCCACCTCGTCATACGACATATACATGGTGGACATCCCAAAAGATGGGAATGGCAATGGAACAGCGGAGGATGACCTCTCCAAGAAACAACCCAAGCGCCGGCGTCAGTAGAGCCGCTCTAAATCCCGCTGAGGGAGTCCTGGACTAGGGGGTGTCCGGATAGCCGAACTATCATCATCGGCCGGACTCCAAGACTATGTAGATAGAAGATTGAAGACTTTTTCCTGTGTCCGGATGGGACTTTCCTTGGCGTGGAAGGCAAGCTTGGCGATACGGATATGTAGATCTCCTACCATTGTAACCAACTCTGTAAGCCTAGCCCTCTCCAGTGTCTATATAAACCGGATGGCTTTAGTCCGTAGGACATAACAACAATCATACCATAGGCTAGCTTCTAGGGTTTAGCCTCCTTGATCTCGTGGTAGATCTAATCTTGTAATACCCACATCATCAATATCAATCAAGCAGGACGTAGGGTTTTACCTCCATCTAGAGGGCCTGAACCTGGGTAAAACATCGTGTCCCTTGTCTCCTGTTACCATCCGCCTAGACGCACAGTTCGGGACCCCCTACCCGAGATCCGCCGGTTTTGACACCGACATTGGTGCTTTCATTGAGAGTTCCTCTGTGCCGTCACAATTAGGAAGGATGCCTCCTCCCATCTTTAAAGACGGTACCATTGCCAAAGGAGCTTTGGCCGCCGGTCAAGCTATCCGGCTAGGTGGTTTTCTTATGACCGCCTGTTCGGCCACCGCTTCGATGATGACCTCTCGGGTCATCAAAAGCGATCTTCGCATCAACTCGGAATTCGCCGAGCAGCTGGATCCGATGGAGCTCTCTTCCATAAACGAGCTCTTGGATCGCATTGCCGCCCTGGGAGTCGCTACAGACTACGATCAGATTGGGCTTAAAACCGATCTGAGAGAATTAACTCTCCCCAGGCTACCCACCATGTTGCTGTGGTAGGAGAACAACGTGGCGACTCTTCCTCTATGTTAAAAACCAGTTATGTTCGGATTCCCGACCCCTCCATGCCGGATCCCTGCGGAGGGACGGACGTCAATCGAGTACTGAACCTAAAGTCAGGAAGCGGACTAGATTCGTTGGACGACCTCCAGCAATCCAAGCTTCCAAATCCGGAAATTCCTCGGCCTTTGAGCCTCAGACTGGGCGGGGTTCCAAATTTAGTTCCACCCGCCCATCCGAACATAAGAGATCTATCTCAAATACGGCAAGAGCCCGACGAAACAGTACATCATTACTGGGCCAGATTCCTCCTGGTTATGGACAGGATAAAGGACTACCGTGAGGAAAGCGCAATCTCTATTTTCGGCAATAATTGCACGGACAAGGGAATCATGAACGCCATAAGTCATCGCGAGGTCACGCGCTTCGCAAACCTGGAAAACCGAAACTAGATTTTGGGACAATCCGACCCTGAACACAACCTTAGTCCGGAATAAAAGGGTGCACAATGCTCAAGCAGCTGGGTCAAAAACCAAAAAGCAAAAAAAACCCTAAAGGGTACGGAACCGTACTGGAGGGATGGCTCAGCGGACCCTCCAAAATCCATAATGCAGAAGGCGCCACTCCAACACATAGCCTTCGGGCATGTTGGATACTACGGCAGGTGGCCAAAAGTGGCGAAGGGCTTCTAGCCCCGGAGAACCAGCCCAACAGTACCAGTACGGTATTAACAGTCTTCGAGACTTTCACATCAAATAATATGCGGAAACGAACAATCCGTAGCCTCGCCGAAGTCTACCAAGTAGCAACGACAAATCCATGGAGCGACACGGCTATCACCTTCAATGCCAGCGACGAACCTAAATTCCGAACAGCCCGAGCACCAGCCGCATTGGTCCTCAGTCTAATAGTGGACGGCTTTTGTCTTACCAAGGTACTCATGGATGGCGGCAGTGGATTAAACCTCATCTACGAGGAAACCCTCCAAAAAATGGAAATATTCTGGAGCCGCATTGAGCGAAGCAGCACAACCTTTAGAGGAATAATCCCTAGTCGGGAAGTATGCTGCACAGGAAAAATCACACTAGATGTGGTGTTCGGCTCGCCGGACAACTACAGGTCCGAGGAAATCACGTTCCAAGTGGCCCCGTTCAGCAGCGGATATCACGCTCTATTAGGGCGAGAGGCATTCACAATTTTCCAAGCCGTACCCCATTACGGGTACATGAAGCTCAAAATGCCCGGGCCCAAGGGAATCATCACTCTGGTCAGTGATCTGGACATAGCACTCCGCGCCAAAAATAAGACAACTGCACTAGCCCTAGAGGCACTATCCGAAGCCCTAGCGACAGAAGAACTCACTGCATTATGCTCCATGGTGAATAGGGACGACGTGATACTCGATAAGAGATCTAAGTCCACATCTTTTAAACCAGCAGACGAAATAGTCAAATTCCAGGTCCATCCAACGGACCCCACAAAGACGGCCTCCATTGGGGCACAATTAAACCCTGATGTAGCAGCCGCACTACGAGAATTCCTTCAGGAAAATTGGGACATTTTTGCCTGGCACCCTTCAGATATGCCAGGAATCCCAGGCAGGCTGGCAGAGCACAGCCTAAATATCCTAAAAGGATTCAAGCCAGTCAAACAGGCTCTTCAACGATTTTCCGAACCCAAAAGACAGGCAATGGGAGAGGAGCTAGCCAAACTATTAGAAGCCGGATTCATCAGAGATATAAAACATCCGGACTGGCTAGCGAACCTGGTAATGGTACCAAAAAAGGACAAATCCTGGCGCCTTTGTGTGGATTTTAAAGACCTTAATAAGGCCTATCCAAAGGATCCTTTCCCCTCCCCCGCATCGACCAAATCATCGATGCTACCGCGGGGCACGATTCATTGTGCTTCCTCGACGCATACTCCGGATACCATCAAATCAAGATGGCGGAAACAGACCAGTCCGCAACGGCATTCATTACTCCATACGGACCATTCTGCTTCAACACAATGCCCTTCGGACTTAAAAACGCCGGCGCAACATATCAGTGCATGATTCAGACATGTCTAGCTACCCAGATCGGCAAAACAGTGGAGGCATACATAGACGATGTGGTCGTCAAGACCAAACACGTCGAAACTCTAATAGACGATTTGAGGCTCACATTCGACAACCTCCGAGCATATGACATTAAGCTTAACCCGGAAAAATGCGTTTTCGGCGTACCAGCCAGAAAGCTCTTGGGCTTCATTGTATCCGGTAGAGGAATTGAAGCAAACCCAGCCAAGATCCGAGCTCTGTCACAATTGGACATCCCAAAAGACCTCAAACAAATACAAAAATTGACTGGATGCGCGGCGGCCCTAAGCCGCTTCATCTCCCGCTTGGGAGAAAAAGCATTGCCCCTCTATCGCCTCCTCAGGCGCACCGAACACTTCGAATGGACGGATGCTGCCACAGCCGGACTCGAAGAAATAAAGGCCATATTGGCAACAAATTCGGTCCTAGCCGCGCCCAACTTGGGCGAACCAATGTTGTTATATATCGCGGCAACACATCAAGTTGTCAGCGCAGCGCTCGTCGTCGAACGAGAAACAGAAGGACACAAATTCCCTCTTCAAAAACCAGTGTACTACGTATCCACTGTCTTAACCCCATGCAAGTCCCGGTATCCACATTATCAAAAGATAGCGTACGCGATGTTCATGGCATCCCGGAAGCTGCGACACTACTTTCAAGAGTGCTCGATAACAGTGGCCTCCGAAGTACCCCTCAACGACATTATAAACAACCGCGACGCGACGGGCAGGATTGCAAAATGGGCCATTGAGCTCTTACCATTTGACATAACCTACAAACCAAGGCGAGCTATAAAGTCACAAGTTTTGGCTGACTTCATCACCGAATGGACCGAAGCCGAACTCCCTAAAGAGTACGGCGCATACTCCAATTGAATCATGCATTTCGACGGCTCTAAAATGTTGGCCGGCTTGAGGGCTGGCGTCGTACTGACGTCCCCAACCGGAGAAACGGTCCAATACGTACTTCAGTTAATGTACACGGACTCTAACAATGCAGCCGAATACGAGGCCCTTCTACATGGTCTCCGGATGGCGATCACCATGGGTATTCAACGCCTAGAGGTGCGCGGGGACTCAAACCTTGCAATATCCAAAGTAAATGGAGACTTTGACGCCAAGGATACGAAAATGGCAGCCTATCGTAACACCGTCTTAAAAATGTGAGCTCGGTTTGAAGGACTCGAATTCCACCATGTAGCCTGGGGTAATAACCAGGCAGCCGACGTGTTGGCACGCATCGGCGCAAAACGCGACGCCATCCCTCCAAACATCTTCCTGGAGCGGCTCTTCAAGCCATCCGTACTATGGGAAGAGGAGTCCGGAAATAGCAACTCGGAACAAACCACGCCACCCAACACGGAACATTCTGACACAGTCCGTGGCTCAGCCAATGAAATAACACCCTCAGCCCACGAAATAATGGCAGTAATCGCCCCGTGGACGGAACCATTCCTAGCCTACTTAACTAGGCAGGAACTCCCTGAAGACCAAAATGAGGCCCGCTGCATAGTCCAGCGATCTAAAGCCTACAACGTCCATGAGGGAGAACTTTATAAGAAAAGCACAATCGGAGTCCTTCAAAGGTGTATCTCCGAAGAGGAAGGGCGAAATCTCCTGGCTGAAATTCACGCCGGACTCGGTGGGCACCACGCCGCAGCCCGGGCCCTTGTAGGCAAGGCCTTCTGTATAGGATTTTATTGGCCGACTGCCCGGGCAGATGCTCAGGACTTAGTCCAACGATGCGTCGGTTTCCAGCTCTTTGCTAATCAAAGCCACATGCCACCCACCGCCCTCAAAACTATACCCATCACCTGGCCGTTCGCGGTCTGGGGGCTTGATATGGTTGGACCCCTTAAAGGGGGAACCCACAAGCAAAAATACCTATTGGTCATGGTGGACAAATTCACCAAATGGATAGAGGCCAAGCCAGTTAAAACGGCCGAATCCGGACCCGTGATAGACTTCATATCCGGGGTAGTACACCGTTATGGTGTCCCCCACAGCATCATCACTGATAACGGCACGAATTTCACGGCCGACGAGGTTAAACTCTGGTGCAAAAACATGGGCATCAAGCTCGACTACGCTTCAGTCTATCACCCCCAAACTAACGGTCAAGTCGAACAAGCAAACGGTCTAATCATGAGCGGCATCAAACCCAGACTAGTGCGGTCCCTCACGGAATCTAACACGCACTGGGTAGAGGAGCTCGACTCCATACTCTGGGGGCTGCGGACCACGCCGAACTGCACTACTGGATTCACACCATTTTTTATGGTGTACGGCGCAGAGGCAGTTTTGCCATGTGATATAATTCATGACTCACCTCGCGTGCGCATGTACGAAGAAAGAGAAGCCGAGTTGGATCGGCAGGACCGTTTGGACGCCTTAGAGGAGGAGCAGGATGTGGCAAAAGCTCGTTCCGCATTCTATCAGCAGTAGGCTCGAAGATATCAAAGCAGAGAAGTACGGGCCAAGACTTACAATGTTGGCGAACTTGTTCTACGCCTGCCGGACAAGAAAAAGGACAAACTTAAGCCCAAATGGGAAGGTCCCTTCATCATCGACCAAGTCCTGACCGGCGGAGCATACCGTCTACGTAACGCCTCTGACAACCGACTCGAGCCGAACCCATGGAATGCAGCCCGTCTCCGAAGATTCTACGCCTAGTGCCGGACTCAGAGTTCGTCTCCCTCCCCCGTCCACCTTTTACATTTTCGCTGTCTCTTGTTCTCCTTCTCCTTTTTTTTAATAAAAGCCTTCGACGGGCTGATCTGCGTATTGTTCGCACACACTTGATGTGCTACTCGCACTCATTATACCTGGGGGCTTCTTTAACAGAAGCTTATTTATACGGGCTTCATGCCCAACACACGTGTCATACTTCTGCATGTACCTTTTATTCACCATTATATGCACCGATATGACTTAAGTTTTGGCCAAGCTGGGATGCCTGGCTCCTGTGCTTACCCCTACGTTCCCGATTGTTCGGCTAGGAGGTAAAGGGAGCACCTCTGCGATTGTTACTACCGGGTCAGCCGGATGTGTACCTCAGACTGGGTGAAGCCGAAAGCTAGCGTTCTTAAGGGAATATTCGGTCGGTGACTTGAAAGATGATTTATTACTTATTTAACTTATCTGCCCCCAGATGTTTTTTCTGCTCTTTTCGCAGTCTGGACATGCACTTTAGGGCATGCCTCCCAGGTAAAGGAACCCCTAACGGAACTATTCTCCCTGGAAGATGTTTCTTACTAACCATGTAATATAACATAACTAGTTGGGCACTTGTCTGATAAAGCACTAATGACCCCTACGCCTGGTCTCCATGCATGCCCCGGTTTTTTCATAACCGATAAGGTGTTCGGACACACTCCGGACTCTAGGGTCCCGAGGTTGAAGCGAAAAGGTCGGCAAAGACAAACGATCTACAATCCGGCTAGAAGGCATTTTACATGTCATTTTAAAATACATATTCAAATTGACTGATTGTACTCCTCTTCAATCCCGTCTAACAGGTTGTCTAATTTACAGTCCCGTTGGCAATACTTAGCGGCTAACTCTACTTGGCCGCACATTAAGCTCACAGGGATCTCCTTCCCATCGGGCCCCACAGGTCCGATCTCGGCCATGTGGTTCGGATCCGCCTTCTTGTACCGCGTCTTCACCATGGCCCAGGCCTCCCTGGCGCCTTGACGACAGGCCGATATCTTCCACGGACGGAAGCGCTGCCATGCTCCCTGAAGCTTCTCTGCAAGCCCTTCAAGGCCTTCGGGTAGGGAGATGGACGGCCATAAGGCATGGGCGACGCCACTCATCGCTTGCCGAACACGTTCGTATAGTTGCATCAGCTCGGGGAGTTGGTCACCCGTTGAACCGGGCATTTCCTCCGCAGGGCGACCTGTAAGCACACCTAAAGGCACATTTTTGTCAATCGACTTCCTCGCCGAACTCTTCTTTTCAAAGGAGTTTGCTCAAGCACTTACTATAAATTCCGCGACGAAGCCGCTGATTCTCCTTCACGGAGCCAGACAGCTGGGCCTGAACACCTTTCAGCTCTTCTCCCAGCTGGGTGTGGGCATCTTGGAGTTTGTTCCTCTCCTGCTGCACCTTCATAAGAACCCTCTCGCCGGCCTTCAGCTGGCGCAGTACCTGTTGCTTGTCCGGATCTAGTCCGGCACCCTCTGCAATATTATTGTCAGACTTACGCACACGCCGCACTTTATTAACTACTTATCTTTCCGAAGTATGTATTACCAGCGGGGGTCTCTGTGGCTCCCCCTGTGGTGGCCAGTGCGGCCTCAAGTTGGGCCTTGCACTCTTGAAGCTCCTGGGACATGTGGGTATTCTTCTCCGTAAGATCCTGCTTAACAAATGATCCTTAAATCAGTTATCCTAACTATTTTAAGTCTCGGGGCTACTGGCCTATATAACTATTAAAATTCCTTACCCGTATGTTCTTTACATACTGCTCCGTGGGTCTGGTCAAACCATCTTGAGCGGCATGAAGGTGCGCGTCTCCCGCATTAAAGGCATTCAACGCCTCCGGAGAGAAACATACGTAACGAAGAACCGTCCGGCGGCGCCTGTGATTCATGGCGCTCTCCACCTCAGACCTGGTGGCGGACAGCCTGTCGGCATCCTCCATTGGAGGAGCATCCGGCTCATGCCTTGTGTTCGCCTCCCCTTCCGGACCACGCGTTGGAGCGTGGCTGGCGGAGGCTTGATTGGCAACCTCTCCGGACACTGTCCGGCGAGCGCTCTTTCTCCTGGAAAAATCATGAGCGTTAATATACCTCCTAGGGATCTTTCCCTTAAACACGGCGGTGCGCTGTACCATTGCGGCGACGTTTCGATTCGCGCCGCACTCCTCTTCCGCCTGCTGGGCCGAACTGACCCTTGTTGGTCAGCCGCCGCGGGTTCGGCTTCCCGCCTTAAAGGCGTCTCCTGCGATGCACCATTGATACACGATGGTCAGAAATGAGCATGGATCAGATAATGGTGTCAGGACTCCGGTCGTAGTCACCTGGGAAGCCGGAGAAAAACCGGGGTAGTCAGCCGTAATGGCGACTAGAGCATTGTGCATGCTAAGTTGGTGAAACACCCCGTCAATCAGCTCCACCTTTATGTCCGGATCCTCTTCGGAGGCCGGATCAAGGGATCGTCCCGGATCCTCGGGCTGTGGAGTCAGGCTTTGTATGCCCTCCACGTCCCGGCACAGCTCCTGCGTCAGAATGACAAAGTGAGACGCTTGACTTTGGGAATATGGATCGGACAGATAAACGTCCGCTTACCCAGCTCTGAGGGTTATTCATGGAGAATCCATTCAATGGACTCGTGCGGAGGAAGTCCTCCTTCTCCCCCTTGTACAAGCCGGACAGGATCTTCACCAGATCGGCGGCCGATCCCGGCCCCTTGCGGCCATAACGGGTGGCGTCATCCTCCCCGTTCAAATCCCACATGGGGTGGCCCCTATATTGGAGCGGCTGCACCCCTCGCATAATGCACATGGCCATGACTCTAATCATGGTCAATCTGGAGTGGGCCAGTAACCTTATCCGGCCCATCAGATATTGGACGCTCCCATCATCTTCCCGTTGAGGGCTCCGCGGGCGCCAACTCAGGCGTTTCTTCAAGGGAGCGTTGCTGAACTCCGGGAGGCCGATCCAAACTGGATACGGCAGAGGGGTGTCCTCCATATAAAACCATTCTGAAGGCCAGTCTTCGGACGCCTTCTTCGGGTTCTGGATAGATATCCGGTCCCGGCGATGCGCCATATTTCGGCTCCGCCCACTTGATATATCGACCCCTCGTGAGAATGGGGTACAAGGCAAAACAATCTCTTCCATAGCACAAAATGGGGCTCGATGCCCAAGAACGGCTCGCAAAGAGCCACAAAACCCGTGATGTGCAAAATAGAGGCAGGTGTAAGATGGTGAAGCTGGAGTCCATAGAACTCCAGGAGCCCCCGGAGAAACGGATGTATGGGAAATCTGAGTACCCTTATTAGATAAGGGACGAAGCCTACCCCCTCTCCTCTGGAGGGATTGGGGACACTCTCCGCCTGCTTTCCACCCTTGTAGGTGGCCAGTCTGGCTCAAAACGGAACCATGAAGGCCGGGGGAAGATATCCCTCAGATTGGAGCGCCACCAGCTCGCTATGCGGGACTGAACATCTCCTCCAATCTCCTGGCTGAGGGCTAGGGGCGCGAGAGGAGGAGCCGCGTCGACTATCCATGATGGAATGGATCTTTGTCAGAGGCGCTTCGATGAGTACTTGCGGAAGGAGGATGGTGTGAGTTGGATCTAGATCCTCGCCTCTCTTATAGGCAGCTCATTCGCGCGGTTGGGGGGTAAAACGCAAAAATACCCTAGCTTTTCGCATTCATACGACACGTGGAAGAAGGCCATTATTGGACGTGGAAGCCAAGGAGCGCAACATTTATACGGAAGCCGGACACTATTCAGGCACTTGGCATTTGAAGGAGAACCCGCCTTGCAACGCCGAAGACAATATACGCGCCGGACTCGTCGTCATTGAAGCCTGGTTCGGGGGCTACTGAGGGAGTCCTGGACTAGTGGGTGTCCGGATAGCCGAACTATCATCATCGGCCGGACTCCAAGACTATGAAGATAGAAGATTGAAGACTTTGTCCCGTGTCCGGATGGGACTTTCCTTCGCGTGATAGGCAAGCTTGGCGATACAGATATGTAGATCTCCTACCATTGTAACCGACTCTGTAACCCTAGCCCTCTCCGGTGTCTATATAAACCAGATGGCTTTAGTCCGTAGGACATAACAACAATCATACCATAGGCTAGCTTCTAGGGTTTAGCCTCCTTGATCTCGTGGTAGATCTACTCTTGTAATACCCACATCATCAATATCAATCAAGCAGGACGTAGGGTTTTACCTCCATCGAGAGGGCCCGAACCTGGGTAAAACATCGTGTCCCTTGTCTCCTGTTACCATCCGCCTAGATGCACAGTTCGGGACCCCCTACCCGAGATCCGCCGGTTTTGACACCGACACCCGCCACAGCAAAAACGGTGATTCCGACACGGGAGATAATAACACCCCGGACAGTGCCAAAGACAACCCTCTCCAGCAGGATTCAGCACAGGAGGAGGGAGAAGCCAGCCCTCATGATAGAGCGGCAGGAAGAGAGGTAGAGGAAGATAATTATATGCCTCCCTCCGAATATGAAGCAAGCCTCGACGACGACGAATTTGTCGTGCCCGAGGATCCCGTCGAACAAGAGCGTTTCACGCACAGGCTTATGGCCACGGCAAGCAGCCTCAAGAAAAAGCAGTAGCAGCTTAGAGCTGACCAAGACTTGCTAGCTGACAGAAGTCCTTGCAGCCGAAGAGTACAAACTCGATTGCCCCTCCAAGAGCTACCCAAAATGCAGGTTGCTACCCCAATTAGAGGAGGAAGCACCCAAACCTACATCACCAACGCATGACGCGGCCGACCGGCCACCTCGTGGCCGCGACAGAGATGCCTCTAGGCCCTCCACTAAAGCCACACCCCGGCGTCGCTCGAAAAGTACAAAGCCACGGGGAGATGCGCCAGACTTGCGAGACATATTGGAGGACAAGGCAAGGCAAATAAGATCGATCTACGGATCGCGTGGGCGCCCCACGACACGTGATGACAACCGACGCCGGATACAGCAATTCCGTCCGGGCCGAACACAGTAGACAAAGCTCATTTGAGCTACGTCGTGATATAGCCCAATAAAGAGACGCCGCACACCCACTATGCTTCACAGACGAAGTAATGGATCATCAAATCCCCGAGGGTTTCAAACCCGTAAACATTGAATCATATGACGGCACAACAGATCCTGCGGTTTGGATCGAGGACTATCTCCTTCACATCCAAATTGCCCGCAGTGATGATCTACACGCCATCAAATACCTCCCACTCAAGCTTAAAGGACCAACTCGACATTGGCTCAACAGCTTGCCAGCAGAATCAATTGGTTGTTGGGAAGACCTGGAAGCCGCATTCCTTGATAACTTCCAGGGCACATATGTGCGACCACCAGACGCTGATGACCTAAGCCACATAATTCAGCAGCCAGATTAATAGGCCAGACAATTCTGGACACGGTTCTTAACCAAGAAAAATCAAATCGTTGACTGTCCGGATGCAGAGGCCCTTGCAGCCTTCAAACATAACATCCGCGACAAGTGGCTTGCCCGGCACCTAGGACAGGAAAAGCCGAAATCCATGGCAGCCCTCACATCACTCATGATCCGCTTCTGCGCGGGAGAGGACAGCTAGCTAGCTCGCAGTAGCAACCTGACCAAAAACCCTGGTAGTTCGGATACCAAGGACAACAATGGCAGGTCGCGTCGCAACAAGCACAAGCACCGCATTAACGGCGATAATGCTGAAGATGCGACAGTCAATGCCGGATTTAGAGGCTCTTAACCCGGTCAGCGGAAAACTCCGTTCAAAAGAAATACACAGGGCCCGTCCAATTTGGACCGAATACTCGATCGCTCGTGCAAGACACATGGCACCCCCAAAAAACCAGCCAACCACACCTGCAGGGATTGTTGGGTGTTCAAGCAGGCAGGCAAGTTAAATGCCGAAAACAACGACAAGGGACTGCATAGCAATGACGAGGAGGAGCCCCGGCCGCCGAACAATAGAGGATAGAAGGGCTTTCCCCCACAAGTGCGGACGGTGAACATTATATACGCAACCCACATACCCAAAAGGGAGCGGAAGCGTGCACTAAGGGACGTATACGCGATGGAGCCAGTCGCCCCAAAGTCCAACCCGCGGTCCTCCTGCCCGATCACTTTTGATCGAAGGGACCACCCCACTAGCATCCGCCACGGCGGATTCGCCGCATTGGTTCTTGACCCAATCATTGACGGATTTCACCTCACTAGAGTCCTGATGGACGGCGGGAGCAGCCTGAACCTGCTTTACCAGGATACAGTGCGCAAAATGGGCATAGACCCCTCAAGGATTAAACCCACAAAAACGACCTTTAGAGGCGTCATACCAGGTGTAGAGGCCAACTGTACAGGCTCAGTTACACTCGAAGTGGTCTTCGGATCCCCAGATAACTTCCGAAGCAAGGAATTAATCTTCGACATAGTCCCGTTCTGCAGCGGCTATCACGCACTGCTCGAACGAACCGCATTTGCAAAGTTCAATGCGGTACCGCACTACGCATACCTCAAGCTCAAGATGCCAGGCCCTCGAGGAGTAATCACGGTCAATGGAAACACTGAACGCTCTCTCCGAACGGAGGAGCATACGGCGGCCCTCGCAGCGGAAGTACAAAGCAGCCTCTTAAGGCAATTCTCGAGTCCGACTACTAAATGTCCGGACACCGTCAAGCGCGCCCGGAGTAACCTACAACAAGACCGCCTAGCACGTTCCGAGCACGCGTAGCAATGCGGCCCCAACCCCAGCCCTTGCGAAATCGCGAGACCAGTACCACGCGTACATAACTACGCTCTGGAGATACCATGGGCATAGGGGGAGGGGCACGACCACGGCATGCCCAGAGTGCGGTTCAACCGCACCAGGGGCTCCCAATTGTGTCATTCTTTTTTTTCTTATTCTCAGGACTCCATTTTCCAGAAGCCCTGTCCAGCAGTAGAATCGCCGAACTAACGATGCAACAGCCAGGGAAGCAGAAAAGCTACGTCGAGTGTCCAGGTGGTCTCTATTACGAGCAGTATACCTGTTTTACATACCATCCCACAGCCTACCCCTGGAGGGGGACATGTTAAATAGTCCCATCCCTTGCTTATCGCACTATTTGTATCGTTCTGCTTTCATTGCAGTATCTTTTGAATAAACAATACATAGCTTCTGCTTATTATTGCATTCCTTTTTTTCAATAAAATGTTCATCTACGACATGTTGCACCAGTACAACTTGGTACGGTCAATACACCAGGGGCTTAAGTACCCCAAAATATGGTGTGATAAGTCCAAACACTTTCACAAGTGTAGCGCCCCGAACTTATAGCATTATATGCATCGGCTCCGAATCATGTCTTGGGTCAATAGTTGGGTTTGCCCGGCTCCCATGTTTTGGTACCTTACGTTCCGTTATATCGGCTAAGGTAGCGCTGGGAGAACCACTGCGATTGTGCCCTGGTTGAGCTGGGTTGAGCACCTCAGTGGAGAAAGCTAAAACTGACCATCATGATAGGGCGAGAGCCGGCCGCTGTTCGAGAGGTTTTTCGAGTCCCTAAAGACTCATGCCGCTTAGAGCGAGGAGTCGGCATTGTCCGGCCAAGGCATGGATAGCGCCCCAAACTCGGTCTTCCGAATACCAGGGGCTTTGCCGAAATTTAAAATTATAGAATTCTATGGCTAAGTGAGAGTGTTCAAGCATTATAGTCCGGTTGCCTCGTTCATCGTGTTGAACGCCTCCCTCGAAGGACCCAAGAATGGGAACAAGAGCGCTCAAATTTATCCCGAACACCCCAGCACTCGTGGCATGGGGGCTGAAGCCAACGACTTGCCATCTCTCAAATTTGATAAACGGCCGCATAGAAGGTAATATTTTAAATTAAAAAGCCTTGCTTAGCGCATATGAACAAAGTTTTTAGCTTACAGGATAACAAATGCGAGTCTACTCAAAAATTACATCTTTGGAGCATTCACCCGCTATAAGGTGGGCACCCTTCAGGACACCCTCATAGTACATCTCGGGCTTGCGATATTCCTTGCCCGGTAGTGACGCGTCTGTCACAAGCTTCTCGGCGTCCATCTTGCCCCAGTGCACTTTAGCACGGGCAAGGGCCCGACGGGCACCTTCAATGCAGATGAAGCGCTTGATGACTTCAATCCATGGACAGGCGTCCACCAGCCGCTGCACCAAACCGAAGTAGCTCCCAGGCATGGCTTCTTTAGGCCACAGCCGAACTATGAGGCCCTTCATGGCCTGTTCGGCCACCTTGTGGAACTCGACCAGCTGCTTCAGCTGGTCGCTCAGGGGCACCAGATGTCCGGCCTCAGCATATTGAGACCAGAATACCTTTTTCGTCGAGCTCCCCTCCTCGGCTCGGTAGAACGCGACAGCATCGGACACCCTACGGGGCAGATCTGCGAACGCTCCTGGAGAGCTCCGGATTCGGTTAAGTAACAGATAATTCACTTTTACATGCTTGCTTTGCATATAGAATGCCTTACCCGCCGCTATCTTTTTTATCGCCTCAATCTCCTAGACGGCCTCCTGGGCTTCGGCCTTAGCGGCTTTGGCACTCTCAAGAGCCAAGGTGAGCTCGGACTCTCGAGTCTTCGAGTCACGCTCCAAACTCTCGTGTTTTTCCACGAGAGCCTGGAGCTCTTGCCGTACCTCCGCCACCCACGCCTCCTGTTTCTCTCGCTCGGTGCGCTCTGCGGCCGCACTATTTTCGGCCTTGGACACCGCTTCCTTCAGGGTCGCCACCTCGTTCGTGGCCCCTGCAACACTCACATTATTCCTATCATTTTTTTGCAACCAAATCCTTTCTATAATGTATTACTTTAATAAGGTATTACTTACCTTTCTTGTCCTCAAGCTGCTTCTTGGCAAGGCCGAGCTTGTTCTCGGACCGCTCGAGGCTCTCGTTCAATGCATTGACCTCCGCAGTCAGTGCGGCAGAGATCAGCAGCGCAGCCTGCATTCCCATATTGACATATTTATGTTAGACTCCTGCGTATGTATTTTTATATCCTCATCTCGGCTTTTCTTTCCGAACACCGAACTAAGCATCAGGGGCTACTGTCTATGCGGTAATATTCTTACATATCTTAAAAACTTACCTCAAAGCCTGTTAGAAGGCTGGTACAGGCTTCAGTCTGCCCGCTCTTGGTGGACTGAACTTTCTGGATCACCGCACTCATGATAATGCGGTGCTCCTCGTCGATGGAGGCGCCGTTAAGCGCCTCCAGCAAGCTATCCAGTGCCTCTGGTTGGATGGAGGCCACCGGCGTCGCAATCTTGCCCTTCTTACGAAGGGGCCGCCTACAGGACTCCGGAACCACTGAAGGTTCCGGTGCGGAGTCCGACCCAGCGCAGGACTTAGAACCCCTTGGGGTTTGATCCCCCTTATGCCCAAAGTCCGGGAGGTTGCCTTGCAGCACCTCCGGGACCTCCTCCTCCTGGTTGGGCCCCTTTTGGGACCCCACCTCGGCGTCATCAGTAGCGCGAGGAGAGGAGGCGGCCGGAAGTGAAGTGCTATTCACGTCCGATGGAGCCAGGGAGTCGCTCGTTGAAATGTCGTGCCCGTCCTTGGGCGGGCTGCAGGGTTGTATTCGGCGTTAGGAGATTCTATGCGACAAACGAAACGCCATGAATTATTCTGGTATCCGGACACTTACGATGTCGCCAGGGGCTTAGCCCTCAGTGGCCACTCCTCTTCGTCGTCGGTGGTGTTGGTGGAGTAGTCCGGAGGAAGGGTCCTTCCCTTCTTGGACCCTCCGGCCTCCCCAGTTGGGGAGGCCTTCCTTTTCTTCTCTCCCCCTGCTGGGGGAGAAGCCTCTTTTTTCTCCTCCTCGTCTTTGCGGGAGGAGTCCGCCTCAGAGTCATCGGACGATGAGTCCGATAACACCTGACGCCGGGAACTCTTTCGGGTTCCCGTGGCCTTCTTCTTGGCCTTCTTATCTGGCACCACGTGAGGTGCCGGAACCAGCAGCCCCGTCAATCGGGCGTCCGCTAGGTCTTCTGGTAAGGGAGCCGGACAGTTAACCTGCCCGGACTTCTTCTGCCAGGCCTGTCAAAGGTAAGGGATTTTAGATCCCGCATAGAGTCAAACTATGAAAAACAAGTGTCCTGTAAAGGGTAAAATAGCTTACCTCGCCGGCTTGACGCTGCGAGCTGAATCCGCGATCTTCCGTAGCGGATGCGGGAGCCTCGGTGCCCTTGAACAACACCTTCCAGGCATCTTCGAACATAGTGTCGAAGAGCCTGCTCAAGGTTTGGTGTTGTGCCGGATCAAACTCCCACAAGTTGAAGGCCTGTTGTTGGCACGGGAGGATCCGGCGAATGAGCATGACCTGGACTACATTGACAAGCTTGATCTTCTTGTTCACAAGGTTTTGAACGCAGGTTTGGAGTCCGGTCAGCTCCTCCGAATTACCCCATGTCAGGGCCTTCTCTTTCCAGGAGGTGAGCCGTGTGGGGATCCCAGATCGGAACTCGGGGGCCGCTGCTCGGGGTCACGCGGCTTGGTGATATAGAACCACCCCGATTGCCACCCTTTGATGGTTTCCACGAAGGAGCCCTCGAGCCATGTAACGTTGGGCATCTTGCCCACCATGGCGCCTCCACACTCCGCCTGCTGCCCCCCCCCACTACCTTTGGCTTGACATTGAAGGTCTTCATCCATAAGCCGAAGTGGGGCTTGATGCGGAGGAAGGCCTCGCACACGACGATGAACGCCGAGATGTTGAGGATGAAATTCGGGGCCAGATCGTGGAAATCCAGGCCGTAGTAGAACATGAGCCCTCGGACAAATGGGTGAAGTGGAAAACCTAGTCCGCGGAAGAAATGGGTGAGGAACACCACCCTCTCATGGGGCCCGGGGGTGGGGATGAGCTGCCCCTTGTCGGGGAGCTGATGAGCGATGTCGCTGGACAAGTATCCGGCCTTCCACAGTTTTTTGATGTGCCCCTCCATGACGGAGGAGGCCATCCACTTGCCTCCCGCTCCGGACATGGCTGGGGAAGGTTGAGGCGAGATGTGCAGACTTGGGCGCTGGAGCTCGAGTGCGTGGAAATGGATGAGCAAAGGAGGAAGAAGGCGTAGGTGAAAAGGTGGATCATTATCCCCTTATATGGACGGACGAAGCTATGCGTCCCCCACCAGCCTGGTAAAACTTGCTTATCTCCCAAGCGCCATAATCAATGGCGCGGTTGGATTACCCACGCCCGTATTGATGAGAATCCCGGAATAAGGGGGCACGATCTCCACTTTGATAAGACGTGCCAAGGAAACTTCCTCGCTAAACACGCTGAGGTGGGACAGTAAAAACGATTCCAATAAAGGCTTGGCCGTGGTGTGACGTCACGCCATAGAATACGTCAGCAGATTGAATTTGTCTAAAGATTATTCTCTCTACGATGGTATGTGGAACTTACTTCGCAGAGCCGGACACTATCCTTGTGTTTAAAATCTTCTATGAAGTATTAGGAGGAGGAACCCGCCTTGCAATGCCGAAGACAATATGCGCGCCGGACTCGTCGTCATTGAAGCCTGGTACAGGGGCTACTGAGGGAGTTCCGGATTAAGGGGTGTCCGGATTGCCGAACTATCACCGTTGGCCGGACTCCTGGACTATGAAGATACAAGATTGAAGACTTCGTCCCGTGTCCCGATGGGACTTTCCTTGGTGTGGAAGGCAAGCTTGGCGATACGGATATGTAGATCTCCTACCATTGTAACCGACTCTGTGTAACCCTAACCCTCTCTGGTGTCTATATAAACCGGAGGGTTTTAGTCCGTGGGACGAACAACAATCATACCATAGGCTAGCTCCTAGGGTTTAGCCTCTTTGATCTCATGGTAGATCTACTCTTGTACTACCCATATCATCAATATTAATCAAGCAGGAGTAGGGTTTTACCTCCATCGAGAGGGCCCGAACCTGGGTAAAAACATCGTGTCCCTTGTCTCCTGTTACCATCCGCCTAAACGCACAGTTCGGGACCCCCTATCCGAGATCCGCCGGTTTTCACAATGACACTTACCCTAACCCCTCTTATGTGAAACGAAGTGGACTGGCGTCCATGCCACCTTTCTCATATGGTGCTCGCAGAGTGATGAATTTTTTGCCATCCCTCCAGATGTGGGTGGTGAATAAAAAGAACTAATCTCTTATGCAGGGTCAGGTCTCCAGTCATGCTTAAAACGACTGAAGAATTTGCTGGAGACCTGAACAGTGCCTGAAAGGACGCAGGCTAATCATGATGAAATGAACCTTCATTGCACACGTCCTCATACTGAATTATCTGTGCTATTTCTTGATGAAATTGAACTGATGATACTGATATCATAGTCTTCACTGATGAAGTATATGACTTTCTAAGCTGCACTAATTCATCTGCAGGATGATCAACCCAAAGCAAATGAGTGGGTCCTCGATAGTGGATGTACAAATCACATGACTGGTGACAAGAATCTATTGATGGATGCTCCCTTATCACCGTCTCATCTGAAGCACATCATCTTCGCTGACAAAGGCAAAATTCAGGTATTGGGTCTAGGTAAGGTTGCGATCTCGAAGGATCAACACATGGACAAAGTCATGCTTGTCGAGTCCTTAGGATACAACCTCATGTCTGTCTCAATGCTTTGTGATCTTGATATAGTTGTTGTATTTGGAAGATATCGTTGTGTTGTGATCATGGAAGCTGACCATTCCAAAGTCTTCCAAGGCTTTAGGAGAGGAGATATGTATATTGTTGATTTCTCTACAGGACCACAGCCTGCCGTGTGCTTACTTGCGAAAGCTTCAGAAGGCTAGCTATGGCATCGACGACTTGGTCATGCTGGCATGAGGAATCTGCACACGCTTGCGAAGAAGAAGCATGTCATTGGCATTGAGAACGTCAAATTCCTCAAGGATCACTTATGCGGAGCTTGTGAAGCTGGAAAGATGACAAAGGCCAAGCATCCAGCGAAGACTATCATGACTACCACTCGACCATTTGAATTGCTTCACATGGATCTCTTCGGTCCTAATCATTATTCTGCTATGACGAATGATGCATCTCTATATGGCTTTGTTATTGTTGATGATTATTCTCATTACACATGGGTACATATTGTCACTTACAAACATGAAGTGCAGGAAGACTTCAAACGATTTTCCTCGAGGGCTTCAACCAACTTTGGTGTGAAGATCAAACACATCAGAAGTGACAATGGGACTGAGTTCAAGAACTCCGGTCTTGATGGCTATCTTGATGAACTTGGTATTACTCACGAGTTATTTGCTCCTTATACTCCTCAGCAGAATGGCGTTGTGGAGCACAAGAATAGAACCCTCGTTGAAATGGCTCGCACTATGCTTGATGAATACAAGACACCTCGTCGGTTCTGGATTGATGCAATTGATACTGCTTGCCACATCATCAACAGAGTATATCTTCATAAATTCTTCAAGAAGACTGCCTATGAACTCCTCACTAACAAGAAACCAAATGTAAGTTACTTCAAAGTCTTCAGTGCTAAATGTTGGATTAGAGATCCACATCACAATTCTAAATTTGCACCGAAAGCACATGAGGGTTTCATGCTTGGTTACGGAAAGGACTCGCACACCTACAGAGTCTTCAACAGTGTTCTTCACAAGATTGTTGAAACTGTAGATGTGCGGTTCGATGAAACTAATGGCTCGCAAAGAGAGCACCTACCTTATGTGATAGATGAACCAGCACCTGAGGATTCTATCAAGTTCAAAGCCACTGAGGATGTCATTCCTACTGAAGAATCTGCTGAAGAATTCATTCCAGAACGTGATGAACGTCGAACTGGCGTACCTGAAGAAAATGGTGCTGAGGAAAATGCTCCTGAAGAAAATGCGAATCAAATTCCTCGAAGACAACCCGCTCATCCTCGTATTGCAAATGAAGTGCAAGTCGAGAAGATCATCGATGACATTCGTGCACCAGGTCCTCTCACACGCTCAAAAGCTTCACACTTATCTAACTTTTGTGGGCATTTCGCTTTTGTCTCTATCACAGAGCCCACTAAGGTAGATGAAGCATTTTTGGAGCCTGAGTGGATTCAAGCTATGCAAGAAGAATTACATCAGTTCAAGCTCAACAACGTCTGGGAACTGGTCAAATATCCAGATCCTCGCAAGCACAACATTATTGGCACAAAGTGGATCTACCGCAAAAAGCAAGATGAAAATGGCCTTGTGGTGAGGAATAAGGCACGGCTTGTAGCTCAAGGCTACACACAGGTTGAAGGGATTGACTTCGATGAAACTTTTGCACCTGTTGCTAGACTTGAGGCTATTCGCATATTACTTGCTTATGCTAACCATCATGACATTATCTTACAACAAATGGATGTGAAAAGTGCATTCCTCAATGGTAAGATTAAGGAAGAAGTATATGTTGCTCAACCCCCAGGTTTTGAAGATCCAAAGAATCCTGATAAAGTCATCAAGCTCAATAAGGCCCTGTATGGCCTCAAGCAAGCCCCTCGGGCGTGGTATGATACCTTGAAGGAATTCTTCGTGAAGAATGGCTTCAAACCCGGTTCACTTGATCCTACTCTTTTCACTAAGTCTTATGATCGTGAATTGTTTGTGTGCCAAATATATGTTGATGATATCATTTTCGGCTGTACTGACCAACGATATAGTGATGAATTTGCCTATATGATGAGTGAAGAATATCAAATGTCTATGATGGGAGAGTTGAAATTCTTCTTAGGTCTTCAAATTTGTCAACAGCGCAATGGAATATTCACATCTCAGGAGAAATACCTCAAGGACGTATTGAGGAAATTCGGCATGCAAGATTGCAAAGGGGTCAAAATTCCAATGCCCACAAATGGCCATCTATGCACTGATGAAAATGGTAAAGACTTCGATCAAAAGGTATACCGCTCCATGATTGGCTCTTTAATGTACCTATGTGCATCTAGGCCGGATATTATGCTTAGTGTTTGCATGTGTGCCTGATTTCAAGCTACACCGAAGGAATCACACCATAAGGCTGTGAAGCATATTCTTCGATACTTGGTCACACACCAACACTTGGATTATGGTATCCCAAGGGCTCTTCATTTGATCTCATTGGATATTCAGACTCTGACTATGCTGGCGATCGCGTGGACCGCAAGTCAACATCTAGTACATGTCATTTCCTCGGACGATCTTTGGTCTGTTGGTCCTCGAAGAAACAGAACTGTGTATCTCTCTCCACTGCAGAAGCTGAGTACATTGCTGCTGGATCATGCTGTGCTCAACTACTATGGATGAAGCAAACACTCAAGGACTATGGAGTCAACGTGAAGAATGTGCCTCTCTACTGTGACAATGAGAGTGCTATCAAGATTGCTCATAACCCAGTTCAGCATTCAAAGACCAAGCACATCCAAATTCGTCATCATTTTCTTCGTGATCATGTGTTGAAGGGCGACATCTCCATCGACCATGTCAGCACTGAAGATCAATTGGCCGATATCTTCACTAAGCCCTTGGATGAGAAGAGATTTAGCAAGTTGCGGTGTGAGCTAAATATCGTAGAATCTTCGAATGTTCTCTGAAATGGACACACATCTTAACACTTATGCTGACTTGATGACTTAGATGCGCAACACACGAAGTAACGTTTTTCTTCAATCAATAAAGACTAACCCTCTAGGTGTGAAGAAATTAATGAAGAAATTGACTCTCAGAGCCCTACGACAATTGTACGCGGTGTCTGAAGCCAACTTTCTTATACGGTGGGTTACGCCACCACAAAAGTTGAAAATCTTCAATTTGTGTTTTTTTTCTCAGTTTTTGAAATTCCTCAGTTTTTCAAATTCTTCAACTTGCAATGTCTTCACTATTTCCGTCATTTGTCTTCATTTGAATATATACATATATAAGTCTTATGTCCTCTACAACATTCACTTATTGCTAATTCTTCAAGTTGACTATTTCCGCTAAGTGAATGTGATCGGACCCTTCCTCCTCTATGCTAAACTCAATCTAATCTTTTCACAAATTCTTCATATGCGTTCTGATTTGAAACTCGTTCAAAATCTTCACTGTGTCCTTGACAGCTGAAGAAATTGCGAATGGTAACTTAAAACTTATCTTACCTGAATTTTTGGCTTTGCCGCTCAATCTGTTCCGCTTCTCATGACAAATACTTATCTATTCACCCATGATCCTAAACGATCGCCACCTCACAGTACGTGGGTGACACATGTCATGTGAATGGGAAAAGCCAGGGGTACGTTCGTTCGAAATCCTCGGGCGCACAGTCTTTTCACTACCGCTATAAATACCCATGTCTTCTCCTCACTTCACTTTTACTCCGCTCGACCTCTCTCTCCCGCTCGAGCTTCCCAAACCCTAGCGCCGCTGCTACTTCATCGTCGCCGGTGAGGAAGAGCTTCACTGCCTCGACCTCATCGTTGTCATACTCGCGCCGGTTGCGGATTTCTTCACTCCGCCGCCGCCGTAGCTATCTTCCTCTGCCAAGTTAGGGCGTGGAAGATCCGAACGGACGAACTTCATCTCAACGCTTCCCAGTTCGTCGTGTTCTTCACTTCGGGGAATTAAAAGTTGCTTTTATTGCCCTCTTTGATTCATGTGTTTTCCTAAAAAATCTTCAAAGCTGTTTATTCTTCAAATCTTCACACACTAAAACACCTCACATGTTATGTGTTCTTGATTCGTTTCACTAAGCAATGATTTTCTTCAAGATTCCTCAATTGTGTGGATTTTCAAATCTGTACAACTCTGGAACCTAAGACAAAGAACGCTCGGTGAAATTCCTCAAGACTCATCTGGTCAAATTCCTCAAAATCTATTCTTTTTGAAAAACCTTCTGAGAACGCATATGACCTCTCCAAATTCCTCGCAACTATACTCTGTTCACAGGTACAAAATGTCCGCTGCTGAATCAGTAAGTTCTCATCAACTTAACTCATTTGCAATGTTCCTCAAAGAAAAATTGCATACCTCTTCAGAAACTTCAGTTGTTCATATTCCTCAGCTGAAGAAAATGGCTGACAAGAAGCCACAGAAGGGAGGAAAAAGGGCTGAGGTCAACACAACGTTTGAAATCCCTGAGGATATTTATGTTGGATACTGCACTCCTGATGAGGCCAAGTTTGGCAAGGAGGACAAGAATCGGTGCAAGGTGCGCATACTACGAATTGAGAGGAGATGGGCACGAGAATGGAGGGAGTACATGTATGTTACTCCCAAGTACATGAAGAAATTCACGCTCAACCCTCCATGCTCAAGACCTCCATTGAGACCTGGCCAACTGGCGGATCCCATCAGCCTCAAGCGCAGTGAGGACTATGCTACTGAATGGGCTAAGCGCCAGGCCAAACTAGCCAAGCAAGCAAAAGAAGCAGTGAGGAAATTCAATGAAGATTCTGCTGCTGCTGCTAACGCTGCTGAGGCCTCTGGTAGTAAGCCCAGGAAGGCTAAGCCAAAGAAGCCTGCCCACAAGTCTAGTGCTTCTCCTTCAATGCACTCACGACCAAGCTCCTCAGCAATGCCCTCATGGCCAGCATCTTCAAAGCCCTCACGGCAAATTCCTCAGTCTGCTCCTCCTCCTCCTTCGACAAAGTCTTCAGCTGCTCTGACAAAATCTTTGGCACCTGTGCATCTTGCCACGTGCCAAAGGACTCAAGGCTTCTCTATTGCCTCTGGAGCATCTACAAGTTCCTCAACTGCTCGACCTTCCTCAGTTGGTCCCTCACTGCTGAAGAAAAAGGCAACTGCTGGACAAGGTCTTCGACCAAGTCCTCACAAGAAGCAAGTTGCTTTCCAAGTGCCCTCTGATGATGATGAGGCGGATGATGATGAACTTGCTGAAATCATCAGAGATAGGCAAGCCAGGGCTGCTAGAGCCAAAGGCAGCAATGTGCCACTACTTCTGGATCCCAAGCTGATACTTGATTTCATTGACTTATGGCACAAGGATCCTGCTACACCTTTGCCGGAGATGAACCTCCCTCCTGGTCAAAGTCATGTCCTCACTCACTTCATTGAGGAAGAAAAGTGGAAATATGAAGAAGGAAGAAGGCTGAAGAAAGCGCAATACAAGAAGTAGCGCTTCCTCAAGGACAATGTCCTCACTCTTACCCCTGAATAACTCATTGTTGTACAAGCTGAAATCAAGCAGCTGAGTGATGATTTCAATCGGTATCATGCTGATTGGAAGGGAGCAAAGGTTCGGTTCGTCAATTTGACGAAGACTTTCACTTCAACTGCCTCTACACCTGTGCATGTTGAAATTCCTCAAGCTGAAGAATCTGCCCAACCCACTGAAGAACATGCCAGCACCGCTGATGTCAGTATGGCTGCTGAAGAAAATGAAAGTACCAGGGTTGATGACTCCATTCCAGCCGCTGAAGATATTGCCAGGGCACCCACTAGTGGTGCGCCTGAAGAAAGTGAACAAGTCAGGGCAACTACAACAGTTGTGCCTTAAGAAAATGCACCTCCTGCGCCTACACCAACTCCGATCCTTCCATCTGCATTAGATGTGAAGAAGACCAAGGCTGCAGAGCATGCAGCGATGAAAAAGAGGAAGGCATCAACCTCTTCAAATTCTTCAGCTCCGAAGAAGATGAAGAGTCTGATCAGTTCAATTGACAATCCAATTGATGTCGTTCCCATCTCTTCAATGCCATCAAAGGACCTTGTTCCTTTTGGTGAAGAATATGAGATTCCCGAGGAATCTAAGGAAGAAACTCCTTTTGCTACTTCGACAGAGCAATTGGATGAAGAAATTGAAGTGGATGAGATCCCTTCAACCCCTGTCATTTCCTCACCTATGCCTCAGTTTACTGCTAAAGAGGCAGGTGTTGAAGAAATTGAAGAGGAGGATGTGGACATTGGCTGTACCACTCCGGTCCTCAATGATGAATTTTGGGATAGTCAACATCCAAACTCCCCAATGTTCACTCCTCTCCAAGCTATTCCTCAGTCCCCTGCTACCACTGAAGTACAAATGGTATCTGAAGAACCTCATGCAACCCCAAGTGTTCATGAAGAAATTCCAGCCACTAGTGCTGAAGAAATTGTCAATGAAGAATTGGCAACCCAGGCTGAAACTGCTGAAGAGCCTGAAATTCCTCAGCCTGAGGAACCTGAGATTGCGATTCCTGAAGTGGTGCTGCAATTGACTAACACTCCTCAGCCCAAGCCCAAGGATCCTTTCTCAAAAAAGCAAAAATTCAAGGCTGATGATTTCTTCGGCGAGCACGTGTTCTTCACTGAATTCAACCCTTATGACAATGCTCGTCTTAGAAGGAAGCGGTTCTGGACTGCCAGCCAGGCAAACTTCTATTCCTCAGTGCTGTACAACAAGGACAAAGTCTTCGATCATGAGCATATTCCTCATGTGGATATGGAATCCATGCCGTGCTTCTCTCAAGTCCTCAGCATGATTCATGACGCTGGCTTGCTCAATTTCTACTCGGACATAGTTGATTGGAATGAAGAGCTTATTCTTTAGTTCTATGCAACTTTGCATATCACAGGCGATGCTGCTGACATCAACTCGTGGGTGTTGGACTAGATGACTGAAAACACTCATTACAAGGCACCAGCCACTGAATTGCTTCAGGCCTTACCAATCAGTCCTCCACCTGACGGCGCTCGCTGTGTGTATGATGAACCTGAACTTACTGATCATTATATGCAAGCTCTCATGAAGCCGCTAAAGCCAGGACAAGCTCCAAGGACCAAATTCCTCGTGAAGGAATTGCTCTATGTGCCCAGAACCATCTATCGCATTCTGACGAAGACCATGAGTCCCATCAAAGACCATGACTCATCCGATGAAGAAATTATCGGAATGATGAAGAATATGCTTTTCAATATCATGCATGGCATCCCCATAAATTATAACGATTTCTTCATGACGACTCTGGCGAATGTTGCACTTTCACCATTTGAGCTGAAGCCTTACGCGCCGTGGATCATGAGATTCCTTAGAACAAGGTCTTCACTCAACTACAAGGCAGATTTTCAGAATCACCTCAGCTACTTGCCCCCTATTGAAGTCCTCAAGCAGACAATTTCCTCAACCGATGAGAAGGGCAAGTCACCAGCTGTGATCGATGAAGGCACTCATCCATTGGATGGTCAGTTCCGCAAAGCTGCATCCTACTCCACCAATGATGACTCTGCCACACATGATTCTGCTGCTGATGCTCCAAAGTCAAGTCCTCAAGCTACTGCTCCTCGTGTGATGACTGACCGTGAACTGCTTATAAGTCTTCACCAGAAGGTCGATCGAAATCACAAGTGGGTTAAGCGTCAGTTTGGTTCTATTCTTCACAACATGACTTCCACACATAATGTAGTGAAGAAAAACCACTACTACCTCCATGAAGTATTTGATCGCACCTGGGCTATTTTGTCACATCTATATGGTGAACAAGATCTGAAGCAAATGGGCTTCAAGGAAGACTTTGACTAGTCTGCTCCTCCTCCAAAGAGATACAAGAAGGTCAAGATTCCTCCCTTGGTAGCCAGCTCATATTCTTCATCGCACGACACGGACGAGCATGAAGACTTGGACGTTACTGCAGCAGGCCTTATAACGACTCAAGAACTTGACAACGCCGGCGCTCCTCCTTCATCATGATATTCTTCAGGGGCGTTAGTCCTCAATTTCGACCCTTTTGGTCATTCGATGACAAAGGGGGAGAAATTTGAGTTAGTCTTCAATCGGGTCTATATATGGGCATTTTTTTTGCTAAGTTACAACTCTCGTTCTTCTGATGACTTTGTTGGATTGAGTTGTAATCTTAAACTCTATGGTGGCTTGACACTTTTGTTGTGTTCTTCTGCATGCTTATTCCTCATTTATGTTAACAAACGCATGCTGAATTACATCAGTCACCATATTTCATCATGCATTTCAAATTCCTCATATTATATGTCAAATGCGTGTATGAATTACAAGATATAGGGGGAGATCTCCATGATTATACTCTTCAAGTGTGCATTGCTTCAAAAGCTAATTCCTCACTATGCACATCTTCAGGGGGAGTTCTTCTATATCTTGCAATCAAATTCCTCAATATCAGTATTTACACTTCATATGTTTATCCCCGTTGAAAACTTAACCTATATTGTCATCAATCACCAAAAAGGGGGAGATTGTAAGTGCATCTAGTGCCCCTTAGTGATTTTGGTGTATTGAAGACTTATAGGTTAAGGGACTGATGCGTTTGTGAGTGTACATAGGTATATAAGTCTATGAGGAGTTTGATATTTACAGAAAATGTCGACCCCTAAAAATGAAGTTCTTCATCTGAAGACTTTGGATATTTGAAGACTTACTAAAGACTTTGAAAATGAAGAAATTGGTGTGACCTTGAAGACTTGCTATTCATTCGAGGAACATGAAGCGTGAAGACTTTTATTTTTGCAGTTTCATTTTCTCTTCCTTGAGTCATAGGAAACACCGTACTGTTAAAGGGGGTCGAGGAAATACTAAGGAAAAATTTCCATGTGATGCTCAACTCAAAATCCTACACCTACCAATCCCTTCGAGTGAAGCCATTGGAAATCTCATATAGTCAGTCATATTCTTCAGTGATAGAGACGATGTTCTTCTGATCTCTGAGGAATTTGTTCTGACTGAGGACTTAGGAATTCACCAGTGTGAATTGCCTACACAGTGAGGAACATGATAGCCCTGAGGATTTTGATAGTCAAGATTCCGACCGTTGCTGTGCTACGCGCCAGCTGTCCCAAAATATCCACCCACCTAACGGTCATATCAGACAAGGGCATTTATGTCCTATCATGTCGGGCTGCTCCCTAGGCTATAAATAGCCGTCCCCTTCAACCACTAGCTGGTTGGCTGCTCCAAGAGAAACTTACACTTGTCATTTGAGAGCAACCCATCCTCCGAGGACTTTGAGCGAAAATCATCAAGTGAGGAAATCCCAAACCCAAACCTACAAAACCCCAAGTGATTGAGCATCACTGAAGAGATTGATCCTGCGTGGATCCGACGCTTGTTTCCTTTGAAGATTGTGCTTCTTCCATACGGTTAGGCATCAAGGTCTAGAGCATCCAAGAGGAATTGTGGATCGCCGAGTGACCATGTTTGTGAAGGTCCGGAAGTCACCTGAAGACTTACCACGAGTGATTGGGCAAGATCTGTGTGACCTTAGCTCAAGGAGAATACGGTGAGGACTGTGTGTCCGGGACTGGGTGTCCTCGAGTTTAAATACTCAGCCGCTCCAACCAGATGTACAACTGAGACAGCAGTTGGAACTGGTCTACCAAATCATTGTCTTCACTGAGCTAACTGGTTCTATTTCCTCAACTCTTTCATTTCCTCATGTATGTTGTTGTGTGCCTGTTCATAATGGTTTGAATACTTTTGACTGAAGACTTTCTCAATTTCCTCAGTTCAATTTCTTCAGTCAGTCTGTCTTCATCTTGTGTTATCCTGTGTTTACATTTTCAGTCAGCCTGTTCATACGGTGAAGAAGTTTTGAGTGGAAAGCAACTTGGGGAAGGCTAGAGATCAAGATTCATATGGTAGGAATGGAATATCTTGGCCTCAACACATGAGTAGGTAGTTCTCTCTCAGAAATAGGATGCTGGAAGTGTAGGCTTGTTCTGATGGCTCTCTCCACAAATGAAGAGGAGGTGGAGGGGTATATATAGCCTCCACACAAAATCTAACCGTTACACACAATTTACCAATCTCGGTGGGACCGAATCAACAAACTCGGTTAGACCGATTTAGTAAACCTAGTGACCGTTAGGATTTTTGGTGGGACCGACATGCAACTCGGTAGGACCGATATGGTTAGGGTTAGGGCATAACGTAATCTCGGTGAGACCGATTACACAAACTCGGTGGGACCGATTTTGGTAACAAGCTAACCAGAGAGTTGGTCAGGAAAACTCGGTGAGACCGATTACACAAACTCGGTAGGACCGATTTTGGTAATAAGTTAACCAGAGAGTTTGCATTGTGATCTCGGTAGTACCGATTGCTCAAACTCGGTGAGACTGGTTTTGGAAATGGACATACACAAAGAGATTACAATCCCATCTCGGTGAGACCGAGATCCCTATCGGTGCGACCGATTTGCCTAGGGTTTGTGGCAGTGGCTATGACATCTAAACTCGGTGGCTCCGGGTAGAAAGAATCGGTGGGGCCGAGTTAGACTTTTTGACATATGTGGATGTGAGAAAGTAGTTGAGGGCTTTGGAGCATATCACTAAGCACTGTGGAGCAAGAAACTCATTAAATAACACCTCATCCCCTCTTGATAGTATTGGCTTTTCCTATAGACTCAATGTGATCTTGGATCACTAAAATGGAAACATGTAGAGTCTTGATCTTGGAGTTTGAGCCAATCCTTTGTCCTTATCATCTAGAAGGGGTTCCACATCCTTTAGTCCATGCCACTCTATTGTTGAACTTGTCTGAAATATACTAGATAAAAGTGTTAGTCCAACAAGAGATATGTTGACATTAATTACCAAAACCACCCAGGGAGCACTTGTGCTTTCAATCTCCCCCTTTTTGGTAATTGATGAAAACATGCATCAAAGCCTTAGATAAAGATATAGAGAATAGCAAGTAAAGCTTTGGAAAGACATGTAACGGGCATAGGCTCCCCCCACATGTATGCAATCATGTGAATATGGAATATAGAAGCATGTAATTGCATGAACATAACAGAGTAAGCAATGTGTTACATGTATCTTGGCCATATGCATCAGAGCAAAAGATAGCAACAGATGTGTATGTGGGAAATGTACCTTCATGCTCATGAGTCCTTCTTGCAAACAATATGTACATCAGCAAGAATTCCTCATACACATGACTGTGATGCATATACTTACCTTGTGGTCTTGAGTTGGCTTAGGATGGAATGAACCTGCGTAAACAAGGTTAGATAACACAAATACACCTACTAGCCAGAGCAAACAGAAGAAACCACAAGAATACCAAGACTGGGATGACATGTAGAGAGTGAGTACTAAGTACCACATTTGATATAGACATGTCCCCAAAGGTAAAGATGTGCAATGAATTTAAGGAATTTCTTTCCCTTAGATGTCTTGCTCCCCCTGAATCTAGCATGGGATACTGGGAGAAGATAGGGAACAGAAAATCAGAGCAAAAAGCAAAATCAGAGCTCAAGGAAACAAATGAACTGAGCTAATGCAAATAAGCACATATGAACATGTCTTTCTTTCCCCTCAAGAAGACATGTGGCATCTCTCCTCTTGAACACCAAGCATCTGGGATCCTTGAGGATTACTCTCTTCTTGAGTATTCTCTCCCCCTGGAGATCTCTCTCTCCATTCTCTCCCCCTGGAGGTGATAAGCTTTGATGTGATCTCTCTCTCCCCCTTTGACATCAATTTCCAAGAAGGGCTTTCTGGAATTTGTCGTGAATGGGTTTGGTCCTTGAGTCACAACACAAAGCACTGATAAAAATGTTTTGCTTGTAGAGGACAAGATTCATTGAGTGGAGCTGGATCAAAAGTAAAGTAGGAATAAATGGCAAAATGTTTTTCCTGTTGTGAAATCGGTGGCACCGAGTGGTATGCTTCGGTTGCACCGAGAGGATTCGGTTGGACCGAAAGCATCAAACTGGTGAGACCGAGTTCATCGCAGAGAAAACACTTGTCACCTCAGCTCACTAGACAAGTAAGATCTCACAAGGATTTGCAAGGAATTAACAGAAAGATTTGCAATGAATTGGATGCAGGGAATGCAGAACAAATAGAAAAGAAATCTAGAGATGGTCGGTGACAAGGTCACCTATGTTAGAGTATATTGACTTAGGAGTCAAGTGAGATCACTTGATCATAGGTCATACTCATCATTTAAGCTCAAAATGGAGTTACCATTTATCGTTTAAGCATCTTGATGTATTCACATCTTGTCGAGTTGCTTTGACTCATGACTCGGAGTAAAGCTTCTCTAAGATGGAATGACATACCTTGGGTGGTGGTGTTGATCATGTAGTTGAACTTGTGTGGGTTGCTCAAGGTTGATGTAGCTCATCGAGAGTTGGGAGCTCCACTTTGGAATTTGAGTTCATCTACCTACATGGGTTAGTTTTTGCAAGGAAGAGCACTTGTGTGTCCAAAATGACAATCATGAAGCTCAACATAGAATTTGTCAAAGGATATGTTTGAATGGTTCCGTGCTTCCTTGTCTTCAACCACCATTGTGTAGAGACTTGGTGATGTAGAGATTGCTCAAGATATGAGTAGGTTACAATCTCATGGAATTCGATTCATCCAAGTACCTACATGGGTTAGATAACATGCAAGGTGCAAATATATCCAAGACATAAGATTATCATCATAAGAGAAATATCAAGGATTAGTCATAAGCTCATGTCTTGCATGTATCCAATGGAGTTTCTACTCCAAGTTTGAAGCATCAATGATGTTCAATTCACCTCTTAACCTGCAAAACACTTTCTCATCAAGTGGTTTAGTGAAAATATCCGCTAATTGTTTTTCGGTGCGAACATGCTTAAGATTAATGTCACCCTTAGCAACATGATCTTGAATGAAATGATGACGAACTTCAATATGCTTAGTTCGAGAGTGTTGCACGGGATTGTGAGCAATCTTGATAGCACTTTCATTGTCACAAAGTAATGGAACATGTTTCACATATATCCCATAATCTTTAAGGGTTTGGGTCATCCAAAGTAATTTAGCACAACATGAACCAGTGGCAATGTATTCCGCTTCAGCGGTGGATAAGGATATCGAGTTTTGTTTCTTGGAAGACCAAGATACAAGAGATCTACCAAGAAATTGACAAGTACCCGAAGTGGACTTTCTATCAACCTTGTCACCGGCATAGTCCGAGTCGGAGTAGCCAACAAGATCGAAAGAGGCCCTCTTAGGATACCAAATGCCAATGTTTGGTGTATGGATTAAGTATCTCACTATCCTTTTCACGGCCTAAAGATGACATTCTTTAGGAGCAGCTTGATATCGTGCACACATGCACACACTTAGCATGATATCGGGATGTGAAGCACATAGATATAACAATGAACCAATCATAGAGCGATAAACCTTTTGATCAACCGGTTCACCATCTTTGGTCAAGTCAAGATGTCCACTAGTAGGCATGGGTGTAGTCATACCTTTGCATTCTTGCATATTGAACTTCTTGAATAAGTCATTGGTGTACTTCGTTTGAGAGACAAAGGTACCCTCCTTAGTTTGCTTGATTTGCAAACCAAGAAAGAATTTGAGTTCACTCATCATTGACATCTCAAACTTCTCCGACATTAGCTTCCCAAACTTTTCACTAAAATGAGGGTTAGTAGAACCAAATATAATATCATCAACATAGATTTGGAACACAAATAGTTCTCCATTGACCCTTTTAGTAAAATGAGTAGAATCTATTTTTCCAATTTCAAAGCCTTTTTCAATAAGGAACTTGGTCAAGCATTTATACCACGCTCTAGGAGCTTGTTTAAGACCATAAAGAGCTTTGTGAAGTTTGTAAACATGATTTGGTTTCTTAGGATTGACAAAGCCGGGAGGTTGCTTAACATAATCTTCCTCCTCTATTTCACCATTTAGAAAAGCACTTTTAATGTCCATTTGGTACAAGGTGATATCATGGTGATTAGCATAGGCAAGTAAGATGCGAATGGACTCAAGTCTAGCAACGGGAGCATAAGTCTCGCCATAGTCCATACCTTCGACTTGTGTGTAGCCTTGGGCGACGAGACGTGCTTTGTTGCGAACTACTTGTCCATCTTCATCTTGCTTGTTGCGAAACACCCATTTGGTACCGATGATGTTGTGATTGTTGTCGGGCGTCTCAACCAATGTCCAAACTTGATTTCTCCCAAAATTTGTGTAGCTCCTCATGCATGGCATTTATCCAATCCGGATCTTCCAATGCTTCTTCAACCTTCATAGGTTCAATGCTAGAGATGAATGAATAGTGTTCACAAACGTTAGCTAAACAAGTTTTAGAGCGAGTGATTCTCCCGGTTTGGATATCGTTGTAGATTTGCTCGACGGGATGGTCTTTAGCAATTCTTGCTCGAACTCGTGAAAGCTTTTGCTTGGGTCTTGGTTGAACATCTTCTTCAACTTGTTCTTCTTCTTGGCCTTCTTCATTATCAGCGTTGTTGTCCTCTTGTCGTGGTGGAGAAGGAGGTTGTTGACGTTCATCTTGATGCACTTCCTCGTTTTCTTCATCTTGGTGTGTCCCACTTGTGGATGCTTCCGTATCAACTCTTGGTTCACCTTGTCGTGAGGTAGAAGCTTCCACTTGGACAGACGAGGTACTCTCCTTCACCTCCATTGGACGAATCTTGCCAATAGACAAGTCTTGGATTGCTTCCAAGGGATCTTTGTATCATACATCAATTGGCAATTGCTCTACTTGCGAGCCGTTAGATTCATAAAACTTCACATCTACAGTTTCTTCAACCTTTCAGGTGAAATTGTTGTAGACACGGTATGTGTGAGAGTTTGAGCCATAACCAAGTAGGAAACCTTCATGAGACTTAGGAGCAAATTTAGAATGATGATGCTTATCAAGAATGTAACACTTTGAGCCGAATACTCGAAAGTATCCAACTTGGGGTTTGTTACCGGTGAGGAGCTCGTATGTCGTCTTGCCAAGTAGCTTGTGAAGATACAAGCGATTTGTTGCATGACAAGTTGTCTCAACCGCTTCCGCCCAAAAGTGCTCCGGTGTCTTGTACTCATCAAGCATCATTCTCGCCATTTCGATGAGCGTCCGGTTCTTCCTCTCAACAACTCCATTTTGTTGAGGTGTGTACGTAGCCGAGAACTCATGT
The DNA here is from genome assembly GCA_963921465.1 of Triticum timopheevii. Classification (NCBI taxonomy): domain Eukaryota; kingdom Viridiplantae; phylum Streptophyta; class Magnoliopsida; order Poales; family Poaceae; genus Triticum; species Triticum timopheevii. The sequence continues at coordinate 574,703,604 of OY997270.1, forward strand.
GAAATCCCTTCTTCATCAAGAAAGGTGTCCACATTTGCGTTCTTGAACTCCGTTCCATTGTCGCTGCGAACCTTCTTGATCTTCACTTCAAATTGATTTTGGACCTTCTTAGCGAAGTTTTTGAAGATCTTTTGGACCTGCGATTTGTCATCGAGAAAGAACACCCACGTAAATCTTGAAAAATCATCAACTATAACTAGACCAAAAGAATTTCCGCCGAGACTTTTGTAGGCGTTGGGGCCAAAAGGATCCATGTGAAGTAGCTCGAGTGGCCTCCTTGTGGTCATGATGTTTTTCATGGGATGCCTTCCTCCAACCTGTTTACCTGCTTGACAAGCGCTGCAAAGCCTATCCTTATCAAATATGACATTGTTAACGCCAAGGATATGATTTCCTTTAATAAGCTTGTCAAGGTTTCGCATACCAACATGACCTAATCGTCTATGCCATAACCAACCTTTAGAAGATTTAGCAATAAAGCAAGTTCTAGGTTGAGCCTTTTTAGTGAAATCAACAATGTAAAGATCACCTCTACGTACACCAGTAAAGACCATTTTATGATTATCTCTACGAAACATTTGGCAATCTACTTCAGTGAATAGGACATTGAAACCGAAATCAGCAAGTCTAGATACTGAAAGTAAGTTGTAGCCAAGAGAATCAACGAGCATGACATTTTGTATGGAGCTATCATGTGATATGGCCACCTTACCGAGGCCAACCACTTTACCCTTTGAGTTGTCACCAAAAGTGACATACTTTCGAGGACCATCGTTTTCAGCAAGCTCACGAAAGATGTCTTTATCTCCGGTCATGTGATCGGTACACCCACTATCAAGAACCCATTCCTTTCCTCCTGCCATATATCCCCGAAGATTTGCCATAAGACCAAAGTGTCTCATTGCATCATCAAGATCGAAGTCAACATCATCATCCTCATCATAGTATCCATGTTCAACATCGTCATGTGGTGGATCAAATCCCAAAGAGGGTGATTCGGTAGAGTGAGCTTGACAATGATCTTGCTTATGAATTTTTATAGCTTCAGAAATAATATCACTAATAATTCCAACATCTCCTTTGGCACGCATAAGGTTTGTAAGTTCAAATAGACAATCACCAAACATAGGATCACTAGAATTCATCTTACTCAAGGCAATAGACTTATGGAGAATCTCATCTAGATTTTTCAAGGAATAATTTGGAAAACTTTCCTCAAGAAATTTCCATATGGTGTAGGCACACTTAAGAGTAGGCAAACATCCAATCAAGTTTCTAGGCAAGCTTCTAATGATAAGTTCAGCGGTTCTAAGATTGCGAATCATGTCAATTGACTCATCAAGAGTAGGATGCATAGGATCATCATGAGGTGCACAAGGGCTAGCAATGTACTTGTTCAAATGATATTGATTGAAAATCACAAGCATCTCATTTTTCCACTCATGAAAATACTCCCCATCAAGTATGGGCACTCTATGTCTAAGAGTCCCAATAGTAGACTCATCCATCTTCCTCCCATGGTGTTTAAACCAAAGCAATGGAGACCAAAGCTCTGATACCAATTGAAAGGGATCGAGAAGAGGTGTCTAGAGGGGGGGTGATTAGACACTAAGTACCAAAAGTTGCAGTTTTTAACTTCTTTAAGTTTAAGTGGAGTTTAGGCACAAGTTTAACACTCACAATACATAACAAGCAAGCATGAAAAGAGTATATGAGTAGCGGAAAGTAAAGCATGCAACTTGCAAGAATGTAAAGGGAAGGGTTTGGAGGATTCAAACGCAATTGGAGACACGGATGTTTTTGTCGTGGTTCCGATAGGTGATGCTATCGTACATCCACGTTGATGGAGACTTCAACCCACGAAGGGTAACGGTTGCGCGAGTCCACGGAGGGCTCCACCCAAGAAGGGTCCACGAAGAAGCAACCTTGTCTATCCCACCATGGTCGTCGCCCACGAAGGACTTGCCTCACTAGCGGTAGATCTTCACGAAGTAGGCGATCTCCTTGCCCTTACAAACTCCTTGGTTCAACTCCACAATCTTGTCGGAGGCTCCCAAGTGACACCTAGCCAATCTAGGAGACACCACTCTCCAAGAAGTAACAAATGGTGTGTTGATGATGAACTCCTTGCTCTTGTGCTTCAAATGATAGTATCCCCAACACTCAACTCTCTCTCACAGGATTTGGATTTGGTGGAAAGAAGTTTTGAGTGGAAAGCAACTTGGGGAAGGCTAGAGATCAAGATTCATATGGTAGGAATGGAATATCTTGGCCTCAACACATGAGTAGGTAGTTCTCTCTCAGAAATAGGATGCTGGAAGTGTAGGCTTGTTCTGGTGGATCTCTCCACGAATGAAGAGGAGGTGGAGGAGTATATATAGCCTCCACACAAAATCTAACCGTTACACACAATTTACCAATCTCGGTGGGACCAAATCAACAAACTCGGTCAGACCGATTTAGTAAACCTAGTGACCATTAGGATTTTCGGTGGGACCGACATGCAACTCGGTAGGACCGATATGGTTAGGGTTAGGGCATAACGCAATCTCGGTGAGACCGATTACACAAACTCGGTGGGACCGATTTTGGTAACAAGCTAACCAGAGAGTTGGTCAGGCAAACTCGGTGAGACCGATTACACAAACTCGGTAGGACCGATCTTGGTAATAAGTTAACCAGAGAGTTTGCATTGTGATCTCGGTAGTACCGATTGCTCAAACTCGGTGAGACCGGTTTTGACAATGGACATACACAAAGAGATTACAATCCCATCTCGGTGAGACCGAGATCCCTATCGGTGAGACCGATTTTCCTAGGGTTTGTGGCAGTGGCTATGACATCTAAACTCGGTGGCTCCGGGTAGAAAGAATCAATGGGGCCGAGTTAGACTTTTTGACATATGTGGATGTGGGAAAGTAGTTGAGGGCTTTGGAGCATATCACTAAGCACTGTGGAGCAAGCAACTCATTAAATAACACCTCATCCCCTCTTGATAGTATTGGCTTTTCCTATAGACTCAATGTGATCTTGGATCACTAAAATGGAAACATGAAGAGTATTGATCTTGGAGCTTGAGCCAATCCTATGTCCTTATCATCTAGAAGGGGTTCCACATCCTTTAGTCCATGCCACTCCATTGTTGAACTTGTCTGAAGTATACTAGATAAAAGTGTTAGTCCAACAAGAGATATGTTGACATTAATTACCAAAACCACCCAGAGAGCACTTGTGCTTTCACGTTTGCAGTATGGGGGCTTGATATGGTTGGGCCTTTTAAAAGGTCCAAGGATAAAAAGACTCACCTTTTGGTGGCGGCTGACAAATTCACAAAGTGGGTTGAGGCAGAGCCAGTCAGTAAGTGTGAAGCGGCAACGGCGGTTCAATTCATCAAAAAGGTGATATTTCTCTTTGGCTTTCCACACAACATTATAACTGATAACGACACTAATATGTCCAAAGGAGCTATGGAAGAATTTTGTCAACGTGAGCATATTTGACTTGATGTATCATCAGTAGCTCACCCCCAGTCCAATGGTCAAGCTGAAAGAGCCAATCAAGAAATTTTGAAAGGCATTAGGCCCCGGCTTATGGTTCCTTTGCGATAGACATCGGGTTGTTGGGTGGAGGAGTTACCTTCATTGCTATGGAGTATCAATACTACCCCCAACAGGTCTACGGGTTACATGCACTTCTTCATGGTTTATGGAGCAGAGGCGGTTCTTCCTAGTGACATCCGTCATGACTCACCCTGTGTGGCGGCTTATGTTGAAGCTAATAATGAACAAGCACGTCAGGATGCACTTGACCTGTTGGATGAGAAGCGCAACCTTGTGGCAGCCCGCTCGGCGATTTACCAACAAGACCTGCACCATTACCACAGCCGCCGGGTCAAGTCCAGAACCTTTCAGGAAGGTGATTTGGTGCTCCGGCTCATCCAGGATCAAACTGATGTACAGAAGTTATCCCCACCTTGGGAAGGACCCTTTGTGGTCAGCAAGAACATAAACAATGGGTCATACTAGCTTATTGATATTCGAGCACACAAAGACTCACATAAGTCAGAGGAGAAGACCCGCCGGCCATGGAATATTGCTCATCTTCGGCCTTAGTAGACATGAGCCACCAACTCTTATGATGTACATATTTTTACCATGTATATACTATGATGATTACAATAAAGCAAGGTCTCTGTTGTTTTATCTTCAAATGATCATGTGTCTTCATCATCATAAATGACCATTGGGGGTTGATCGTATTCGAATTTAGCTTAACCCCTTTGGCACAGCTTCCTGATCGTATTCGAATCATAGCTGTTCAAACCTCTTGATCATTTGGGAGCTGGATCGTATTCGAATCATAGGTTAACCCCTTTTGATCCGACCCTGGTTGTATTCGAATTAGAGTTGTTAAATATTTAGACCACTGGGGGCTGACCGTATTCGAATCTAGCTTAACTCCTTTGGCACATCTTCCTAATCGTATTCGAATCATAGCTGTTCAAACAACTTGATCATTTGGGGGATGGATCATATTCAAATCATAGCGTAACCCCTTTTGGTCCGACTCTGATCATATTCAAATCAGAGTTGTTAGAAAAGCTTCAAGGTCACTTGGGGGCTTCCTGTTCAAACATAGGTGTCTTCACCAAAGAGAACATAGCTGTCGGTACCCTCTTGATCGGCGCAATGCCAAAAACCACTTGGGGGCTGCCTATTCAAACATAGGTGTATTCACCAAAGAGAACATAGTCGTTAACCCTTTTAGTCCGGCTTACTGATCGTACTCGAATCAGAAGCCTCGTGTTTTTCTCTCCTTGTTGATTTAAGTTTTTTGAAACAGTCTTTCGCGTTTCTCTTGATACTTTTTTGCTTACATCTGAAACATATATGTGGTTTCGATTAACCCGGCTTGACTTTGGATGATAAGTCGCCAGCATATGACAATCATAAACATTTGGAAGTTTTGGCTTCTAAAGATTGGGTTATCACCCTTACTGCACAGGTCACATAAACCGGAAGTACAAGTTCAATATCACAGGTATGATATTGTTATAGTTATGTTTCAAGTTCTGATTCATACATGCCCTATCTATGATTCTTTTTTACACATTAATGGTTATATGTGAGATATTATGACCCGCCCTGCGGTAAACCGCCAAGGGTTCTGGTGATCTATTTCTGTGTGCAGGATAGTTCAAGGATTTTCTTATGCACAAAGTCAAACAAATGATAACTGTAAAGAGGATAAATATAAGAGGGTGGCTTAACAGTGTTGCGCACCAAAACGTGCACGATAGCACGATAGAGCAAAGTCATTGCTACCCTATTACATGACTCCCCGAGTCTAAAAGATCAACTATTTTTTCAAAGTCACAAGTAGGAACCGCCCAACGGATCAATCTTCCTGCCTCTGCTAACCTGATGCTTCCGGGTCAACCCTCTCCGTTTCTTTGTCCTGTTCTACATCCTGGAAGGTTGATGATGACCAGTCAATGCCATTCAAAGCTTGAAACTCAGCTTCATCATCAATTAGCTTGGATGGGTCAACTTCAGGGGCAAAGGTGTGCTTATGGATTGGGGGATCATGCCTGTCACTTTATAAGACGGTGTTGGCATCCTCTAATTTCCCATGTCATAAGCCGGATGGTACTTGGTGAGGTCTGTCTCATTGGCAATCAGGCTGGCGAGAGGACGTATCTCCTTCACACAAGCAGCAAAGTCCTTCTGTTCAAACGGAGTGACATCCTCCTTGAGGCTTGGATACCCAATAGAGATGTCGGCTGGGTCTAATTCCGATAGCCATGCTTTGCCCCGACTTAAGGCAGTCACGGCTCCGGCTCTCGCAGATGATCGCTTTATTTTGTTAAACCGCTGGGGCAGCACAGAAAGCTTCCTTAGCACATCAACCAGGAGTGTGGGGGCTTCATTGGACAGAGCAATTGTGGCCAATGCACGCTGAGCACCAGTGTAAAGCTGCTCTACCAATGTGTAAACCGCCTTTAACTTTACAAGCATGTCTTGGTTGAGATTGCTGCTTCTAGGGCCTGCATAATAACCACAAAGGAGTTAAGAGCAGATAATATCATCAAGGAGGATATTCAAAATTTGACAGTCATCAGGCGACTTACCAAAAATAGCAGATACCATCTGAGACACCTGGCATTATAAGCCGGTAAGTTCAGTGGTCGCTTCCTGGAGAGCCGCCTCCGCCTTCTCAGCCCGTTGGGTCAAGGAAATTTTCTCTTCAGCCCAGGCGTCCTTCTCAACTTTAAAGCCGGCCTTCACTTTTTCTGATTCAGCCACAGTAAATTCAAACTTTGAGTTTGCTTTCTGGGTCTTAGAGTCTTGCAGTTCCAGGCGGGTCTTCAACTCAGCCAGCTCTGTTTAAAGTTCAGCAGTGGTGGTCTGTTCATAAACCGGATCAACATCATAATTCAAACGTTAGTTCAAAATATCAAGTCCCAAGCCTTTTGCACATAATAACACTTGACACTTGGGGGCTAATGTCTCCCGAAAGTTCTATCTAAGTGGCGGCTTAAGTGAATAAGTCCCAAGCACTTTGCGAGCAAGAGTGCTTCGCACTTGGGGGCTAATGCATATTGCTTGTCTAGTTGCAATTTTATGATGACACCTTGGTGCTACAACCGGCCATAGCCGGGTCAAAGGGCTACACAACTTTAAGCTGGATTTTGATCAAGTCTACAACATATTTAAAATAAGCAGTAAACTTGGGGGCTAGCAAGATATGCATAATCTAAGAGTTGAAGAGATCATACCTCAAATTTAATATGCATCTACTTCACCATGTCCACTTCAAGATCACGGCTACTGTGTACATATTTTAGAAAGCCAGAGTATAGTTCACCAATGCCCAGTTGAGCAAAGTTGGTGATATCAAATCGTACTTTGCGTGGCTCAACATATTCTTCCTTAGCAGAATGCTTGGCCAGCACATTAGGTCTCCCCGGCTCAGTAAAGCCAGTCTTGGTGATCTCTACATCAACATATTGTAGCTTGGCTGTCTTGATAGGGCTTGAAGCTTCAGGGTTTAAAGAGCCATCAGTGGTTTGATCAACAGGCGGGTCAACAGTCATTGTTGGCATGTCATGAACCGGCTCAAGCGGCTCAGGAACAGAGGCCTCGGGCGCTGTAGTTTGGAGCTCCGACTCATTGACTGTTGGCTCTTCGGCTGACTTGTTCTTCTTGGCCCTCTTGCTGGGCTTTGCTTTTCCACTACATGAGTCAAAAAGGTCAGTACAAGTATAAAAGGATTGTGATGAGTAAAGGATAAGTAAATCGTCATTACCTCGGAGTGGTCTTGAAAGCTGGCATATTAGACTGAATTGAGTCGCCGGAAGAGGAATGTGAAGTTTCCTGATAATTTGAATCGGAAGAGTTGAGCAGTTGACGAGTGAGACCCGCCAAAGGATAAAAATAGTTTAGGTCGATGGTGACCTCATTTCGGCGCTTCCTCGGCGTGTTCGATAAGCCGGAGGAGAGTTCCACATCCTTGCTTGTCCGGGTTTGCCGCCGGCTCTCGTGCTGTTGTGGCTCCAAAATAAAGTGAGGATCCAGATGAGCTAAGGGGTGTGAAAATCTTACTTTCCGGGTTACTCTTTGGATTTTTTTGTCTTGGCAAAGGCTCGGAGTTAGAGGAAATAATAGTTACTTATTCTTCCACTCCCTGACTCATCCCCGTGTCATCCTGATGATAGTCAGTGTCAATAAGATGGTTGAAAAAAGAGCCAAGAGAATCAAGGGCTACCTCCGACTCGGAGGTGCCCTCCAGTTGAAGTAATTCAGAAGCGTTGGGCTTCTTTCCTCTTTTCTTAGTGGCTCTCCTGGCGGCTTTCTTGGCCTTCCTGGCTCTCTTTGCAACTTCATGGTCATACCTTTATTCCAAAAGTCATCATCAGCCTGTGAAAATCATCAAGGTTGAGTTAAAACAAAGTATTAAGGATGAAGGTAAAATAGCCGGTTCGGCGACTTACTTTTGGTGCCGGGTTAGACTTGTAGAAAGGGCTTAGGCCCACCCTGCTGCAATCAGCTAGGCTTTCATTCAGAAGAAATTTTTTCATATCATTGATAAGGTCATCGGGTAACTCATCGGGGTTGTGGCATAGAGGATCCTTTGTGTCACCTGTGTAAGTGCACATTAAACCGGATCGGCGGCTCAACGGGATGATCCGCCAAGCAACCCAGCACCGGACCAAGTCAATGCCATTTAAGCCGCTCCCCAAAAAAGCTTTGAATTTTGTAATGGTAGGGGCGAGCTTCTGGCGATCAGCAGCTGACAACTTGTCGGGGAGCGGATGATTGGATTCGAGACGCAGGGTGCAAAAGTCAGACAGAGGGTTCTCATCAGCCGAAGAAGTATCTTGGCAGTAGAACCATGTCTGGTTCCAGTCCTTGGGATGACTTGGTGGCTGCGCATAAGGAAAAATGGCGTCTCTCCGTTGTTGGATTGAGACCCTGCCAAGTTCCAAACTTGGTCCGTTGGAGTATTCATTCTGTCGGTTCAAGTAAAAGTATTCTCTGAAAAGTTCCAAGCTGGGCTCTTCTTCAAGGTACACCTCACAGAACACTTGAAAACTGCATATGTTAGACACGGAATTGGGTCCGGTGCCTTGAGGATGGAGGTCGAAAAAGCGCAGAACGTCTCTAAAGAACTTAGAGCCAGGCGGTGAAAAGCCCCGGTTCATGTGATCAGTGAAGACAATGACTTCCCCTTCTTTGGGCTTTGGCTTTTCTTCTGTCGATTTAGGGGCACGGTATGACATGACATCCTTTTTCGGCAGATAGCCGGTTTTCACAAAATCTTCAAGTGTACTCTCCGTGACGATGGAGCGAACCCAATTACAGGAAGTGGTTGTTTTGGGCGGCATTGTGAAGAAGGAAGCCTAGAAAAGAATAAATTTGTCGGTTCAAATTTAAGCCGGAGAGAAAAGTATGACACCACATATTTAGAATGGCGACTTACAAAGGGACTAATGGTATATGACTAATTACGTCAGGTTATCTAAGCCGCCATTAGCAGTTTGATGTTATCTATAGAGCATTGCAATTAAAGTCGGTGGTATGAGCCGCCATGACTAGGTGGTTCTATCCAGGTGCAGTTTTTTTGCTAAGTACGGCGCAAACAAATTTCACAGATTGCAAGTATTATTTCAGATCAGCGGCAGTTCAGAAAAAGGAAATAATTCAAGACCTAAAAACTAGTACAAGGAGTTCATAAGCTCTAATGAGATCTCTTTCCAAAGAAAGGGGATCTGCTGGTATTGAAGGTGAAGGCAAAACAACTACCGCATAAGTTCTATATTGTTTTTAGATCAAAAGATGTTACGATGGAGGAACTATGAAGAAACCGCGAAGAACACGACGAACAGTCGGAACCCTAATGCAATCTGACGCACTGGAGGAGAAGCACTTACAGGTGCAGATTCCACTGTGGTGGGGCGCCGGCATACTCTGGTCCAACATAGGTTGATGCAACGGCCAAGGTTGAGGAGGACGAGGTGCTCTGCGGCAGAGCTCGAGCAGCAGAGGGTCGCGAGAGGAAGAAGATGATGGAAAAGGGGGAGAATGAGAAGAAGACTGGTCGTAGCTATTTATAATGAAAGGCTAGTAACTGGACGCGAAAAACAAGGAGGCCAAAACATGGTTATCCAGCAGCTCAGACGCCTCGATTTTCAGAGCGGTTATTAAAGATAAAAGATCCTTTGAGATATGTTGGAGAAAGTGTGAATTAATGACATGTGACATCATGGCGGGTTATCACCAATCCAGAAGATGATATCATGGCGGGTTATAAATTCTCGCACAGATGAAGAAGAGAAGATTTTTGAAGATGGTGGTTCAGTTAAGGGCCCAAGGCTCAAAGGCAGCTTAAGGCACGTAGATATAAACCGCCATATATGTATGACTTGTATTGTAAGGCAAGAATAGATAGTCACCGAGACGGACACTGTTTATGAGCCGACCGGGAGTCCGTGAGCCGCTGGGTGTCGACCTATGTATACAAAGGGACGACCCGACGGTGATTCAGGACAAGTAACAACAGATCGAAAGCTAGGTCAAGCGGATTCGCTCCCTGGTAATCGAGACATAAGCAATACCACCTCAAATTGGATTAGGCCTTTACCTTCACCGCAAGGGGCCGAACCAGTATAAACTCTCGTGTCCTTTGTCCTGTTTTAACCCCTTTAAGCTTCCTAGTTGCGATGGCTCCATGACTAAGTCCTTTTGCTAGGACATCGATCGTGACCTTTCCACGACAGAACCGGTATCAAATACACAGGGGCTACTATGAACACTAGTAAAGTACACATCAATAACATGTATATCAAATATACCTTAGTTCACTTTGCCATTCTTCTTATCCGCCAAGTATTTGGGGTAGTTTCGCTTTGAGTGACCATTTCCTTTGCAGTAGAAGCACACAGTTTCAGGCTTGGGTCTAGTTTTGGGTTTCTTCATGGGAGCGGCAACTTGTTTGCATTCTTCTTGAGGTTCCCTTTCTTTCCCTTGCCCTTTTTCTTGAAACTAGTGGTCTTGTTAACCATCAACACTTGGTACTCTTTCTTGATTTCTACCTTTGTCGATTTCCGCATCGCGAAGAACTCGGGAGTCGTTTTTGTCATCCCTTGCATATTATAGTTCATCACGAAGTTCTAGTAGCTTGGTGATAGTGACTAGAGAACTCTGTCAATCACTATCTTATCTGGAAGATTAACTCCCACTTGATTCAAGCGATTGTAGTACCCAGATATGGGCATGAGTCTGAAATACCAATTTCCGCTCTTGGAACATCTTATATGCTCTATGGCATTCAAAACATTTTTGAAGTCCTAGTTCTAAGCCGTAAAGCATGGTGCACTAAACTATCAAGTAGTCATCATATCGAGCTTGACACAGGTTCATAATGTCTGCATCTGCTCATACAATAGGTCTGTCACCTAGCGATGCATTAAGGACATAATTCTTCTGTGCAGCAATGAGGATAATCCTTAGATCATGAACCCAGTCCGCATCATTGCTACTATCATCTTTCAACTTAGTTTTCTCTAGGAACATATCAAAAAACATAGGGGAGCTACAACGCGAGCTATTGATCTACAACATAATTTGCAAACACTATCAGGACTAAGTTCATGATAAATTAAGTTCAATTAATAAAATTACTTAAGAACTCCCACTTAGATAGACATCCCTCAAGTCATCTAAATGATACGTGATCCAAATCAACTAAACTATGTCCGATCATCATGTGACATGGAGTAGTCATCAATGTTGAACATCTCTATGTTGACCGTATCTACTATATGATTCATGTCCGGCCTTTCGGTCTCCAGTGTTCTGAGGCCATGTCTGTACACGCTAGGCTCGTCAAGATTAACCCAAGCATCCCACATGTGCAAAACTGTCTTGCACCCGTTGTATGTGAACGTAGAGTCTATCACACCCGATCATCACATGGTGTCTCAGCACGAAGAACTATCGCAACGGTGCATACTCAGGGAGAACACTTATACCTTGAAATTTTAGTTATGGGATCATCTTATAATGCTACCGCTGTACTAAGCAAAATAAGATGCATAAAGATAACCATCACATGCAATCAAAATATGTGACATGATATGGCCATCATCATCTCGTGCTTTTGATCTCCATCTCGAAAGCATCGTCATGATCTCCATCATCACCGGCTTGACACCTTGATATCCATCGTTGCGTCGTGGTCGTCTCGCCAACTATGGCTTCTACAACTATCGCTACCACTTAGTGATAAAGTAAAGCAATTACGTAGCGTTTGCATTTCATACAATAAATAGACAACCATAAGGCTCCTTCCGGTTGCCGATAACTTTTACAAAACATGATCATCTCATATAATAATGTATATCACATCATGTATTGAACATATCACATCACAACATGCCCTCAAAAACAAGTTAGACGTCCTCTACTTTGTTCTTGCAAGTTTTACGTGGTTCCTACGGGCTTCTAGCAAGAACCGTTCTTACCTACGGCACAAAAACCACAACGGTGATTTATCAAGTTTGTTGTTTTAGCCTTCAACAAGGACTGGCCGCAGTCAAATTCAATTCAACTAAAGTAGGAGAAATAGACACCCGCCAGCCACCTTTATGAAAAACTAGTTGCATGTCTTTCGGTGAAACCGGGTCTCATGAACGTGGTCATGCAAGGTTGGTCTGGACTGCTTCATCCAAAAATACCGCCGAATCAAAATAAGACATTGGTGGTAAGCAGTATGACGATCACCACCCACAACTCTTTGTGTTGTACTCATGCATATCATCTACGCACTGACCTGGCTCTGATGCTACTATTGGGGAACGTAGCATGCAATTTCAAAAAAAATCCTATAAGATCTATCTAGGAGATGCATAGCAATGAGAGGGGAAGAATGTATCTACCTACCCTCGTAGATAGTAAGCGGAAGCGTTTAACAACGCGGTTGATGTAGTCGAACTTTCTTCGTGATCCAACCGATCAAGTACCGAACGTACGGCACCTCCGCGTTCAGCACACGTTCAGCTAGGTGACGTCCTCGCCTTCTTGATCCAACAAGTTGGAGAGGTAGTGGATGAGTTCTGGCAGCACGACGGTGATGGTGAAGTGATCTCCGCAGGGCTTCGCCTAAACACTGTGAAAATATGACCGAGGGAGTAAACCATGGAGGGGGGCACCGCACACGACTAAGATTATATCGTGGGTGTTCTAGGCGTCCCCTCCTCATATTTATAGGTGGGAGGGAGATGGGAGAGGCCAAGGGGGCGCCCCAAGTGGGTCGGAATCCCACTTGGGCTCATGCCCTTGTTCGGCCTCCCCTTCCTTGTATAGGCGCCAGGGGAAGGAAGGGGGAGGTGGCGCCCCCCTTTCCTTTCTTCCTTGTGGAGGGGAAGGAAGGAGGGACTTGCCCTCCCCCTTTCCTTTCCCTAGGGCTGGCCGGCCTGGTGGAGGGGCGCACCAGCCCCTTGTGGGCTGGTCTGTCCCCTCCTTGGCCCATTAAGCCCATATCTTTTGCCGGGGGTACCCTTCGGAACAATTATGGTGTCTGAATACCATCGTCCTACATATCAATCTTTACCTCTCAACCATTTCGAGACTCCTCGTCATGTCTGTGCTCTCATCCGAGACTCCAAACAACATTCGGTCACCAAATCACATAACTCATATAATACTATATCATCATCGGACGTTAAGTGTGCGGACCCTACAGGTTCAAGAACTATGTAGACATGACCGAGACACCTCTCCGGTCAATAACCAGTAGCGGAACCTGGATGCCCATGTTGGCTCCTACCTATTCTACGAAGATCTTTATCATTTGAACCATTATGACAGCATACATAATTCCCTTTGTCCATCCGTATATTACTTGCCCGAGATTCAATCGTCCATATCTTCATACCTAGTTCAATCTCGTTACGAGAAAGTCTCTTTATTCGTTCCGTAATACATCATCTTGCAACTAACTCATTAGTCACTTTGCTTGCAAGGCTTCTTTTGATGTGTATTACCGAGAGGGCCCAAAGATACCTCTCTGATACTCGGAGTGACAAATCCTAATCTCAATCTATGCTGATCCAACAAACACCTTCGGAGATACCTATAGAGCATCTTTATAATCACCCAGTTATGTTGTGACGTTTAATAGTACACAAGGCATTCCTCCGGTATCTGGGAGTTGCATAATCTCATAGTCGAAGGAATATGTATTTGACATGAAGAAAGTAATAGAATAAAACTGAACGGTCAATATGCTAAGCTAACAGATGGGTCTTTTCCATCACATCATTCTCCTAATGATGTGATCCCATCCATCAAATGACAACACATGTCTATGGTTAGGAAACTTAACCATCTTTGATTAATGAGCTAGTCTAGTAGAGGCTTACTAGGGACACGGTGTTTTGTCTATGTATCCACACATGTATCAAGTTTCCGGTTAATACAACTCTAGCATGAATAATAAACCTTTATCATGAAATAAGGAAATGTAAAATAACAACTTTATTATTGCCTCTAGGACATATTTCCTTCAGGGGGTTGGAGTCCAGCCCTTCATCGGCTGGATCTGGTTCCTCGGCCGCGCCGTACCATGACGCCTTACTCGCCTCTTCCTCTGCTCCCCCTTCCGGCGATGCGTCGTTGCTCGACCCCGTCCCCCCTCGCCGCTCTGGGCCGTGGTCGGAGATCTACCATGTCCACCCTTCCCTGGAGGTACCTTGACTGGTTGTCGGATGCCACAGCCGAAAGCTCCAGCGCCGCCATGCCCCCCCTCCCGCGTCCCCGCTCTCCGTCAGCCGTCAGCGGCGAGTGCCCCAACTGCCTCTCATCGGCCACTTACTCGCGGAGTGCCGTCGGTATGTCCGGTGCAGAAGGTACCATTTTTTCAGCCACAAGGCGCACAAATGCACCATGCTAAGCGACCCCGCGCTCCCACCACCTCATCGGTGCCCAGTATGGACGGGTCAAGCCCCACCGCGTCCTCCGAGGAGGATTCCCCTCTGCCAACTCCGGCGTCTTCTCCGCGGCCTTCTTCGCCACCTTCCTTAGGCACGACTCCGTCCTCCTCATCAGGCACACCCATGGTCATGTCTGGCCACCCTGCCCTCTGCCCGGCCGGCGCGATGTGTTTCCTCCCTGGCTCCTCTGACCTTGAGGCCGCTGAGGCCACCCTCCAGCGTGCTCTGCTCGCCACCGTTACTGGTTGGTGCACTGGTGTCTCCCATGACAACATCACGGGCCATGTCAGCGGATGCTTTGACATCCCCTTTGACATGTTCTCGGTCCATCGGCATGGCCCGGCGCAGTTCTTAATCCGGTCACAGAGCTTGGATGACCACGCACGCGTGGCCACGGGCGTTGCTCGTGGGCCGTGATTCCTCCTCCTCGTGCACCCGTGGAGCCGCCTTCACGATGCCCAGGCTGTCTCCCTCCGTTTCAAGGTGGACCTAGAGATCTCCGGCATCCCCGACCATGGCTTGCACAAATCCTCCGCTATGACCCTGCTCGCACTGTTCTGTATGGTTGACGAGCTTATCCCCAAAACCAACAGTGGCTCTGACATGTCCGTCTTCCACTTATCTGCCTGGATGCCCATCCCGGATGCGATCCCCTATTCCTCTGATCTCTACCTCCCGGAGGATGACGTTATGCTTGTCGGCGCCAACCCAGATGTCTCCGAGCGGTTCACATTGGAGGTCCTGCGTTACCCAGTGACTATCCACGTGACCCGTTCAACTGACTTCTTCCTCCCCGCCCTTACACCGCTGCCTCTTCCGCCTGCCACAATGACCCCTTTGAAGTCCCTCCATCGCCGCCATGCCCTGATGACTAGCCGCGCCACTATGATTTTCTTCGTCGTTTCAGAAACTGTGGTGACGTGTGTCCGCCGCTCAGCAAGGTGGTAGGGGTCACTCCATTGCCAGCCAGCGCTATCGATGTCGGCGCCTCCACCACCGCCTAGTGACTAGCATGGGATCCTTGGATCCCACCCGTTGCCTGCTGACGTCCCCCGGGCCCATGCAAAAAGCCGCCCCGGCTCGATGCAAAGCCGCCTAATCCGCGGTGTGCGGACTACAACCTGGTCACCCTCCTAGACCATGCATCCATAGCCTGCCCACACCCCTTGCTTCTGACCTGCTAGCCCCACCAGAAATTGGTGCGGCACGTGTCGCCCATGCGCCCCACTACAGAGGTTTCTAGATCCCCGCAAACACTCCAGGACAAGATGCATAACTGCCCCGTCCAATCTGGCCCGGCTTGCAGCCAGACCGCGTCTCTAGATGGGGCCGCCCCCTCATCCTCGGAGCCGTTGCGTGCTGGGACTGAACCCGAGGCACCCCCCGTCCCTGCCCCGTGGTCCCTTGTCAGCTACGCTTCGACACCGGATCCACCATCTCCCGTGGCCCCACTGAGGGAGTCCTGGATTAGGGGGTCCTTGGACAGCCGAACTATATGCTTATCTCAGACTGTTGGACTATGAACATGCAAGATTGAAGACTTCGTCCCGTGTCTGGGTGGGACTCTCCTTTGCGTGGAAGGCAAGCTTGGCAATTCGGATATGTAGATTCCCTTCTCTGTAACCGACTCTGTGTAACCCTAGCCCCTCCGGTGTCTATATAAACCGGAGGGTTTAGTCCGTAGGACAAGAACAATCATAATCATAGGCTAGCTTCTAGGGCTTAGCCTCTACGATCTCGTGGTAGATCAACTCTTGTAATACTCATATCATTAAGATCAATAAAGCAGGAAGTAGGGTATTACCTCCATAGAGAGGGCCCGAACCTGGGTAAACATCGTGTCCCCCGCCTCCTGTTACCATTAGTCTTAGACGCACAGTTCGGGACCCCCTACCCAAGATCCGCCGGTTTTGACACCGACATTTGTGCTTTCATTGAGAGTTCCATTGTGTCGTCACCATAAGGCTTGATGGCTCCTTCAATCATCTACAATTACGCGGTCCATGGTGAGGTTTTCCTTCCCGGACAGATCTTCGTATTCGGCGGCTTCGCACTGCGGGCCAACTCGCTTGGCCATCTGGAGCAGATCGATAGCTACGCCCCTGGCCATCAGGTCAGGTTTGGAAGCCTGAACTACACAGCCGACATCCGCAGATACTTGATCTTCGACGGATTCGATCCCATGACAGGTGCGCCCTACAACCACGATGAGCATGACCTAGATCTGCCATCGGACGGTGTTCAAGATATCTCACCTGCAGCTGCCCTGGCTTTAGATCTAGTGCAGATCATGCCATCCAAGGATGGGAGGATGGACCCCGCCACGGAAGCCGCACACTCAACGGCGATAGAGCCGAAGACAGATTTTGCTTCCAATGAGTTCTGTGTTGTCGGACCTTCGGACTCGTCTCCGGCCATAGGCTCCGAATCGCGTGTATCCGCGCCCATCAGATCTAACTGGGCGCCGATCTTGGAGTTTAGCTCTATGGACATCTTTCAGCACTCGCCCTTGGGCAACGTGCTAAACTCATTAAAATCTCTCTCCTTGTCAGGAGACTCTTGGCTGAACTATGTCCGGCTTGAGTGGGAAGTGGATGGTGAAGGAATTCGATACCCACCCACCACCCACTTAATAGCCACTGTCGATGACTTAACCGACATGCTTGATTTCGACTCCGAAGACATTGACAGTATGGACGACGATGACAGAGAAGAACAGGAACCACCGCCCACAGGGCGCTAGATAGCCACCTCATCATATGACATATATATGGTGGACACACCCAAAGAAAACAATGGCGAGGATCAAAAGGATGCAACGGAGGATAATCCTCTTGAGAAGCAGCCGAAGCGCCGACGTCAGCGGCGCCTCTCTAAACCACGCCAGGGTAGAAACAGCGATACCGGCACAAGAGATAATAGCACTCCGGATGATGCCTAAGACGAAAACAATCCCGCCCAGCCAAGCTTCGAACAGGTCGGACGGGAGGACGGTCAAGCTAGCCCCGATGAACAGGCCATGAACGAAGACTCGGAGGATGGCAATTACATGCCCCTCTCCAAAGACGAGATGAGCCTCAGCGACGAAGAATTTACCGTGCCGAAGGATCCCGTCGAGCAGGAGCGCTTCAAGCGCCGGCTTATAGCCACTTCAAAGAGCCTGAAGAAAAAACAGCAGCAGCTTCGAGCTGATCAAGATCTGCTCACCGATAGATGGACTGAGGTCCTGGCGGCCGACAAATACGGACTCGAGTGCCCAACCAAAAGTTACGGGAGGCGCAGGTTGTTACCTCAATTCGAGGACGAGGCACTAGAGCCTATACTACCAGCGCAGGATGCAGCTGACCGACCACCTCGTGGCCGAGATAAAGCGGCGTATCAGTCCGAACACCTGCCCGCACCCCGTCGCCAAACAAATAGAAACACGAAGGCCCGGGGCTACACGCATGACCTGCGAGACAAATTGGAAAACAAAACAGGACAGTCAAGATCGATCTATGGATCGCGGGGGCGCACCCCAACACGTGACGATGACCGCCATGCCGAATATACTAAATACAAATCCGGCCAGGCCGAATACAGCAGACCAGATTCATCCGAACTGCGTCGCGATGTAGCCCGGCATAGAGGCGCCGCACACCCCCTATGCTTCACCGATGAAGTAATGGAGCATGCGTTCCCATAAGGGTTTAAACCCGTGAAAATCGAATCATATGATGGGACAACAGACCCCGCGGTATGGATTGAAGATTTCCTTCTCCACATTCACATGGCCCGCGGGGATGATCTCCATGCCATCAAATACCTCCCACTAAAACTCAAGGGACCAGCTCTGCACTGGCTGAATAGTCTACCGGGAAACTCCATTGGCAGTTGGGAGAACCTGGAAGAGGCATTCCTTGACAACTTTCAGGGCACTTATGTGCAACCACCGGACGCTGATGACTTAAATCACATAACCCAATAGCCCAAAGAGTCGGTCAGGAAATACTGGACTCGGTTCTTAACTAAAAAGAACCAAATCGTCGACTTTCCGGATGCCGAAGCCCTAGCGGCCTTTAAGCATAACATCCGTGATGAGTGGCTCGCCCGACACCTCGGCCAAGAGAAGCCGAAGTCCATGGCAGCCCTTACAACACTCATGACCCGCTTTTGTGCGGGCGACGATGGCTGGTTGGCTCGTAGCAACAGCACATCAAGAAATCCTGGCACTTCAGACGCTAGAGATAGCAACGGCAAGCCCCGATGCAACAGACACAAGCGTCACAATAATGATGATAGCGCCGAAGACACGGCCGTCAATGCTGGATTCAGTGGCTCCAAGTCCGGTCAACGGAAAAAACCATTTAAAAGAAACAAATCGGGCCAGTCCAGTTTGGACCGCATACTCGATCATCCATGTCAAATCCACGGCACCCCCGATAAACTAGCCAACCACACCAACAGAGAATGTTGGGTATTTAAACAGGCCGGCAAACTAAATGCCGAAAACAAGGAAAAGGGGTCGCATAGTGATGACGACGAGGAGCCCCGGCCACCGAACACAGGGGGGCAGAAGAAATCCCCCCCTCGCCAAGTCAAAATGGTAAACATGATATACGCCACCCATATCCCCAAGCGGGAGCAGAAGCGCGCACTAAGGGACGTCTACGCGATGGAGCCAGTCGCCCCAAAGTTCAACCCATGGTCCTCCTGTCTGATCACCTTTGATCGCAGGGACCATCCGACCAGTATTCGTCATGGCGGCTCAGCCGCACTGGTCCTTGACCCTATTATTGATGGATTCGACCTCACACGAGTCCTCATGGACGGTGGCAGCAGCTTGAACCTGCTTTATTAGGATACAGTGTGCAAAATGGGCATCGATCCCTCAAGGATCAAACCCACCAAAACCACCTTCAAAGGTGTCATACTAGGTGTAGAGGCCTGTTGTACAGGCTCAATCACACTGGAACTGGTCTTCAGATCCCCGGACAACTTCCAGAGCGAGGAGTTAATCTTCGATATCGTCCCCTTCCGCAGTGGTTATCATGCACTGCTTGGACAAACAACATTCGCTCGATTCAACGCGGTGCCACACTATGCCTACCTCAAGCTCAAGATGCCCGGCCCTCGCGGTGTTATAACAGTCAATGGAAATACAAAGCACTCGCTCCGTACGGAGGAGCACACCACGGCCCTCGCAGCAGAAGTACAAGGCAGCCTCCTCAGGCAGACCCTCAAATCCGCAATAAAGCCCCCGGACACCGCCAAGCGAGTCTGAACTACTCTGCAACAGGATCGTCCAGACCGTCCAGAGCTCGCCTAGCAATTCGGCCTCCGTCCTAGTCCCAATGAAGCGGCGAAATTCGGGCCGCGCGTACATAATTACGCACTTAAAATACCATGGGCATAGACGAAGGCACAGCTAGACCGCGGTCCACAATGCGGCTCAACCGCCCCGGGATCCGCATACTTTCACCTTTTTCTTTCTTTCAGGTTCTTCTCTTCTTGAGGCTCTTCCGATAACCTGATCATCGGACCCATCACGGGACAGATACACCAAGGAAGCAAGGAGCTTTGACGTACAAGGGGATCCCCAAGTGGTCTCTACTAACGATCGCTATACCTGTTTTACATACCCACACGCAGCTCGCCCTTGGTTAGGGCATGTCAAATAGCCCTATTTGCTTATCGCACTACTTGTATACATACGCCTTGACGTATTACTCAAATAACAATGGAAAATAATTTGCAGCGTCAGCTTATTACTTCATTTTTTTCCTTCACTGTTTATTTATTACAAATTGCACCCGTACATTCTGGTATGTTCAGCTCGTCAGGGGCTTCAGTGTACCCCATGACATGGCAAGAAAGTCCGAACACTTTTGACAGTGCGGCACCCCGAACTTATAGCATTATATGCATCAGCTCCAAATCATGTCTTGGGTCAATAGTTGGGTTGCTCGGCTCCTATGCTTGCTACCCTACGTTCCGCTATATCGGATAGGGTAGTAAAGGGAGAACTACTGCGATTGTGTCCCGGTTCTTCCGGACGAGCACCTCAGTAGAGAAAGCTGAAAACTGACTGTCATGATGCGGCGAGAGCTGGTCGCTGTTCGAGAGGTTTTAAATCCTTAAAGATTTTTTCTGCTTTATGCAAGGAATTGGTCTTTGTCCGATTTAGGCGTGTATAGCGCCCCAAGTTTGGCCTTCCGAATACTAGGGGCTACGCCAGAATTTAAAATTATAGAACTTCTATGGCTAAGTGAGGATGATAAAGCTGTATAGTCTGATTGCCTTGTTCGTTGCGCTAGACACCTCCTTAAAGGACCAAACGATAAAGAGTGTTTAGATTTATCCCGAACACCCCTGTACTAGTTACACGGGGGCAGAAGCCGACGACTAACCAACCCTCAGATTTTATAAACGGCCGCACAAGAGGTAAAATTTTAAATCAACAAGCATTATATTGCGCAAATGAACTTGTTTTATATTACAAGATAAAATGAATGCATTCATTCAAAGATTACATCCTTTGTACATTGCTCCGCCACAAGGCGGGATCCCTTCAGGACACTGTCATAATATTGTTCAGGTCAGCGGTGCTCCTTGCCCTTCGGTGGCCCCTCGGTCATCAGCGCCGTGGCGTCCATCTTCGCCCAATGCATCTTTGCACGGGCAAAGGCCATCCGCGCACCTTCAATGCAAACCGACCACTTTATGACTTCAAATCATGCGCAGGCACTCACAAGCCGCTTCATGAGTCCGAAGTAGCTGCTGGGCATAGGCTCGGCAGGCCATAGCCGGACTATGAGGTCCTTCATGGCCAGTTCGGCTGCCTTGTGCAACTCGACCAGTTGCTTCAGCTGGTCACTTAAGGGCATCGGATGTTCTATCCCAAGATATTGAGACCAGAACAACTTCTCCGTTGAGCTCCCTTCTTCGGCTCGATAGAACTCTGCGGCATCTGATATGCTACGCGGCAGATCCGCAAACGCTCCTGGAGAACTCCAAATTCGGGTAAGTAAAAAGAATGTCTCCTTCACATGCTTGCTTTGCATAACAAATGTCTTACCCGCCGCAATCTTCTTGGCTGCCTGGATCTCCTGGAGGGCCTTTTGGGCTTTGGCTCTGGCGTCTTGTGCGCTCTCAAGGGCCTTGGCAAGCTCGGACTCTTGAGTCTTAGAGTCACGCTCCAAGGACTCGTACTTCTGGACGAACTCCTGGAGCTCTTGCTGGACCTCGCTGACCCGGGCCACTTGCTTCTCGCACGCGGCATGTTCCTTGGCCGCTTTGTCTTCGACCTTGGCCAGCGCCTTCTTAAGGGCCGCCACTTTGGTTGTGGCCCCTATAAAAGTTCATGACGCTTCTATCAGCAGAAACCATTTATCCTTCATAAGTACACATGCAGGGTATTATGTACCTTGACTTTCCTCCAGCTGCCTCTTCACGAGGACGAGCTCTCCCTCGGTCCGCTCCAGGTCCTGCTTTAGTCCAGAGACCTCCGCAGTACGAGCGGCAGCGGCCAGCAGCGACGCCTGCTTATTTACATAGACATCTTATGTTAGACTCCTGTGAATATTATTTGATCCTCTATTCGGCTTTTCTTTCCAAACACCAAACAGAGCATTAGGGGCTACTGTCTGCACTGTGATATTTTCTCACAGTTTTATTACCTACCTCAAAGCCTGTTAGGGCTAGCGCAGGCTTTGGTCAATCCGCTTTTGGTGGACTGGACCTTCTCAATCACCGTACTCATAAGAGTATGGTGTTCTTCATGAATGGAAGCGCCATGAAGCGTTTCCAGCAAACTACTGGTGCCTCTGGATGGACAGAGGTCATCGGTACAGGCAGCTCGCCCTCCTTAGGGAGAGGCTGCCTGCCTGAATCCGGAACCACTTGGGTTTTCGGAGCTGTATTCGGCTGGGGGCCAAACTGGCTGCGGCCCCCATTATCAAAGTCCGTGGGGTTTTCTCCCCCCATGTGTCCGGCAACCGGGGTTTCGCCTGGAGGTATCTCCGGTATTGTCTCCCCTTGGCCTGGTATCCTTCGAGACAACACCTCGGTGTCATCCGCGGCCCTGGGGGAGGAGGCTGTCGGAAGAGAATCGTTGTTCATCACCAACGGGTCCAGCGATCCCTCCGAAGAGGAGGATATCTCGATCCTGGATTTGGCCGGACTGCAGGTGCGTGTCTGACATGTTAAGAAGCGATAAAGCGAACATATCAGAAATACTATTGTGTCCAGATACTTACGACTTAGCTAGGGGCTTGACCCTGGGTTCCCACTCCCCGCCGATGTTGGTGGCTGTGGTGGAGTGGTCCAGAAGGAAGGTTTTTCCCTTCTTGGACACCTCGGCCTCCCCATGCATGGTGGCCTTCCTCTTATTTCTCCCCCCTATACGGGGGGATGGATTTCCTCCTTCTCCTCGTCTTCGGTGGAGGAGTATGTCTTGGTGTCTTCGGACGTCATGTCCGGTGCAACCTTGCGCCGGAGACCATCTCTGGTCCCCGCGTCCGTCTTCTTAGCCTTCTTCTCCGGCACCTCATAGGGCGCCGGAAACAACATCTTCGTTAGAAGAGGCGATTCTGGATCTTCAAGTAGCGGAGTCGGACAGTTAATCTGCTCCGCTATCGCTACCCAAGCCTGTAAGATTGGCATGGAGGCTTAGATTCCTCCCACAAGTGTGCTAGTAAAAGGCATATCTTACAAATATGAAAACTTACCAGATTGGCTCGGCGTTTTGCGCTGAGCCTGCGATCTTTGGTTGTGGGCGGTGGTACCTTGTTGGCCTTGAAGAGCACTTCCAGGCGTCTTCGTGCGTCGTGCCTAAGAGCTCTCGCAGCGTCTGGTGTTCGGCCGAGTCGAACTCGAATAGATTGCAAATCCATCTCTGACACGGAAGAATCCGGCGGAGGAGCATAACTTGGACCACGTTGACGAGCTTGATTTTCTTTCTTATCATATTTTGGACGCATGTCTGAAGTCCGATCAGTTCTTCCGCTGAGCCCCAGGCTATGCCCTTCTCTTTCTAGGAGGTGAGACACATGGGGACGCCGAGTCGGAATTCGGGGGTCGCCGCCCAGTTGGCGTCGCGCGGCTCGGTGATGTAGAACCACCCCGATTGCCACCCCTTCACAGTCTCCACAAAGGAGCCCTCGCGCCAGGTGACATTGGGCATCTTGCCCACCATGGCGCCTCCGCACTCCGCTTGTTGGCCACTCACCACCTTTGGCTTCACGTTGAAGGTCTTCAACCATAGGCCGAAGTGAGGTGTGATGTGGAGGAAGGCCTCGCACACGACGATAAATGCCGAGATGTTGAGGATGGAGTTGAGGGGCAAGTCATGGAAGTCCAGCACGTAGTAGAACATTAGTCCGCGGACGAACGGGTGGAGGGGGGATCCTAGCCCACGGATGAAGTGAGAGAGGAATACTACCCTTTCCTGGGGTTTCGGGGTAGGGATGATCTGCCATTCGGCCGGAAGCCGATGCGCGATGTCCGTGGACAAATATCCGGCCTCCCGAAGCTTCTTGATGTCCTCCTTCGTAACGGAGGAGGCCATCCACTTGCCTCCCGCTCCGGACATGTTCGGAATGTTTTTATGGAGAAGGTGAGAGCTTGGGTGTTGGAGCTCGAGAATGGATGAGCAGAGGAAGAAGAAGGCGTGGGCGAAGAAAGGGGAATCCTTATCTCCTTATAAAGGCGGCAGTCATGTGCCTCTCCACTTGCCCTAGAAACTCGCTTATTCCCCAAGCGTCGTGCTAATGGCGCGGTTGGGTTACCCACGCCCGTATTGATGAGAATCCCGTGATAAGGGGACACAATCTCTACGTGCCAGTAAAACCACCTCGCAAGATGTGTAGTAGCAGGTCGAGAAAAACGGTTCGAATAATGAGCGGGCCACGGTGTGATGTCACGCCATGGAAAAGTTGTCAGCAGATTAGACTCGTGGAATATTGTACTCTCTACGGTGGTATGTGGAATTTGTTTTGCAGAGCCGGACACGATTCTTGTGTTCAAGATCTACTTTGGAGTATTCGGAGAAGGAACCTGCCTTGCAATGCCGAAGACAATCTGCGCGCCGGACTCATCGTCATTGAAGCCTGGTTCAGGGGCTACTGAGGGAGTCCTGGATTAGGGGGTCCTCGGACGACCGGACTATATGCTTATGCCGGACTGTTGGACTATGAAGATGCAAGATTGAAGACTTCGTCATGTGTCCGGGTGGAACTCTCCTTTGCATGGAAGGCAAGCTTGGCAATTCGGATATGTAGATTCCCTTCTCTGTAACCGACTCTATGTAACCCTAGCCCCCTTCGGTGTCTATATAAACCGGATAGTTTAATTTAGTTTGTAGGTCAAGAACAATCATAATCATAGGCTAGCTTCTAGGGCTTAGCCTCTACGATCTCGTGGAAGATCAACTCTTGTAATACCCATATCATCAAGATCAATAAAGCAGGAAGTAGGGTATTACCTCCATAGAGAGGGCCCGAACCTGGGTAAACATCGTGTCCCCCGCCTCCTGTTACCATTAGTCTTAGAAGCACAATTCGGGACCCCCTACCCGAGATCCGCCGGTTTTGACACCGACACCCACCATGATCTCCTAGCCACCTCTCAGCTGCGGCCACCCCGTTATCGCCAGGTGTCCAGATCCCATGCGCCACAACCTATCCTAGCTATGCCGGAGTCGATTCAGCTGCCCCGGATAGTGATCTGCAGGACTTTGTGCCTGGATTCAGCTCCACTCTACACCAGTTCTTTCCACGCCCGCCCCGAAGCGGATAAAAAAGGACCTGCCTTCAAACTTTACCCCCAGGTAGAGCCACCGCATCGCTAGGGCCGATCGGGGTCTAGACTCGGAAGAAAAAGCCAAACACGTGCTCATCCTCCGGCTTGGCATTATCCGCGAGAACAAACCAATCTCCTCGGCGGCCGTCGAACGCTACAGCAAGATCTTCGAACAACTCCTCGTGGAGGATGTTGTACAGGCTTTTGTCGACTACTACGGATGGCACATCCCTGCTGGTATCCTCTCCAGCCAGAGCAGCACCATCATGGCGGCCCATGGCGTTGCCGTGAACTAGCGTCGTCGCGCCACTACCCCCGGTCCTCCACCCTTTCCCATGGGCACCCTTAAGACTGTCTTTTGGAATATTTGTGGCCTTCACTATAGAGCCAAGCACGCCGCGGTCCGCTCTGTTATTTCTTCTGTTTCGTCGAACATCGTGTGCCTGCAAGAAACGAAGCTAGATTCCTTCTCGTTGCCCCTTGTCGTTGAGACGCTTGGACCCTGCTTCTTGGGTTGCTTCTTCCTCCTGGCCATTGGCACTCGCGGTGGCATCCTACTCGCTTGGAACCACAACGAGGTTGCTATTTCTAGCCCTTATGTTGTCCAGCACCACATCACGGCCCTTGTCTCCTCCATCTCCGGTGCGCACCCGTGGTGGATCACTGGTGTGTACGGACTGCCGGAGGACGATGAAAAGATCGTGTTCCTCGAGGACCTGTAGGACACTCGTGCAACTTGCGCTGGCCCTGGCTCCTTGGGGGCGACTTCAACCTTGTCTCCTCTTCCGAGGACAAGAGTAACGAGCATATAAATATGCGCACTTCTAGCCGATTTTTCCGCTTCATCGCCGACATGGACCTGCGTGATGTGTGCATGCATGGTCATTGCTACACCTAGTCCAATGAGAGGGAATCGCCCACGCTTGTGCGTAATGACCAGTTCCTATGCACTTCTGGTTGGGAGCTTTCACAACACACTCCATCCTCTGATGCCTTGCCTCGATAGTGTCTGATCATTGCCCTTTGCTTCTGGACTGCGCTCCTCGCCATGCTGGCCCTAGGTGCTTCCACTTTGAGCGTAATGGATTAAGCTCATAGGCTTTCAGGAAACTGTGGCAGACGCTTGGGGCTCCATTCATGACCATGACCCATTTCGGCGTGTCTACCTCTACGTCAAGCACACGGCTCACTGCCTCCAGAGCTGGCGGCCGCATACCCATAGCCACGTCTCTCTGCAGCTTATGATCGTGCAAGAATTGATTACCCACCTTGATGCTGCCCAAGACTTCCGGGCTCTCTCCCCCTTCGAAGCTTGGCTCCGAGGCAACTCAACCATGCTTACCTTGGATTGGCCTTGCTAGAAAGGTCCATTGCTCGTGAGCATGCTGAAGGTGGGTGAGACTAACACCGCCTTTTTCAAAATCCACGCGGCCCACAGATTGCAGAAGAACCGGATCTTCTCCCTCCAGTATGAGAACTCCATGGTGTTCGATGAGCAGGGCATGGCTGAAGCCGCGTTCCACCACTTCTCCTTGCTCCTCGGCACCCCCAAAACTCGCGATTTCTCCATTGACCTGAGTCAGATCGACGACCGCTCCTTCGATCTATCCGGCCTTGAGCTCCCATTCTCGGAGGATGAAATATGGCGTGAGGTCGAGGCACTCCCTTGCGGCAAGGCCCCAGGTCCCGACGGGTCTACTGCTGAATTCCTTGTGGCATGCTGGGACACAGTCAAAGTTGACATTTACGCTGTGTTCGACAAGTTCTACTGCATGAATGGGCACAGTCTACAACGCCTCAATGAGGCCCTCGTCGCGCTCATCTTGAAGTAGTCGGATGCCTCCTCCCTCTCAGACTACCACCCCATCAGCCTGATACACCTTGTGGCCAAGCTCATCGCCAAAGTTCTTTCGCTTCTCCTTGCCCTGCACCTTAGCCAGCTCGTCTCCACCAATCAGAGCGCGTTCATTGCAGGCCGGTGCGTGCACGACAATTACATGCTAGTCTAGCAGATCGCCCACCAGTTACAGAACCTCCGCGTGCCTGATGTCCTCCTCAAGCTCGACATCATGCACGCCTTCAACACGGTCTCCTGTCCCTTCCTCATCGACGTCCTTTGCCACCTGGGCTTCGAAGACACTAGATCGAGTGGATAGTCATTCTGCTCTCCACATCCAGTATGCGTGTCCTCATCAATGGCTCTCATGGACCTTCGACCGCCCACGCCTGCGGGTTGCAGCAGGGAGACCCCATCTCCCCGATGCTCTTCACTATTTCCATTGATGCCCTAAACTCGCTTCTTATTCATGGGCGCGGCTTGCTCTAGCGCCTCACCACTCACCACACCTCGTCGAGCATTTCCTCTAAGCTAATGACGTTGTTGTCTTCTGACACCCCTTGGCTCGCGATCTCTGGGTCATCCGCGAGCTACTTCGTGTCTTCGGCGAGGCATCCAGGTTGTGCACAAACTTTGCTAAGTGCTCAGCGACTCCCATTTGTTGAGATGACCCCGAGCTGACCACCATCAATAATGAGCTCGCATGTGCCTCGTCTGCTTCCCCATCACCTAACTTGGTATCCCTCTTTTGATTCGAAAGCCCTCCATTTCATCACTTTTCCCAACTGTCAAGAGGCTTGGCAAGAAGCTCTCCACCTGGCGCGTGGTGCTCTTGTCCTGTAGCAAGCACCTTGCTCTTGTCCGCCACGTGCTCTGCGCAATCCCATACCATATCATGGTGGTTATTGCTCTCTGTCTGACAATTCTCAAGCAGGTGAACCAGACCATTAGAGAGTTCCTTTGGCACGGCAATAAGGAGACTCGCAGCGGCCATTCCCTGCTGCACTGGTAGTGCGTCTTCCGCCCCCTCCAGTTGGGCGGTCACGGCATTCCAGACCTTCACCGACAAGGGATCTCGCTCCCTCTCCGTTGGCTATGGCTACAGCATACCGACCCCACCAGGCCCTGGGCGCATCTACACCTCCCTACTGACCCCGACTCCTGCTCCATCTTTCAGGCATCTACGTGTTGGGCCGTTGGTGACGGTCGGACTTGCTGATTCTGGACAGATCCTTGGATTGATGGCCAGGCCATCTCCGATATCGCCCTACTCTCTTCCCCTGGTGCCCCACCGAAGGTGCAAGCGCTCGGTGTCGGAAGGGCTTCAAGACCACAGCTGGGTTGCTGATTTGCATGGCTCCCTCACGCCAGGTGCGATGTTTGAGTACGTTCAGCTCTGGAGGCGACTTCGACACCCCACTCTATCTAGCTCTCCCGACCGCCTGCTATGGTGCTGGACTGCAGACATGAAATACTCCGCAAGATCATGCTATCGGGCCTTATTTGCTGGATCTACGACTACCCCCTTCTGGCGCCTGACCTGGAGATGCTGGGCTCCTCTTCAGCTCAAGATGTTCACCTGGCTGGCCAACCTCGACCGATGTTGGGTCGCCGCTAGATTGGCCTGGCACGGTCTTCCACACAACGACCGCTACGTTCTCTGCGACCAAGCAGAAGAGACCGTGCAGCATATTATCATCGACTGCCTCTCTAGGCAGATCTGGCACGACATGCTAGCCTGGGCATGGGCTACCATCCCCCCTCCATCCGACATCGAGGAGTTCCACCAGTGGTGCACTTCGACGATCACGAGATCCCCCACGGGCCACCATAAGGGTCTGGCCACGTTGGCAATTCTGACAGTCTGGCCCATCTGGAAGCAACACAACCGATGTGTATTCGACGGCGAGTCACCCTCCATCTCACAACTTTTTGCGTCTATCCAGGATGAGGCCCGCTCTTGGGTAAGAGCAGGCGCACGCAGATTGAACTCGTTGCTAGCATAGGTTCCTAACCTTGTACTCAAGCTGAGCAACCCGTCACCAATGCTCTGCAACTCTTTGTCCTGCCTTCTGTGCACAATTGAGTTGGCACCCCCCCTCTCTCCCCTCATGTACTCTTCCTACCTATCAATGAAAAGATATGCACTCTAGCGTATTCGTGAAAAAAGTTCATCTCAATGAAGCTCGCCGGTGAGCGGGGCGCAGCGAATCACAGCACGACCAAGCCGCCAAGGACACAGCAGCGGCTCTCTGCATGAATGACATCACAAGCGTCCCCATGGCGACGACAAGGAACCCAATGACCGCAAACTGCAGAGCGACCCCCCCCCCCCCCCCCCCGCGCACCTTCATGGCCTTCAACATCAAACTGCAGCTATTGCACTGTGCCAAGTGCGACCAGTACCTGTGGGTGCCATCACAACATTGATGTTGTTAGAGCATTTCTAACCGAACCCTTAAAATTGAAGTATTCGATGAAGTAAACCCTTAGGCCAACTACAATGCACGACTTCAAATGGCCCCGCCGTGTCCGTTTGGGACTAAACGGACACAAAACATGGTCAACGCGCGGGAGCAAATGGACAAACATTCATTTTCATCCGCTTTTGACCCATTTGCGGTCCAAATTTGGGTTGCTTTTGCGTCGAAATGGACGCTCGTGGATGGGCGGGATGCATGCCCTTGTCCTCCCCGGGACCGCCTGTCGGTGCCACAGAAGCCCCTTTCTTCTTCCCCTGCCCCTCCCTCTGCCCCCCGCCATCTTGGCCGCCACTCGTTGGCGCCCATATTCCCGACCACCTTCCTTGCTTTCCTGCCAGGCCGCCCAAACCACAACTATGCCATGCCATAGACGGCTCGATACCCGTGTTTTGGAGGACTTTTTTGGCCAACGTTCGTGGCTTGCTGTAGTCGGTGCGAGAGAAGGGTGGGAGAGAAGCTACGGCCACCAACGACGCCTATGGACCCCAACACCTTCCGGCAAGCGCTGCATAGTCGCAGGGCGCCGCCCGCCAACTTTCACCTTGCCTGCTGCCTGTGAGGGGAGCTTGACGTGTTATTCCCGACCACGTCTCCACCACGACCGCAAGGTGTTCGACACTTTGCTCACAAGGTACCATGGATAGTGGGGATGAGTATTTCTTTCACAACTTCATTTGTTCATCGGATGATTCGTCCTCAAATGATGAAGACCTTGTGGTGGCTGCAATGGCCGTGAATGACCACATTGCTAGGCAGTGGCGTCAGTTCAGGGGATCAATTCTGGGTCATGCTCCGACCTTGAAACGCAATAGGGAGAGTGGCCACACCCTATTCTATGTCTATTACTTTGAAAATTCCGCGCTCTTCAAACCACACCAATTCCGCCGCCGCTTCCGTATGAGGAGACATGTGTTCTATTGTATTCGGGGTAGGAGTGACAGCATATGACCTATACTTTGAGTGCAAAGAGGGTGCCCTTGGCAAGCTTGGCTTCTCCTCTTACCGGAAGTGCACTGCGGCTATTCAAATGCTTGCATATGGAATTCCAGGTGATCTTGTTGATGAGTACATGCATATGAGTGAGTCCACATGTCTCCTATCAATGTATAGTTCCTGCAAGGCCGTGGTGGCAGTGTTTGGCCCTAAGTACCTGAGAGAGCCAACTGCCACTGATGCAGAAAGGTTGTTGGCGACCAGTGCCGATATTTCCGGGCATGCTGGGTAGTATAGATTGTATGCACTTAAAGTGTAAGAATTGTCCATTTTCTTGGCAGCGGTAGTACAAGGGGAACGTGAAAGGTGTCACTGTCATACTAGAAGCGGTGGCTTCACAAGGTCTATGGATATGGCATTCTTTCTTCGGCATGGCTGGTTCTCACAATGATATCAGCATGCTTCAGCATTCTCTAGTGTTTACAAGGCTTGCAGAAGGCCACTCCCCCGAGGTCAACTTTGAGATCAATGACCACCATTACAACAAGGGATACTACCTGACTGATGGTATCTATCTTGAATGGTCAACTCTTGTGAAGATAATACCCAATTCAAGAGGAGAGAAGAGACAGAAATTTGCCCAAATGCAAGAGAGAGCTAGGAAGGATGTGGAGTGTGTTTTTGGTGTGCTTCAATCTCGATGGAATATCGTTCGAAACCCTGCACTAACATGGAGCACCCTGAATCTCTTGGAGGTGATGACTGCATGTGTGATCATGCACAACATGATTGTGGAATATGAGCGTGGTGATAGTATCTACGACCAAGGGTTTAATTTTCAGGGTGAAAATGTTGAGCTTGAGCACCAAGAACCGGCGACCTTTGAACAGTTTCCCCAATTTTATCATGAAATGCGTGATTGGCATACTCATATGCAGCTCCAGGATGACTTGGTTGAGCACATGTGGACTCACATTGGCAACTAGTAGATGTATCGGTTCATTTTACTTTTCATGACAAGCATCTTCAAGGAGGAGATGGCCTTTCTGTTTTGGTCCGCCATACTAGTTATCTCAATCCACCACTCCTTGACCAAGGCCATAAGACACCCATTCCAGAATCATTATGTGAAGGAGTCCAAGCCAAAAAGCGAGCTCCGCCCAGACCCAACGCGTGTAGCGGTAGTGACAAATGAGGGCACACTCCACAATTCATCCATCCACGTCAGAGCAACCTATTGGCCGTCTAGACTCTATCTTGAATGACAAGCCAGGCAAGAATTTGCGCTTGGGGAAGCCCAAACCCTCCAAACCGTGGTGAGTATGGGCAAGCTTTTCACAGAGGTTGGCGAATTCCTAGATGTGCTCCATGGAAATGCCAATGCAGGTGTCGATTTGACAAATACAAGAGTTATTCTGCCAAGTCATGCTAACCGTGCAACTCTTTTTGAGAGAGAGGTTGATCCTCCCTTCTTCAATGATGGCTTGGCTACTCCTGGGGCTGTCCTTCACAAAGACTGTGGTGAGATTGTGACTGGGTGGCTTGGGCACTGGGCCATCTGCTCTACGCACCACAGCATAAGCATTAGTATTACTGAAGGGACTTGAATTACCGGAGCAGCTAGCATGTGCACACATGTTGGAATTGAAATCGTTGGAGCTTGTGCAATCTTGCAATGGTATATTATTGAAGTCTGGAGTCCCTTTGCGGCGATTATGCATGAATGTGTTCTTAGAGCTCATTGCATCTGAATAATCTCCTTCCAACATTGTCCAAGGAATGCAAACTAGGTGGCGCATTCTTTAGCTAGGCATGCTTATGATTCTATATATTCTACTCTGTTTTGGGATGGAGATTCCCCTAGCTTCATTATTCCTCTTGTAATAAACAATGGCATAGCTTGTTTCGCAGTAAAATGCGCCATGAAGCATTCCCATAAAAAATGGTGTATACAAGGCCAATTACAAGTACGCCTGTCAGCACCGGTGTGCACCCCTGTTAAGCCTGATGAGCCAAGTGTCTACAAGAATTGACCTTCGGGTTCAGTTAACGGGCGACCATGATTGCATCCATCTGAGTGGGCATGAGACCATGAGTGGGATAGGGCCAATAAAATGACCATTTTTAATTGTTAAGCTTTTAACTTTACAATTCAACCACTGTTACTGCAGTGAATCATTGCACTCAAACCATATATATGTCGATTCCTTCTGGAAAGTAGAATTCCAGATGCAAACCTAGAGTAACTAGTTCTCGTATCTCTTTTCTCCTCTTGATCGCCTCTCTACCGGAGAAATGCATAAATCCTAGCCATGTCCACACCATTTAACTGTGTAGTGCCTCTCCCTGATCTTCTTCTGTTATCACGAAACCGAATCCCACCGGTATGAGAGAACAAAAAAGCAGTGCAATCATCTTGTAGGGGTCCTGCACATCAGGATTCCAGTTGAAATATCGCGCCACGAATATCCAAGCCATCATAGCGATGCTCATCGCGGCCATGAAACACTGCAAAACAATATACACAGCGAGGTTGTAAAGCAAGCCTGACAGATACAGATAGCTACAGAAATCCATGGCCTGTGATGCGTGGTTAAAGAAGTATAAATGCACGAACGAAGAATCAAACATCTGAGTTTTCTATCTACGAACTGATAGATTATTGCAGAGGAAGCACAGTATATACAACAACAACAACAACAACAACAACAAAGCCTTTAGTCCCAAGCAAGTTGGGGTAGGCTAGAGGTGAAACCCATAAGATCTCGCAACCAACTCATGGCTCTGGCACATGGATAGCAAGCTTCCATGCACCCCTGTCCATAGCTAGCTCTTCGGTGATACCCCAATCCTTCAGGTCTCTCTTAACGGACTCCTCCCATGTCAAATTCGGTCTACCCCGCCCTCTCTTGACATTCTCCGCACGCTTTAGCCATCCGCTATGCACTGGAGCTTCTGGAGGCCTGCGCTGAATATGCCCAAACCATCTCAGACGATGTTGGACAAGCTTCTCTTCAATTGGTGCTACCCCAACTCTATCTCGTATATCATCATTTCGGACTCGATCCTTCCTCGTGTGGCCACACATCCATCTCAACATACGCATCTCCGCCACACCTAACTGTTGAACATGTCGCCTTTTAGTCGGCCAAAACTCAGCGCCATACAACATTGCGGGTCGAACCGCCGTCCTGTAGAACTTGCCTTTTAGCTTTTGTGGCACTCTCTTGTCACAGAGAATGCCAGAAGCTTGGCGCCACTTCATCCATCCGGCTTTGATCCGATGGTTCACATCTTCATCAATACCCCCATCCTCCTGCAGCATTGACCCCAAATACCGAAAGGTGTCCTTCCGAGGTACCACCTGACCATCAAGGCTAACCTCCTCCTCCTCACACCTAGTAGTACTAAAACCGCACATCATGTACTCGGTTTTAGTCCTACTAAGCCTAAACCCTTTCGATTTCAAGGTTTAGAAAGATAAATTCAAAGGGAGGTTTTAGTCCTAGATGGAAGCACAGTATATAGGAAGATAAATTCAAAGGGCCAAAAGGAAGGCTGTAAAATCAGGTTCAGTTAACGGAGATTGCATCCATCTCATGGGCACTCGAGCGAGAAAGGGCCAATTAAACAACCAAAAGTTATGATGGCTCCCGGGACTCCCGGCACCCCCTAATTAGGTCGTGCAGTCCCGTTGAGATTTGTGCTGGAGTTTGACTGGGACCAAGCCATTTGCAGATTCAGCCAACTTCGTCAGCCCATTTATGCATGTAGGCGCCTAGTAGGGTAGGGTATAGGGCTGAGAAGTGGCAGCAGTTGTGCGCTAGTATTTCCACAACGGTTCCATTCACTGTAGTCACGTGACCACCGATGCACCCTCTAGTGTTGATTGACCAAGGCAGCATCCTCATCCGCATTTAGCTGCTGCCTGCTAGTAGAAGATAGAACGACCGCGGTTGACTACAGACTAGACAAGACTCTGCTCCTTTCCCTTCTCTCTCTTGCATTACCTCTCTCTCTGCTCTTTTTTCCTTCACCCACACGCCTCTCTCTGTTCATCTTTTTGTCTCACAGACTCGCATACAGAAGCTACCTCTCTCCTCCTGTCTCACTCTCACTACTTCTTTCTCGCACGTGAAAGTGACAAATCTTTGGGAGAAAAATATGGTTGCTGTGATGGCTGATTTTTTTGTGTGACGTCCGACACGAAGGCGCCACACTACACTGTGCAACGTCTCACAGATAGGCGTTACATGCCTGGCCAGCGTCGCACCCGTGTGATCCGAAAATTACTAAGTCAGTGTGCAGCGCCTGAGAGCTAGGCGCCACACTATAAAGTGTAGCGCCTAGCTTCTAGGCATTGCACTAGTGGTTGCTTCATTTTGTAGTGCAACCACTAGTGCAGCGCCTGAGAGCTAGGCGACACACTATACAGTGCAGCGCCTAGCTCTTAGGCTCTGCACAATGACTTAACAATTTTTAGGCAGTCTGGGGTGCAACACTGGCCAGGCGTGTAGCGCCTATCTGTGAGACGTTGCACCGTGTAGTGTGGCGCCTTCGTGTCGGGCGTCACACAAAAAGATCAGCCGCGTGAAATAGTTTCACGGGCAGTTTATTCTGTGATTTGATTTTGTCCACAGGTCAAATTTGTCAAATTTGCCACACAAAGTGACCATACATGCGTTAGTCGGCTATAATCCTGCAGCACTGCAAATCACAAACGATGTGGCAGACTAGAGACCGGATCACGAGGCAGGAGAGCCATATAGAACGGTGAAGATAATGGGGTGTCCATACACCCGGGTGTTAAAAAACCAATCTCAACAAACAACTATAGTTAGCCTATATCCCTTCTCCTTCTCTCGATCCCCTCTCTACTGGGAGAAACACACGGGCTTAGATAGTGCCTACTGCCTACCCTTAGCACATACGTGTGTCCTAGTTCTAGGTCTAGGCATCTTCTTGTGTTATCATGAAACCGAGTCCAACTGGTATGAGAGCAAAAACGATAAGTCCTATCATGATATAGGGATCCTGTCCAAACTGAAATATCGCCTCACGAATATCCAAGCCATCATTGCGATGCTCATCGCGGCCGTGAAACACTGCAAAACTATATACACAGCAAGGTTGTAAGCAAGCACGACAAATACAGATAGCTACCGAAGTCCATGGACTGATGTGTAGTTGAAGGATCGAATGCACGAGGGAATGATAGATACTGAAATCCATGGATTGATGCGTGATTAATAAAGAACTAAATGCCGAGCGGAGAATCAATCATCTGAGTTTTTTTATCTATGATCGGAGGAAGCACGTTATCTAGGAAGATAATTCAGAGCCTATCAATGAAAAAAAGGAAGATAATTCAGAGGGGCAAAAGGAAGGCTGTAAAAGAAAAAGGATAATTTAGAGGGGGCAGTGCAAGGATAGCTCGAAGGGGGTCTGTCTAGTGCGTACCCTAGTGAAGATCTTGAAGTATTTCCAGACTGTGGGGTTGGGCGGTGGCCGTTGACGGAGGCGGACGCCTTCTTCCATCCGGCGGATCTGCTCTTCGTATGGTAGACTACTGTACAGCAACGGCCGGTGAGGGCCAGCGGGTCGAGGCTGGCTCCTGTCAGAGGAGGGTATGTAGAAGCCGCCGTGGCCGCCGAAGAACCAGTATCCCATAGACGGAACACGCCGGGCGACCGGCGAGAGCAGATCGATCCCGGCCGGTGAAGTCTAGGCGCGACGACGGGAAGTCCTTGGGCTCGTGGTTTCGGATCTGGTGTCCAGGGCGCGCGTGGGGATTGATTAATCCGGGAAACTTACGCGGGCCGTACCTCTGCTGAACACAAGCCCAGCGCCCCTTTGTTTCATCGTAGGTAAACGTGGAAAGTTTCCTCAGAAAAAAAAGGTAAACGTGGAAAGTTCCTGCCAAGCTATCTGGAAAAAAAAACGTGGAAAGTTCCTGGTAAGCTATCTCTAAAAAAACGTGGAAAGTTACCTTACAAAAAAGACGCCGATATCAACCACATGTGTGGCATAATAGGCATTCGCTCACACAACGTATGTGGCATGAGCGGGTGCAGCACACATGGGCTGGGCGAACAGAAGAATTGCCCACACGTGTGGGCGCAGCTACTTCATGTCACACGTCCAACAAGTACTACTCATCCTCATTCCGCGTGTGTGGCACGAAGCAAATATACCCACACGTCCTGGCGCAGCTACAATAAGTACCCGCGAGATGACGATTTAGTTGCCATCCGAGATGGCAGATGTAGTTATCTGAGATGGCAAATATGGTTGTAAAAGCATGGCAACTCTCTCTGTTTAGGTTAGCTATAGTTGTCATGTCTAACTTATGGTAGTTATCGCGTGTAATCAAACCATAGTTGTGGTGTGTGATTAACTACTTGCCACATATGGTCAAACAATAGTTGTCCTATGTGTTTATCTAGTTGCCACGTGTGTTTAATCACAGTTGCCATGTATGTTTACCTGATTGGCACGTACGCGCAATTGCAGTTGCCGTTTAGCGACTGTCGTGTGGGCGAAGAGTAGTTCGCCCACACACGTGTGGACTAGATGGTGACTGTGTAGGAAGAAACTAGTTCGCCCACATAGCGCAGCTGGCAAACGCGTGTTGTGGGGCGTGTGGGCGACCTCTCCAACGCTCACACCGGCCTTTTCCTACATGGCACGCGAAAACTACCTCGGTGTGTCAAGATTCGTGCAAACTTAATTGCACGGTGATCCAGACGTGTGGGTGAGTTATAATGTTGCCACACGTGTGGACGCTAATGTTTTCGTAAAAAAAAAAGATAAACCTAGAAAGTGGCAGTGAATAGCCGATTGCCATTCCTTCGGAGCGGACATTCCCTCGGGGCAACTCCAACCCGATTCATCGAATCGTTTGTAAATGCTTGGAGTATGCTCTTCGGACACTTTTTTTAAGGGTGTCCAGACATTTTTAGTCATTCAATGTTGTGCATCAAACGAACACTGCCCAGTTCAAGCATCCAAAATCTTGCGAACCAGAAGCAAAGCTGAGGAGGTTTGCAGCTGTTCGACATCTGTCACAAGGCCAACACAAAGACCAACAACGACTGCCCCTGCAAACAGAAGAATATGGACAAGGATGTGGCGGCGGCCAGTCACCCAACACCTCCTCCGCCAAAGCGTGTCGCTTGGCTAGTGTCAGTCATGCAATCATCGCCCTAGCCGATGCAATTGCATCCTCCATACTACTACACCACCCAACAACTCGGTCCGCGGCAGCAGTTCGCGTCCATCGTCACCGCCGGCAATGAAGTGTCGTTCAACATCGAGCTCAAAGCCGGCTAGATCTTCACAGAGCTTCAGCCGCAGTCGTTGATACTTGTCTGTTCACGAATGTCGGTTGTGCCTCCCTCGCCCTTCGGTGTGCAATCTCTGTTTACCGGAATGTCTCAATCGGGCATGACAACGGATGTGGAGGAGGCACTGATGAACATCATCCATGGCAATGGCGGCCACATAGACAGGTAGGTGGATGACTCCCAACCAAAGCCGTGTTGGAAATATGCCCTAGAGGCAATAATAAATTAGTTATTATTATATTTCCTTGTTCATGATAATCGTTTATTATCCATGCTATAATTGTATTGATAGGAAACTCAGATACATGTGTGGGTACATAGACAACACCATGTCCCTACTAAGCCTCTAGTTGACTAGCTCGTTGATCAATAGATGGTTACGGTTTCCTGACCATGGACATTGAATGTCATTGATAACGGGATCACATCATTAGGAGAATGATGTGATGGACTAGACCCAATCCTAAGCCTAGCACAAAGATCGTGTAGTTCGTATGCTAAAGCTTTTCTAATGACAAGTATCTTTTCCTTAGACCATGAGATTGTGCAACTCCCGGATACCGCAGGAATGCTTTGGGTGTACCAAACGTCACAACGTAACTGGGTGGCTATAAAGGTGCACTACGGGTATCTCCGAAAGTGTCTGTTGGGTTGGCATGAATCGAGACTGGAATTTGTCACTCCGTGTGACGAAGAGGTATCTCTGGGCCCACTCGGTAAAACATCATCATAATGTGCACAATGTGACCAAGGGGTTGATCACGGGATGATGTGTTACGGAACGAGTAAAGAGACTTGCCGGTAACGAGATTGAACAAGGTATCGGCATACCGACGATCGAATCTCGGGCAAGTAATATACCGCTAGACAAAGGGAATTGTATACGGGATTGATTGAGTCCTTGACATCGCGGTTCATCCGATGAGATCATCGTGGAACATGTGGGAGCCAACATGGGTATCCAGATCCCGCTGTTGGTTATTGACCGGAGAACGTCTCGGTCATGTCTGCATGGTTCCCGAACCCGTAGGGTCTACACACTTAAGGTTCGATGACGCTAGGGTTATAGGGAATAGATATACGTGGTTACCGAATGTTGTTCGGAGTCCCGGATGAGATCTTGGACGTCACGAGGAGTTCCGGAATGGTCCGGAGGTAATGATTTATATATGGGAAGTCCTGTTTTGGTCACCGGAAAAGTTTCAGGTGTTATCGGTAACGTACCGGGACCATCGGGAGGATCCCGGGGGTCCACCAAGTGGGGCCACCGGCCCCAGAGGGCAGCATGGGCCAAGTGTGGGAGGGGACCAGCCCCAGGTGGGCTGGTGCGCCCCCCTACAAGGGCCCAAGGCGCCTAGGGTTTGGGGAGGGGCGCACCCACCTTACTTGGGGGGCAAGTTTCCCCTCTCCCCCCCCTTGGCCGCCACCCAGATGGGGATTGGGGCTGCCGCCACCCCTAGGGAGGGAACCCTAGGTGGGGGCGCAGCCCTTCCTCTCCCCCTATATATAGTGGAGGCAAAGGGGCAGCCCAACACATGAAGTTCTTCTCCTGTTGGCGCAGCCCTACCTCTCTTTCTCCTCCTCTCCCGCGGTGCTTGGCGAAGCCCTGCAGGATTGCCACGCTCCTCCATCACCACCACGCCGTTGTGCTGCTGCTGGATGGGGTCTTCCTCAACCTCTCCCTCTCTCCTTGCTGGATCAAGGCATGAGAGACGTCACCGGGCTGTACGTGTGTTGAACGCGGAGGTGCCGTCTGTTCGGCACTAGGATCTCCGGTGATTTGGATCACGACGAGTACGACTCCTTCAACCCCGTTCTCTTGAA